>CM031236.1:104350389-104952889 GCA_018340775.1 Taxus wallichiana var. yunnanensis
GTTCACTTCGTTCAATTATGCCTCTACGTAAAGCATTATTGAATATTTTCGGTGTATGAATTATATTAAACAACCAATGTTAGAATTAGATTGAAGATGAAATGGTTTTTTAGTATTCTTATTTATTTGATCAAAATATTAAAACAATTGGATAATCACCAGGAACTTATTTGATATTGTATATTTCACGATATAATGTGGACACATTTCCTAATGCAATATGTAATGACAATATAGAAATTATCTTGCGAAAAAGAGGAGAGGGATATATAGTGTCTGAGGCTAGACGATGAAAAAAGAAGAACATAAATATTAATTTGAAGAGATTAATTAACGGTTTTAGTTTTGAATAGGCCCCAAATAATCAGATTTGTTTGAGTTATAGAGTAAAGATGTATGTATAGACACTTAAGTATTTCCTAGAAATCAAATTTCATATCATAATATAAGTATATAACTTTATTATTTGCCCGATATACACATGTTCTTCTTTATTGAATAATATTTTTAGTGTTGTAATTTGTTGTTCAAGAGTTTTAAATCGAGAAATGCTGATACTTATTTTGTAACATCTTTTAAATTAGAATAATATCCATATCATTATGTGAAGTATGCATAGAATATGTCTGAGTACTGACACCATATAAATTAAAACTCAATATTTTCATATAATAAAGAATATTAAAATTCTTTAGAAAAGTATATATATTTATAGTTTTGAATATCTTAAGATTATTTCTGACAGCAAAGTTAAAATGTAAAAGTTAACAAATTTTATCTTGTAAGCTATCATGTTAGAGAAGTATATTCTTTTTTTGTATGGTGGGGAAAAATGTATACAGACACGGAGTGCGCTCTTATCAGTATTACCGGCTAAATTGCTCCAGTGGCAATTTGAGGACACACGGGAGCCGGCGCACGAACGCAGTTATAATTAAAGAGAATTACTGAGGACCACTTGTATGATCACATACCTCGAGGGGAAGCCAGCACAACACACTACCTAAGCAACCTAAAGGTTTCGAGGCCACCAGTCGAAGAAGATGAAGAGAACCACCCTATGGAGGTGATATCGAGCCCATGAGGGGAATAATGAACAAGATAAGAATCTGCAAAGTCTCTGCTCTAATCAATCAGACAATGTAATTAACATGAAAAATGAAAGTACAATATGTTAACCTAGCATGTGTATAAAATACTAAGATAATATATATAGTAAATGGCCAGATATATGAAGATCATTACATAGAAAATGATAAGATGGGTTAGACAGCCCCACATGTAACAGGGTGTTCGTTGTTAAATCTATCTCCCCGAAGATCGTACAAAGAGAACAACTTTCCAAGTGGAGAAGGAAACAATCTAGTCCTAGCTCACTACATAGATGACCCGAAAGTGCACAGATAACCCGATCAGACAAGAAGAATCTCCAGAAGCGAGAGTCGAGAATCACGTGAGGAGCCCATAAATTTAGTGAGAAGCCCAGTGAAAGTTAGTGCGAGAGAAAAGCTAAAGGCGAGTTCTGACAGATACTGATTTGATGATCATGATGCTGAAAATGTGAGTTGGGGTTATTTATATTGACATCATCACCTCATGGTGAAGAGTGTCGGCTTAAATGATTACTAAATTTTCAGCGATACTGATTGCTCGTGGGAAATGACATCAGATTTGAGAATGAAAATATAAAAAAGTGGAGTGTCACCGAGTATCATTGGAAAGCGAAAAAAATGCAAGGTAGAGGAAATGAGGTCATGCAGATAGCTAGATGTCTCACGGAGTCTGCGAGGAAAACTAAGAAGATAATAGCAAAGAAATACGCCAAATGGGACCAAAATTTTTGTTCTCTCTCACATGCTATCATCTCTAACTGCAGTGATTATGTGAATAGCGGTATGTCACTATCGTGGAATGAGGCCCTTAAGGGAACTGTTCCCGGAATATAGGCATTGCGACCTCACAACCTCGAAAGAGAAATTGTTAGTAACATGTACTGAAAATAGAAAAGCGTAAAAAAAATAGGGTGTATACATATGCCTGATGACAGGTGGAGATTACCGCGTGTCGCATGATAGCGAAACATGAGAGTGAGTCGGCGAAAAGAATGATACGTAACACAGAAAGCTGGAAGTAAATGTTGAGTAAAGTAAAGGAATAGAATTAGAGAGAGAATGAAATACTACTGGGACCAGTAGCCATGCTGATACAGTAGTGTCGTTGGATTTCTTCTACATATAGAGCATAAACCATGTTGTGCAGAACCTTAAAGCAAAGGCTGAAATGAAACACTAGAGTATACATGTCAGTAAAATAAGACACATAAATCCTACCTAGCTAGGAGACCCAGGGATGGATGTAGAAGTGATGTGAAAAAAGTGGAGATGAGGTTTCATAGTGTAAAGCCAAACGGCTAGGTAATGTGGCTGAAGAAGCCCGAAAAAAACCATATGGTAGAAGCTACAAAGAGAAATTATCATAAAACCTGAAGGTGCACATAAATATATCATGGATAATTAGCCCAAGGGTGAATACTTGATATTGAAAAGTGTAAATAAACATGGGGTAGATCTTATTAGAATGAAATAAATCCAAGAAATACTATGAGCCTAAGCGAGGATACTGTGCAAGACAACTTCTGACTCCAGCAGAAAGGACAAGGAAAAAGAGTTAATAACATTGTCAAGGATGGTTGATGAAGTAGTGAATTTGGAAAATAAAAGACGAAATAACAATGTCGAGTGCGAAGATCCCAAAATTCGTCATGCACAAGAACTTTTGATAAATTGGACATTTGTTGGTTATTTAAAGATATGGCCTTCGTATGGATGTCCCGAAGGTGATATGTATTAAGGCCGATATTATCCTTGATAGGAGTAAAAGGAACCCCACCATTTATGAGCGCAGATTTCCTTATTTTTCATGCAGGTATAATGAAAGCTTTAAAACAAGGTAATCCACATCAAAATTACATATACGAACAAGTCTATTATGATGTGTGTGATATGTTGCTTTTGTTTTTATTACGCAGTATAAAGCCATGATCACATTGTTCTTAAAAATATCATATTCGTGAAGGAACGCCTCATGAATCTCTTCATCCGAGAATGATGTCCACGAGAATAGATATCACGGAGCGAAGGGAGTTTCCACCTTGAGAGTAGAAGGATAGCCTAATATCCATAATTGAGAGAGAAAGGTGTTTCCCCGGTTAGGCATCAACCTTTGACAACGCAGTGCAATATGCCCATAGTGCAGAGGATATAGTTTAGTATACTCGAGTCAGCCCAGTGATTCATGAACCATATTTTGAAGGATCTTATTGATTATTTTATTTGTAGATCCAGCTTGTCTATTGCATTGAGGATGATAGGGTGTCAAGAATCGATGCTTGATCTTGAACTTAGCACTGAAAGTTGTGACCATTTCTTTTTCGCATTTAAAACTCATGCCATTTATCGGATATGATGGTATGGGAAGTCTCAAGTGGTAAATGATTTGGTTTGAGAAAAATTTGGAGGTAAGTAAGGCCATACATGCTTTGGTAGAGGGCATGATTTTTGCCCACACAGTGAAATATACATAGTTGTGATGCCAGACACAAGAGAGACATGATTGCTCTTGCAGGAATGAGAAATTTTTCGATATAATCAAGTCCCAATATCATTGAAAGGAGCGAGGAGCGGAAATGGATTCAGTATCCCATCAGAGGGAATATGAATGAAATCATCATAGAAATTAGCGAGTTTGCACTTTTTTTTTAGCTTAAGGAATGAGCGTCAGATTAAGAGTAGGACAATAGTAGCCTTATGTAGAGCGGCAATGGGCGATGCATTATGTTACCAATATATTATGCTAACATTGTTAAATAAATTGTAATATTATTAATAATGAGTTTATAGAACTCATATTAATAATATAGTTGTAATAGTTTAATTATTGAGTAGAGTTGTAGAGAACAATTCACGTACATATTTATGTAGTGTGAGTGATTACTAGGATGTTTGAGAGATATTAGGAGATAAGTTTGAGAGATTCATGGAGAGAGATGTAGCTTTGGATTGAAGATGTGTGCTGACTCTACCATTATAGGAGATCAAACACTATATTTGTAACCTCTATCACTATCGGTGATATCACGAATGAATTCAAATTTCTATATTCTTGTTATTCGGTGTTGTTTATTATAGTCTTACAGTTTTATCGGTGGTATGCCAGGCATGGTCGATGTCACTAATGAGGAAGTTATATTCGCATGAGGGAGCACTGAGAAATATTGTGCAAGGGATGTATACTTTGCCTAGTAAATAACATTTTATCATATCAGATTATTTAAAATGTAAAATCTGCTTAAATATTTATTTATGCCGATTCAATGTGTGTGCATCTTTACAATAACTCTTCACTATTGGCCTTCCATTCTAGTTGTAGTCACATTCATCACTTTATTGTCCTAAACTCGAGCTTGGCTTCAACGGTTTGTATGATTCCCAAAGCAAAATGTGTATGCATAGGCACGGATCTAATTGTCCCTAGTTATGAAGTTCATTAGAGATGAAATCTTTGTAGATCTATATGTCCACATGTTTTGTGTCATAAAATACGTAGTCTTTTAAGTAATCTGTTCTATTTTTCTACATCACGTCTCCATTGGGCAGATCAATTTTTCATCTGTATTGTTTCTGGATGTTGTTGGCCTTCCAAATACCAACAACTTGGCTCCCCTTCACGGCATACTCAGGCTCAACAACATATTATATTGGATCTACTACGGACAAAACATAGTTACATTGAATTTCCTTCTCATCGATTTGCTTGGTTTCACAATCTCTTTTTATGGTCTAAAGATTGTGGAAAGTATCTTTGCATGCGAGCTCAATTTTTTCCAAATGCTCAGGTTGTAGCCCCACTTTGGATCCCCAAGCTCAAATCTCCATTGCTATTTTAGTCACCATCTCAACGAGAAAACAACCTTCAACTCAGATTTGGTGCAGTATTTTCAAGATTGTATTGTACAAACAACTCTCTCTTTTGCATCAGATTTACACCTTGGGACAATAGTAACACTGCAATTGGAATACATGTAGTATCAATACAAGGCAAAGATATACGTGGTTCGTGCCAAAACATGATACTTCCACGACTTGTGGAAATATTGTGAGTTGTTAATTCATTTAGATTATTAGTAATTTCATTATAATTGTTTAGAGTTTATGAAAACATATTAGGTCACTAAATTTCTGTATCATCAGTCAATTAAGTTTCACTTTAGTTTATTAGAGGTGTTGGACTCTATTGAGAAACCAAAAAGTCAGTCATATATGTTGAATATCCTCTTTGGAGTCAATATTGTGTATATTGCTTTACTTATGTTTAATTTTATGTCGTTTATAGGTTAATATTCTTGTGTCATTTTGTTATTAAAAAAAAATATCATTTTTGTGTAATAAAGTCATTATCGTTGTTAAGTGTCGAGTTGAAACATTTTTTAATGATCAATAGGGGAGTTGTTAAAGTTCATCAAGAGTCATTATGTGTCAAGTGTAAAAGTTAAAAGTTGTGAAAATAAAAATTACCTCACTTGGACGCATTTTCGGGTGTTACGGGCAGTCCGATCGATTTTTGGAGAATAGAAGGTGAATAATAATGTATTTCTAATGATATTTTGATGATTTGAAAAGAAGGAAAATGTGTTTGGCATGGGGGCTCGTCCCACGGCTTCGACCCGTACTGGCTTTGACGGGGAGTGCACCCCGAGCGTTGCTCGAGACCACGTGCGAGTGTTGCCCTTGACCCCACTAGGGAAGTGCCACCCCCAGCCCAGCTTTGGGAATTTCAAAACCAGCGAATTTTCTGGGGAGGATGCATCTGACAAAAGGTGGTGTAAATTTGAGCTCGATGGTCTAATCCTGACAGTTGAGTAAGTAGCGAAAATTGAGGAAGAGCGACAACGGAGGCTTGGAGTCATCGATGACCTCTAAATCGAGTCCACTGCCAATGAGCCGCATGTGAAGTTATCTTTGTGCAGTGTGTATATATGTTTTCTTTTATTTGGATTACGCAGTATGAGTTCGAGTTCTTATTTTGAATAATTAAAATGTTCACATTGAGGAGGCTGGAACATGGTCTCGATGTTCAAATTTCTCTCATATTCAGATTTTTTTTTTTAATGAGTAGTGGTTCCTACATATTCCACTGGAAGAAAGACATAATGGACAAAGCGTAAAGCATAAAGGAAAGTAGCTTGACATGATATTTGGGTTATTGGTTGTCTATAAAACCATCCCTGTTTAGGTTGTTGATTTGTCTGTAAAACCATCCTTTGTTGAGGTTTTGGTTTTCTGTAAAACCATCCTTGTTGAGGTTGTTGGTTGTCCCTCTGAAACCATCCGAGATCTTGAGCACGCATATGCGACAAGCTCTGAGAAGGAAGTGTGATTATATTTTCCTGCACCTTTTTGACATTAGGGGAGTGTATATTGGGAATTAATAATGTTAACAATAAGGGAGTGAATGTCACCCCGAAATATTGTAACATTATTAAATAAATTGTAATATTATTAATAATGAGTTTATAGAACTCATAACTTTAATAGCCATATACTGTAATAGTTTAATTATTTGAAAGTGACTTGTGAGAGCAATTCGCGTGATCTATTTTGTAGTGTGAGTGATTAGGGATGTTTGAGAGATATTAGGAGATAAGTTTGAGATATTCATGGAGAGATATGAGGGATTGAAGATGTGTGTTGACTCCCGCCATTGTAGGAGATCAAACACTATATATATGAACCTCTATCACTATCACATGATATCCCGAAATAATTCAAATTTCTATATTCTTGTTATTAGGTGTTGTTTATTATAGATTCGATTTTTATAGTGCATGTTTACTCATAGCAGCCTGCAAATTCCCATGTGCACTTCTTTGAAGACAAGAACTTCATCCTTGATAATGAATCATGAAATACAGTGCACCGTAGAAGTTTTGATGTCTGATACATCATCTTTGAGTAAAATCTCAAGCATGACAGTTTATGTGAGGTATCATAATCTAATTACACCGATGGTAGATTCATCTAGCATAGAATTTCCATCCTAGAAATGGTATGGAGCTTCGGGAAATTTTGTTACCTTCTTATCTTGTTAAGGATCAATAGTATCAACATAATCATCAAAGACCATAGGTGTTTTGGGAAAATTCCCAAGTTGATGATGCCTTTGAGGAAGTTTATCTTCCCATGCGTATATGATCTCTAGAATTTCCTCATCATTATCCAAAGTGGGGAGAGGGCCATGATACTCCACCTTCGATATCTAGGCCTATGTATCATTTGTGGTTTCATGTTTGCATAGAACTAATTTTTCACACATCCATCACCACTAGTGTCAGTAGTAACCTCTTTGGGTGTGAGATCTTTGGATAGTCCATGTTGTGCTCAAGGATCATCATAGATATGTAGAGGTGACTCAAAATTTGATGTGGATGACGAAGGAATTGTAGAGTCTGAAGATTCTTTAGAAGAAAGTGGGAAGAATAATCATGGAGTTTTCCAATACCCAGTGAGTGTTCAAGAGTGAAGGACTAGTGGGAGGCACGCATGAGAATCATTTTCTCTTCATCCCTCACTACTCGCTAGTCTTGTAAATAAGAGAGCTCATAAGATGCATGATTAGCATTATATTAGACTCACAAGAGTTACATTGCAGGGCTAAGGCACATTGTAAGTCTGAACACTTCCTAGTGTTTGAACTCATCTTGTGAAGCAATGTAGTCTTAATAATTGAGAGGAGGAAACGATCTCTTCTTCTTTATATGCCTCTTCTTTAGAAATTGGCATGACACTTTGATCTTGCTAAAATATCGGGATGAGAGGGAGGGTGATCGGAAAAGGTTGCACAATTCCTAATTTGTTGCATTCTAAGTGATTGGAGGTGAGGTTGCTGATAAATAGGTTCTTCCCCATTTGGCCTATGGAAGATATCGGTCATGTGGTAGGAGGAATAGGGTAATCTATTTACAATGTCACTGGTAATCTACTCTTATTGAACTAGTTTTTGAGTTCATTGAATTTTCGTCATCCTTCTGAATCTACTAGTGTAACTTGAATTTCAGACTTAAGATCATAGAATTCTAGATATGGAATTCCTTGGATCTTAGGAGCAGTGGGCATTAGGAAGGGTTTATTAGGAAATGGTATTATACCATCACATGGGTTGGGAACAACATCATGCCTAAAGTGTTGGTTGTTGTGAATGAATTCTTACACACGATTGGTACCCTAGGACGATGCGGCTGTGTGTATATGAAGATGTGTCGAGGCGACCCGTAATAGATTGTAAGAAGAGGAGATGATCTAGGATGATAATATTTGTAAAAACTATTTTTGGTTACGATGGTAATGGGTAACCCAATCCCATCTCATGGGTGTTTACTTAGTTTTTTGAAGTCTCGACAAGTTATGCAGTAGGTTTTTGAGGTTACGGATGGAGAGTCTAAGGTTTTTTATTAGAGCATGTAAAGTAAGATTAATTCTACCCCTTTGTCCCTGCTGAAGGACTTTTACACGTTTGAGCAACATGATTGACAACACTATGAGTAGGGTGGTTCCATCTGCATAAAATAATTATTAAATCTATAAGCATATCATCCTCCATGAATTCCAACTTCAATAGAATCAAAGTGTAAATTTCACCAAGGTTTCCCCATGGTCTACGTATGTGATGAATTTCTAGATTTGTAGACACAGAGGGGACTTTGGAGCTTGAAAGAGAGATCCTCAGAAGCTTTGCAATTTGTTGGAGGAGGAACCTTCGATGCGAAGGTGATTATACACATGAGTTACATGAAGAGAATCTTGCATGTGAGGGATTTCATCTAATCAAAAGGTTCTCGGATGACTTAGAGTGATTCCATAATGATGATCATGGTAGTGGCATGACAAAAGATGTATCAAGCCCGGAAGTGGTAATTTTGTATTTAATGGGGGTTGTCTTGTCATAAAAAGGAGAATGTGATATTTACTTGGTAACGTTGTTGATACCATGGGTAGAGCTCGAACTATAGGAGCGGAGGCTCCCACCATAGAGGCGAATCTTGTAAGTATCCAAGTAAGAGATGGGTTATCAAGCAGAGTTTCTTAGGTTTAATAACGAGTTCTTTGTAGAGTTGGTTTACTTGCCTATAGTTAGTCTTGGTAGTATTGACATATTCATATTCTAAGAAACTTTTTATCATGGGGATCTATAGTACCCTCGAAGCATTCTTCATGTAGATTTTTATGATGCTGATTTTAAGTATTTAGAACGCAGAGATCTATCCAAATATTGATATTTCTCATAACGTTCTTGTGTATGATAAGTAGAATAATCAAAGAAGAACCAATGAAGAATTATAGATATTCCTTCCTAATATCCTTACGATCACTATGTGAGTGCTCACTATAGTTGCGTCTACCAAAAATAATAACCCGTAAAGTTAGGTAAAGGCTTGCTTTGAGAAGGAACAGTGCAGTAGTGGAGAAATTATTTGAAAAGAAGAATTTTAGTGGGAGATAAAGGGGACATGGGAGAGAGAGTGAGAAGGTTATCGATTATCTCTCGAGTCCTTTTTATTGGGAAGTTCGAGGATCGATTACATGTGTTGTGTTTGTAAAAGCTTAGGCAGCAGAGTTATATGTGTATACGAACTCGTGCATAAGGTGATATTGTCTTTTAAATTGTTCGAGGCCTCTTACTAATGTGTTAGAGAAAAAGATATAACCTTATATTAGATGGTTGGTGTGAGGGTCTTAAGAAAAATTTGGGACAAGCTTTCACTATCAAAGTTATGGTTAGATTGTATGGACAAAGTTTCCTTTTTGTGATAAATTCATGGCTGATTCATTCACGCCTTGTTTAAGGTTTATGAACTTTTACGAAAGTATTCTCAAGTAAATATTGTTTTTAGAATTCAAAAATCAAGGCCTTGAGCTAGAGCTTTCTAGATCGACTATTGAAATAGGAGGAAGTGTGACTATACCATTCTAAGGCCCTCCACCTACTTTAAGTTTTTCTAGAAGCTTAGTTTTGCATGGATATTTTTGAATCCACTCCATATAAAGATTTCCAAATGTTGTAAGGAAGATGGTTGGGTCCTGATAACCATCATAAGAAATAGTAAAGGATAGTCTCTCTTAAATCCATGAGGCGATATAAGGAGCAAGAGTTTATTTTGGATAGTTTGTAACATCTTGTTTGATTGGTGGAGGAAGCAATGGGTTTCATGTACATCCACCAATAGAGGGGGTGTGAAGGAAGCTACATTGGGTGCCATATTTTGGGATTCTATTTGTAACATTTTATTTTCATTTGAATCCTCATATTAGATGTTGTAGTAGTTTGGGATAAGGCCGGTTGATCTAGGATCTTAGCTATCAATACGTTATGATCCATGGAAGAATATTGGCCTTTTCCTATTAGTGCTTCTTGGTATTCATCACATTTTAGATGTTCCTCATGTTCATTGGTAGGAGTTTTGGGGGGTTCTTGATTAGTCATGCAAGGAGGGGTCTGATTATGGAGAATCCTTTGTAATGAGTGTGACATGGGGCATGATCATCTCAGCAGGATATCTTACGAAGACTCCCATCCTTATCGGGTGTAAGATATTCATTGTTATTAATATTATAATTATGTGTCTTGGGTCTATATGATCAGGTTCAACCACATTACACTCATCCCGAGTGACTAGCTTGTTGTGAGTGATCAAAAGGAAAGAAATGCGGAGTACTAAACCTAGCTAAGCTTAAGTGGGTAGGATTGGGACAACTATGAATATTATCACTTATAGGAAGAGAAATATAAAATTTTGGAGTGTAAAGAGGAATGTTGGCATGAATGAATAGCCCATGGAGAAGTCTAAAGATTCAAGCTGAGCCAAAAAAATATCACGAGAGGGAGACATTAATACGCAATATGGATGTTGAAAAAAGTTTTTGCAAAAATTTAATTCATATACAATCAACCATGGACTAATTTTCACAGGGCCAATGGCATTGGCGAGAAACCATAATTAAAATAAACACAATTAGCCTTGGGAAAAAATGTTTGTAGATACCATACACTCTTAGCATCCATTATTAGGGTATTGAAGAAGCAGTGAGGGACACACGAAGTAATACACACAAATGAATAGAATTAAAGGGGGTACATTAACCGCTATGATCACATACCCTAAAGGAAGTAACCCTTACACTAGGAAAACCTAAGGTTTCAAAAGGCCCTAGGTTGAAGAGAGGAAAGGAACCCTATGGATGTATCAGCATTCCTATGGGGGATAATAATGAACAAGATAAACTTACAGAAGTCTATCTTAACTAAAGTAAAATATATAACATGAAAGAAAATGAAATACAATATGCTAACCTAGCATGTGCATAAAATACTAAGCTAACATATAGTAAATAATGAATGTAGGAGACTATTCTATAAAAAATGACAAAATGGGTTAGAGCACTTACTTGCATTAGGGGGTGGTTTTTGATGCATTTATCTCCCGAAGGATCATACACCAATAGAGAACAACTTTGAGGGTGGATAAGGGAAACAATTTAATCCTAGCTCAATATAGATGACCCAAAAGTGCAAGTAAACCAATCCAAGAAGAAGAATCTCCAAGCCAAGAATCAAGATATGCAAGAAATCTAAAAGCTAAGTGAGTAGGTGTAAGTCAGCGTAAAGAGCAAAGGTAATGGCGATTTCCTGTTTATTTGATCTAATGATGATGATGTAAATTTTATTTGGGGTCTTTATACCGACACCATTTCCACCTTAGGTAAGGCATCATCTAGGATTTTAAATTTTCACTAACACAATCTCCCACGGGATATTTCATCATCTAGGGATGAAAATACAAGGGGAGTGTGTAACATGTCATGGAAAGCAAGAATAATGTAAGGCATGAGAAATGAGATCATAAGAAAGCTAGATGTTGGTAGAATGCAAGGAAAAATAATAAAGATAATAGCAAAAGAAATACATAAATGGGACCAAAATATTTTCTCTCTCCATGTATCATCCCTAACCCATATGTTACGTGAATAATCATACCCTATCCCATGCTGATCCCCTTAAGATACCCATTCCTAGAAATAGATGCATTCTAGAAGACCTCTAACCTAGAAAGAGAAATTGTTAGTAACAGGTATGAAAATAGAAGTGTAAAAAATTAGGTATACACTTTCATCTGCATTATTGACTCCTCTGCACCTGACCTTCTTTGAAAAGAACTGAGCCAAAGAACAAGATCCTTTGTGGTTGCATTGACATTAAAAATTATTTCACATTTTGGATTTATTTTATCACCGGAAGACAGTAATGTTGGATCCTCTTATGTTTTCTTCTTCAACAATATTCCAGGATCCATTCCATGCTCCTTTATTATCCTTAAAGGTATTATTATGCTTGTTAAAAATAAACAAAAAAATATTCAAATCAACTACTGCGAATTAAACTTTTCCTGTACCCGATTTTCAAATGCACATTAAGCCTTGTTGCCTCATTCTTCAAATTATGGTACTTTGACTATATTTTAAAAATAAAAAATATTGATAAATTTATAAAAAAATTAAATCATATTTGAAATTTAACTAAAACTTACCAATGACTTATCCATTTCCACATTCGTAATAGCAACAAGGCCCTTGTCTCTTGACCACATATTACTAGAGGCTTATATTTACGCATTTAAATTCTCTATTATGTTCAATATTATATCTAATACATCATGTTGAGTGTTATGGGCGTTGATGTCAAGATGATGGTATGCCTTGTTGATGTCAAAGGATGGTATGGGGAGAGTTTTGAACTATTGTCGAGGTTTGCATGGTTGATGCCATTGGCATTGATGTCGTCTTGAGGAAAGAGCAAACTCTCATTGATGTCAGAAGATTAGGATGTTTCGTGTTGATGCCTCAAGCTTGATGAGTCATTGCTGCCAAAGTTTCTTGAGGACATAGAGAATTTTAAGACAAGAGATAATTCAAAAACAACGACTTGAGCGTTATGTCAAATCGGTTTGCTGATCACGAGGTCATTCTTGAAGAAGCATTGGCCAATTAGGTCATGTTCAAGAAGCCTAGTCATTAGGAATGAAGGAAGATGGAAGAATCATGGAAGTTTTATAGGCATGTGAAGGATTTTTAGCATTTTTACCATGATAATGAAGTGGAAAGTCAATTTGAGTTCACCTATTAGGCTAAAACCTTCATTCAGGTCTACACCTAGACAATTCTTAAGCCATGTACACATGCGTGATGAAGCATGTTGATTTTTTTTAGAGAAATTATGCAAATCGAGCTTGGAAAGAGGAAATTCATGTTGTTTCATGTATGTTTATGAAGTTTTAATCCATGGTTTGGAGGATTTTGCAATATAATGCATTTTTGACCTCACTTGAGCTCATGGAATGAAGACCCCAAACGCAAGAATAACTTTATGATGATGTTCATTGGAATGTTAATCCTGCACTGGGAACCTAAGTTGTTGAGGAGATATGGGGAAGGTTCTTAGCTAATATTTCCTGGCATTAGTTTTGGATTTGAGGTCATTATCCTTTATGGACAATTGCTCGACCCCAAAACTGGTCATAAACCCTTCTAAAACCTTAATAAGGACTTGATAGGAAATATATTGATCGAATCATCTCAATATGATTGAATTTCTTAGGAAACCTATTGGATATTGTAGTAGAATCTCCTAGGTACCTCCGGAGTGGTGGTGGTTAGTCAATGAGGGAGAAAATGTGTAGTACAAGTCTTGTTTCTCTCATGAATATTTTGTAGTTCTCAAATTTTACATTGGCCAAGATGACTAAATGGATGATAGATGGTGTAATTGAGTGATTATTAATGTATATGATGATTTCTAAACATGTTTGATCTTTAAGTAGTCTATAAAGTCAATTTCTCTGTATTTGGTTCTTAAGGTGTTTTCCTGGCATGAATGTATGGTGCGAGAGAAATGAAGCATGGAGGATGTGATTAGAGAGTCATTGAAAAGTTTTTAAATGGTTTTTAGTCATGAATATGACCATGAGTGCTCAAGAAATTCATGGTGTAACATTAAGCGAGGCATACCTAATGTTAGTAGGTCTTCATGAGTCAAAAGGAGTAAAAAGAATAATTGAGTCATTGTTAACCAAAAGAAGCTTATTTTGTAATTATTTCACGTTTTTATATGTCATATGGTCTATGTTATGGCCTACCTAATTTTTTTAAGTATGCTGACCCGACCATTCAGTTTGGTTTATGTTCTTGAGTACGTATATATAAAGCAGAGACAATTTAAGGCCTAATTGCAGAGTTGCATTTGTATGAGAAAGCTATGGTAGCTTGAGAGAGATGTAAGAGGTATTTTAGACCATGAGGAGAGAGCCTATGTTATGAATATCTGAAGGTGTTTAACTCATGAAAAAATTTGTGCATGGCTAAGTAAAAGTGAAGAAGAATGATGAGCGAATAAGCATACCCTAACAGTTTGAGGAGTGATCACAAGCAAAAGGGATAAGAGATGGTTATCATTTTATAATCAAGCAGCAGAGAGAAGGTGACACAAATTAATATGTGGCTAATTTTTTGTTAAATCACTTAGAGAGTTGGTTCTTCCTTTCAAGTTGGTGCTTGTTAAAACCTAGTTAAGTATGTGCTTAGTTAGTTGGGGTTGGTGCAACAAATTGAGTGAGTGCTCAATTGAATCTAAAATTTTGTAATCATTTATATGAAATTTTTCCATTTGCTAAGTTCTTACTATTTTCCTTCCCACTTGACGGTTTCCCACTTATACATGTGTGTTCTATCTTTCTTTGTGTTCGTATGAATGGTTGTTTATGCATTTTAAGATCATCATATTTCTTTGATGGTTCATGTAGTTTAATGTGTAAAGAAAATTGAAAGAAAAGTTTATAAGTATCATTTGATTCAACCCCATAATGATTGTGCTTCCAAAAATTAGTATCATAAACTCGAGTCCTTTTAAGTAAGTTTAACGGCTTGAAGGAGATCCTAGAATCTGAAGTATTTCTAGTCCGAGTTCGAGAGGTTTCTCGACCAATATGGCTCCTCTCTTGATAGGATCGATTATTCATTTTGAGGAATCAAAATGAATACATATCTAATGTCATTAGGTTATGACATATGGCAATCAGTGGTTGATGGCTACACTATACCTACTTATGACCCCAATTGATTCATCGGGAAAGAAGGCTAGTGAAAAGAAACTATAAAGCATATAAACGTCGAATTTATGCTTTTTTCGAAGGCAAAATTTATCGGTCATGCATTGTGATATAGCCAAAGGGATTTGGGAAAATTTGTAGACCATCTATGAAGGAGACACCAAGGTCAAGTTGGAAAAGTTGCAAACCCACCGAAGATAATTTGAAAGCTTGAGAATGAAGGAGGATGAGAACATTTCTTCTTATTTTTATTGAGTAGATGAAGTGGTAAATTTCATTAGAGGTTTAGGAGAAAAGTTGGAAGAATCAACAGTGGTATAAAAGGTATTGAGGTCTCTAACATCCAAGTTTGATTCAAAGGTATTTTTATGGAAGAAATCAAGGATCTAAACACATTACATATGAATGAGCTTCATGGCATCTTGACTATTAACGTGAAATGAGAACCAATGATGGAAGACCCTCCAAGAAGGATGTTGCATTCAAAGTTGAGAAGAATTCACAAGGTAAAAAGGTCAAGGATGATATTAATTTAGATATTGACGATGACATGATAGAATCCATGTTTGTCAGAAAAACTAGGAAAGACTAGGGTAAGTATAAAGGTAAGTTGTCATTTAAGTGTTTTAACTGTGGTAATATTGGTCACTTTGCATCCAAATGCCCTAACAAATATAAGGATGATGGAGAGCATGATGAACATCATGGTGAGGATAAGAAGTCCTATAAGCATGAAAAGAACAAAATAAGTTTAAAGAATTATGAAGGCAAGCAAGGGTCATTCAAGAACAAGATAAATTTTTATACCAAAGAGAGATAGTAGTTCCTTTAATATAAGTGCACAAGACATTTGAAAGTAATGATAATAGTGATAGAAATGAAATTCTATTCATGGCCATAAAAAAACAAGTAATGAAGGATTGAAAATATTCATGGAAGATGAAGAAGAGACAAACGTGAATCTTAAGGCAGATTTTTGAGTGCTTTAGATTGTTAGAGTAGAGTATTTACCTTAGCTCATGTTCACCTAGGTACTTTATTTACCTTTATTGTATTTATCTTCACCCACTTATGTGTGTGGATATTTATTTTATCTTATTTAGATATTAGGAGATATTATCTAGTTCTTTCTTTGATCTATGGTATTGACTAGATCCTTGATGTGTCTGAATTCTCTCCTAAATCTATAGTCTTGACTAGTTCTTTGATGACTAGTTATTTCCTTGATTTATGGCTTGATCTATCATGACCTTTCTGGTTCTTAGATTGTTATTCCACTTATTTAAGAAAGGCCCATTCTCATTATATTACATTGAGTTCCATAATAATATATGATATTGGTGCTCATTTGTTTGCAAAAAGTTTATGTAAAGTTATTGCAGCAAATTACTTTCATCTTATTAATCGTGGTGTTTGATTAGCATCGTGTTCTTGGCTTGGTATGATCTCAGTTATCGTTTCTTTCATAGTATCGGAGCGAGAGATTGTTATTGACATCCTACATAAGTTTTATTTTGTAAATAAATTCATTGTATATTCATATATTTGGGATTTGGTTGTATTTTGTTGATGTGTGCATTTTTATGCAAAGCAGAGGCTTAATTGGATCGGAATGAATCCTTAGCCGTTAGTCATATGGTATGGTCATATGAGGGCTTAAAAACTTGTGATTCCTACTAGTAGTTTCTTAACTTCAACCCCCTTTAATTTTATTTGTGTGGTGAAGGCAATAACAATTTTATTTTGTTTTAGTGTTCAACTAAAATAAATAACAGAGATATTAAAAAGCTTGTATCTTTTGATGGTAACTCGGTTTTGAGTGTCGTTTTTGTAAAAAAGTGCTTGTTTTTTTGTGCTCTTTCCATTGGAGTTATTTATTTTGAGACTTGCACTATAATTATAAAGTGCCAAATATGGAGGAGTGTTGTAATCAATTGTGGATGCAATTTTAAGCTTTGAGTTTAGGGAGTTCTGATTTGTACCTATCATGGATTGAGAATGATATGATTTTCTCTTAAAGTATGTGGACTAGAAGAGGATATTGTAAAATTTGTGGAAGAAAATAGATCGCTCAAGAAGTAGAATTATTTTATACAATCACTCATTCACGATAAGGATACATAATACACTCCTTGAAAAAAAACTTTGCTTTATAACATCACCATCATATTGTGTGGACAACCATATCCATGCTCTAGTCTACTTGTAGTTGTTGCTCTTGTACCCATTGACATTGATCTACCCGTCTTTGAGCCTGAATCTACTTTTGATGCTTCTAAACTTGTGAGGCTTGTTACTGCATGCTCTTCCACATCTGTGCCTATTACAGTACCACATGTTGTGTATCCTACTTACCACTTTCGCATGGCTTTTTCAAGAAGCATACCACTGCATTCAGTTCCCGCACGCTCTGTTCTATGGGTCTCACTAGAGCAGTCATTGGTAGACATTCACATGGTATTGTTTCCTCTATTCCACATGTTAAGTGGAATTCTTGTCATGACATTAGTTTCGAGTAGATATTTCATTGGATCACACATTGACAGAGATCCTTTTTTGTTCGCTCGTATCTTTATAAGGATCATGAGCAACACATGAGTTCTGCACCTTCACTGGCTTGAGAAACATGAGATTTCAGTTTGTCAGACATGATCAACCTAACACACATTCTAATGTTCTTTTGCATGCACCCATTATGCATTTTGCACGTGAAGTCATATCAGAGCATCTTCTTCATCCATCCGTGTTGATTTGGGGTGGATATCGATCACTCGTGTCGGTGACATAGGCATTCGTTGAGAGGACTCTACTGGGCGTGGCTCCTCCACCATTAGGCCTCTTGCTCCACTTTCATACCTTATGCATTGTGATGCTTCTTGTTTTGAGAATTTTTAGCAGTGTAGTGTATCTCTCTTATTTGTTGAGAGATTTTGTATCAGTATTTTTGACACTTTTGGCATGTTGATAGTATCTCTTATAGGGATCTATTCTAGTGCATTCCAAAGTGTTATTTTGTTAGTGTTCGAGTAGTTTTTTGACAAATCATACAAATTTGTAGCAATCACTCCACCCATTCAATTGGTAGTATGGGAGGGTGTGGTGTTGATCTGCTTCTTCAGGTTTCTGTGTCCTTGCCTTGTTACCTTGGCTTTTCTTGGATCGTGACACTCTAGATTTTTTGTCTTTGCCTTGTTGCTTTGGTTATTGTTCTTGGATCGTGGCAAACCTATTTGTAGAACTTGTCGAATTATGTTTGGTGTTTTATTTTTGCACTTTCGACATCACTCATTGTGATCTCCTTGTATGGAGCTACTGCGGTGGAGCCCAGTGTCGCTTGTTTTTGAGTTTTGATCGAGCGGTGGATTCAAACCACAGTGCACACCAAACTTCTTTAACATTGTATGATTTTTTAGAGCAAGAGCTTCTTGGGATGCCTTAGAGTAGGTCTTTACTCTCTTTACTTTGTTATTCTCGGTTTTGGGTACCTTGCGGTGTCCCTTTTTCCCGGCTATTGTACATGAGTACCTCATCAAGCCTAGTGTTTTTGGAACCTATTTTCATGTTAGAGTGTGCTACATCTTCTATGTGTTACACTCGAGTATTTTTACGATGGTCTTGCTCGGCACGTGAGCGAGTCGAGGGTAGTTCGGGCTTAAGCCCATGAGTATTTTCATGGGTGGTTTATTAACCCATGGGTAATGAAGTAACCATTATGGGCTGTTTTTGGGCCCATGGTTTTGATACCCATTGTTTTGATACCTGACAATTTTTGCCCATTGTTTTGATACCCACATTTTTTTCCCCATGGTTTTGATACCCACGGTTTTGTATATCAAACGCTTAAGCAATTGTCTATTTATATGGTCTTATGCATATGATAGATAGACAAGCAAATGTATTCTGAAATGTTCTTTGAATTCAGTGTGAATTCTATAGAGTTTGTTGAGCATAGCTCCAAACGGATCTCGGTATTGCATTGAGAGAGTGGAGGCTTGTAATAAAATCCGAGCAAGTGATTCTTGGTGGGCGTAGCCCAAATTGGGTGAACCATGTTAAATCTTGTCTCTCTATGTTGTGTTATTTATTCTGCACTTTTTTTTTTGAGATTTGTAATATTTTATGCATATTAGTTTCTCTTGTTGCCATTACGTAAGGGATTATTCTTGCATATTTTATCTTTTAATACCTAACAATTGGTATCGAGCCTCAGGTTTAGTTTGGTCAAGTGTTGAATCACGGGGAAATTTTTAGCATGAGTGGGAGCTATGGTAGATGATGAAAGATCTAGGGTTGATAAATTCAATGGTAGAATTTCACTTCTTTGGAAGATGCGAGATGGAAGATTACCTTTATCGAAAGGATCTTTATACTTCGATGTCTAAGAAGGTGAACAAACCCTTGAGTATGAAAGATGCGGAATGGGATTTTTTTGATTGGAAGGCACTTGGAACAATCTGCTATGTCTTGCATCTTCGGTATTATTTAATGTTTTAAAGGAAAAGACTACAAAAGAACCGATGCATGCATTAGGGAAGTTTTGAAAAAAACCCTCTACCTCTAATAAGATGTTTTTAATGAAAAAAATTAATATGAAGATGTCCGAGAATGGTTGAATAGCAGATCATCTAAATGATTTTAATATGGTTGTAAATATGCTAGCTTTGGTTATAATAGAATTTGATGAAGAAGTTAGGGATTTATTATTTATGTGCTCTTCTTTACGAGAGTTGGAATAGCCTAGTAATGGCGATAAGAAACTTGGTTCCTACTAACTCAAAGTTGAAGTTTGAGGATGTTGTAGGGGTGATTCTAAGCGAGAAATGTGAAGAAAAAGCTCAGGTGAATTTTCTACCAGGAATGCTTTGATAGTGGAAACTAGAGGGAGACAAGAATAGAGGAAATCGTGGAAAATCAAAGGATCGGGCAGGTCAAAATCCAAAAGCAAGATAGTATGTCTTATGGCCTTTATCTGAAAAGTCTAGGCATGCAAAGAAGGACTGTTGGGAGCTTTGGGACAAGAAGAAACAATAGGAAGAAAACAAGGAGGAAAATGTGGCATCGTGTAATGTATGTCAGATGCTTTGATTCTTTCTTTGTATAATATTACATCGAATCTTGGGTTTTAGATTCAGGCTTCTTTTCATGCTACTCCACATAGGCATTATTTTGTTGATTATGTTGAGGGATTTTGGGCATGTTTTTCTTGGTGATGATGAGCCTTGCAGGTATCTTTGGAAAAGGTTATGTTCGAGTTAAGATGAAGAATGGGAATACATGGCTATTGAAGGATGTCGGACATGTGCCTACATTAAGGAGAAATTTGATATCGATGGGGCAATTGGGAAGTGATGGTTGTACTGTGATATTTACCCGTGACTCTTGGAAGGTTACCAAGGGTGATTTTGTGGTGGCAAGAGGTAAGAAGGTTAGAACCTTGTATTTAACCACTAATAGTACTAATGATTGTAATCTTGTGGCTTCAAATGCAGATACAAAATTATGACACTATAGGCTCGGTCATATGAGCCATAAGGGCATGAACATCATAAAGAAGAATTTTCCTAGATATACAGAAACATGTTTGGATTTCTGTGAGAACTGCATATATGGGAAACAGAAGCGAGTAAGGTTTCTCAAGGTTGGACCTATGAAGAAAGAGAGTAAGTTAGAGCTGGTACATTCTGATGTGTGGGGGCTGGCTCAAGTATCATCTCTTGGGGGCTCAAGTTATTATGTTACTTTTATTGATTATGCAACAAGGAAAGTTTGGGTTTATTGTATTAGAAACAAATATAATGTATTTGATACTTTTGTTAAATGGAAATCCTTAGTAGAGAATGAAACAAGTCTTAAAGTTAAAATGTCTCATATCAGATAATGGAGGGGAGTATTGCAGCAATGAATTTGATGATTATTGTTCTAAGAATGGAATCCATAGGAAAAAGACGGTTCCAGGAACCCCGCAGCAGAATGGGGTGTCAGAAAGGATGAACAGAACAATAATGGAACGTGCTAGGAGCATGAGGATACATGCAGGACTGCCTCTTTATTTTTGGGTAGAAGCGGTGAGCACAACTATGTACTTGATAAACAGAGGACCCTCAAGTGCCTTGGATGGAGGCATACCTGAGGAGGCTTGGTACGGTAAGAAAGTCAATTACTCATTTCTTAGAGTCTTTGGATGTGAGGTGTTTGTTCATATTGACAAGGATGATAGGACCAAGCTAGAGGCTAAATCAGAAAAATACACTTTTATTGGTTATGGTGGTGATGACTTTGGATTTAAATGTTGGAGTATTAAGGACAAGAAAATCATTCGGTCTAGGGATGTGGTCTTTAATGAGAAAGTCATGTATAAGAAAGCTTGATTGCGAAAGCAAGGACGAATCCAAGAAATAATGTGCGGTGGTAGAGGATCTTCCGGATAGGACAGTGACTTATGAATCAATTTAGGAACCTACTCAACAGAACCCCAAACTCCTACAAAGTGAGGAGGTCTTCTAGGGTAAGAAAAGAACTTGAACGTTTTTCTCCTTCTCTTTATTATTTATTACTCACTAATAGTGGAGAGCCGTAGAGCTTTGATGAAGTAATGCGGGTAGATGCCAGAAGAAGTGGGAGTAAGCCATGGATGAGGAGCATAACTCTCTCATGGAGAACCCAGGACTTGGGATTTGGTGAAGCTACCAGAAGGAAAAAGAGCATTGCAGAACAAGTGGGTGTACAAAGTTAAAGATGAAGGAGGAGGAAAGAAAATATATAAGGCCCGGTTAGTGGTCAAGGGTTTTGCACAAACAAGGTATAGATTTTGATGAGATTTTTTCTCCTGTAGTAAAAATGACTTCTATTAGAACTATTCTTAGAATAGTAGCAGCAAAATACTTGCACTTAGAACGAGCTTAGATGTAAAGACTGCATTTCTCCATGGTGACTTGGAGGAGGAGTTATATATGTAGCCTTAGGAAAGGATATGAAGTCAAAGGTAAAGAGGATATGGTGTGCAAAAGCGAAGAAGAGATTGTATGGCACAAACAAGCTCCACATCAATGGTATAAGAAGTTTGGTAGCTTCATGATGGAGCAAGGTTATATTAGATGTCATTCGACCATTACATGTATACAAAGAAATTTGAGGATGGATGTTATATTATCCTGTGTTTGTATGTTGATGGCATGTTGGTTGTAGGTAAAAACATGCAGGAAATAAAAGTACTCAAGAAATAACTAAGTGAATCCTTTGATATGAAGGATTTGGGGGTAGCTTGAGAAAAATCCACAGTATGAGGATAACTTGGGATAGGAAGGAACTAGGAGTGACTTTATCTCGGAAGAGTACATTAAGAAGGTATTAGATAGGTTTAACATGCAAGATGCTAAATTAGGGGACTCCTTTGGCGTGCCATTTTAAGTTATCAAAGGAGCAGTGTCCCAAGATAGAGCAGAAAGAAACCGGATGTCCAAGGTACCTTACTCATCAGTGGTTGGTAGTTTGATGTATGCTTATGGTGTGCACTAGGCTTTGACATTACCCATGCAATGGGAGTGTGAGTAGATTTATGAGTGATCCAGTAAAGAGCATTGGCAAGCAATAAAGTGGATCCTTTGGTATTTGAGAGGACCATGGGGACAGATTTTGTGCTATAGTGGATCGAGACACTACTTTACGTGGTTATGTAGATTCAAACATGGTTGGAGATGTTGATAGGAGGAGCACGACATGTTATATTTACACTCAGGTGGGACAAAGAGTGAACCGGATTTCACGACTACGAAGCTAGTGGCTTTGTTAACCACGGAGGTGAGTATGTTGCTGCCACGAGAGGCAAGCAAAGAGATGATTTGGTTACAAAAATTACTTGAGGAGTTGGGGCATAAGTAGAAGGAATGTACGCTGCATAGTAGTGATAGTCGAGTGCTTTATACACCTATCTAAGAAATCTGCTTTCCACTCCATGATGAAGTATATACAGTTGAGATATCACTTCATGAATAGCTTTGAAAGAAGATAAGTTGAAGTTAGAGAAGATTCATACCACTCGAAGCTTCAAGACATGATGACTAAGGTGGTCACAGGATAAACTAAAGTTATGTTCAGCTTTGGTTGGCCTTCGCGGATAACGATGTGAAGGGTTGAGAAGCTTGCTCAGTGGAAATCAATCTCTAAGTGGGAGATTGTTATGTTTGTGGAGCTTGTTTTCATGTTAGAGTGTGGTACACCTTCTATGTGTTACACTCAGGTATTGTTACGGCGGTCCCGCTCGCCGATGAGCGGAGTCGAGGGGTTTGGGGTGAAGCCCAAAACAAATTTTCATGGGTGGTTTATTAACCCATAGGTAATGGGTAACTGTTATGGGTTGTTTTTGGGCCCATGGTTTTCCGGTACCCATTGTTTTGATACCCACGGTTTTTGCCCATTGTTTTGATACCCATGGTTTTGATACCCATGGTTTTGTATCAAACTGCTTAAGCAATTGTCTATTTATATGGTCTTATGCATATGATAGATAGACAAGCAAATGTATTGTAGATGTGCTTTGAATTCGGGTGTGAATTTTGTAGAGTTTGTTGAGCATAGCTCCAAACAGATCTGGGTATTGTATTGAGAGAGTGGAGGCTTGTAATAAAATTTGAGCAAGTGATTCTTGGTGGACGTAGCCCAAATTGGGTGAACCATGTTAAATCTTGTCTCTCTGTGTTGTGTTATTTATTCTGCACTTTTATTTGAGATCTGTAATATTTTCTGCATATTATTTTCTACTATTGTGATTATGTAAGGGATTATTCTGCATATTTTATCTCTTATTTCCTAACATGTGTCCTTGCCTTGTTACCTTGGCTTTTCTTGGATCGTGACACTCTAGATTTTGTGTTTTTTCCTTGTTGCTTTGGTTATTGTTCTTGGATCATGGCACACCTATTTGCAGAACTTGATTGAATTATGTTTGGTGTTTTTTTGCACTTTTGACATCACTCCATTGACAGTCTCCTTGTATGGAGTTATTATGGTGGAGCCCAGTGTCAGTTGTTTTTGAGTTTTGTGATCGAGCAGTGGATTCAGACCATAGTGCACACCAAACTTCTTCAAAGAGTGATGTATGAGTTTTTTTGAGCGAGCTTCTTGGGATGCCTTAGAGCGGGTCTTTACTCTCTTTACTTTGTTTATTCTTGGTTTTGGGTACCTTGCATGTGTCCCTTTTCCCGATTATTGTACATGAGTACCTCATCGAGCCTCTTGTCGGGACTCATACCGTGGACATGCCACTTCTATTTTGGCCCCTAGCTTCACTTGAGGGGGTGTTAGAGTAGGTATTTACCTTAGCTCATGTTCACCTAGGTACTTTATTTACCTTTATTGTATTTATCCTCACCCACTTATGTGTGTGGATATTTCTTTTATCTTATTTAGATATTAGGAGATATTATCTAGTTGTTAGGTATATTTCTTTCCTTGATCTATGGTATTGACTAGATCCTTGATGTCTAGTTCTCTCCTAAATCTATGGTCTTGACTAGTTCTTTGATGACTAGTTATTTCATTGATTTATGGTTTGATCTACGACCTTGACTAGTTCTTAGATTGTTATTCCTTGGCTATTTAAGCAAGGCCCATTCTCATTGTATTGCATTGAGTTCCATAATAATATATGATATTGCTGCTCATTTGTTTGCAAAGGTTTATGCAAAGTTATTCTGGTGAATTGCTTTCATCTTATTGATCATGGTGTTTGATTAGCATCTGTGTTCTTGGCTTGGTATGATCTGGTTATCGTTCCTTTCATAGATGAGTTGAAGAACCAAAGAAGGAAGAATCAAAAATTGATTTCATTAATCAAAGAGTATGAGGATAAAATAGGTAACAAGAATAATGAACATGATGAGATCATCAAACAGCTAGAAACTCATGTTGAGATTGTAACAACAAGTCTTAAAACTAAGGAGGAAGAATGCACCAAGTTCATAATAGAGATGGAGTCCCTAAAAGCGGAGACTTGAATCGTGAAACAAAAAATTGAAGACACATCATAAGTTTGAAAAGAGTGCTAACATTCTAGGTGATATCTTGAGTATTCAGAGGTCTCCACATGATAAGGCAGGTCTTGGTTTCAAAAATACCAAAAGAAGAGTAAGGAAGATGATAATAAATGTCTTAATTTCAAATAAGATCAAAAGAAGGACAAGGAGAGTCAGACCTCAAAGGATAATAGGTCATCAAGAAGTGATGACACTGACAAAGTAAAGACAAGTCCTATCAAGAAGACAAGGTATGAAAATTCTTTCAATGGCTATTGTTTCTTATGCAATCAATATGGACATAGAGTTGTGAATTGTAGACCTCATGCTGACACTGACAGAGTAAAGCCAAGGTATGTAAATCATTTCAAAGGATATTGTTTCTCATGTAATCAATATGGACATAGATTTGTGGATTGTAGATCTCATGATAGAATCAATTCCTCATGGAGGAATGAAATGAATGCTCATTTCAACAATAGAAGCATAATTTTGTGCTACAACTATAAACAAAGAGGAAATGCTGCAAGATATTGTGAGATGAAGAAGATGAGGAAGGACAATCAAGGAAAAGAGGTATACTTCAAGAAGTCAGACCCTATGGATAAGGTGAAGGAGGAAAAAAAGAATAAAGGAGAATAATATTTGATAGCTCATATTTATTTTCACATCCAAAATGAAGATATGATATGGTATATAGATAGTGGTTTCTCAAGCCACATGACAGGGAATAAGAACAAGTTCATTTCATTAAAGAAGAATGCTTCAAGTACAATGAAATTTGGAGATAATACATATGTCAATATTGTTGGAAAGGGTACCTTGAGTTTGGATAATGGGAAGACCAAGACATAGAATGTGTTATATGTAGAAGGCTTGAAACAAAAAAATTAGTGTGAGTCAAATGTGTAGTCAAGGACACACACTTATATTTCATGAAAAAGGGTGTGACATAAGGAGAGCCAAATCAGGAAGGCTAGTTGCCAAGGCTAAGAGAACTAAGAACAATATGTATGTCTTAAGTGAGATCAAGAAGGAGATATGCTTAATGAGAAATATGGATGAATTTATTGTGGCATAGAAGGTGGGACACATAAAATTTGATAATCCTATCAAGATAAGATCCAATAAGTGTGTGAAGAACATGCCTAAAATCACCAAACCTAAAAACACACTTTGTAAGGCATGTCAACATGGTAAGAAAACTAGAAGGAGATTCAAGTCTAAGGATTACTCTACCTCAAGACCTTTAGAGATAATTCATACTAATTTTTGTGGACCTATAAGGACACAAATCATTTAAGGAGACATATGATTCATGTTACTCATATATGACTACATATGAATGACTAGGGTACCATTCTTGAAGGAGAAGTTAAAATATCTTGATAAGTTTAAGGCATTTAAGGCACCAATTAAAAATGATAAGAATTCAAAGATTAAGTGTCTAAGGTCTAACAGAGTAGGAGAGATTTGGTCAAAGGAATTTGAAAATTTTTGTGAGACTCATGGAATAAGAAGACAATTCTTAGTAGTTATGACACCTCAACGGAGCAGGGTAGTTGAAATAAAGAACAAGACAATTTAAGAAATGGAAAGGACAATGTTTAATGAGTCAAGGCTATCTGATGGCTACTAGAGAGAGGTAGTAGGAACGCATTTTACACTTTGAATAGAGCATAGATAAGGATTAATGGTAAATAATACCCGTATGATTTTGGAAAGGTAGACCTACTAATGTGAAGTAATTTAGAGTGTTTGGTAGTAAATTATTCATCAAAAGAGATGAGAAATACCTAGGAAATTTTTACTTAAGGTCTGATGAAGGGATATTCTTTGGATACTCAAAAGTCAAATCATCTTATAGATGATACAATAGTAGGAAGCACCAATGTGAAGGTTCATGAGATGTGTTCCAAAAAGTCACAGTTTCATAATTTAGACTCCAGGAATGAAGAAGAAGCTACAAAGATAGATGAAGAAGAATAATAAGTTGAGGAAAGAGAAGACTCAAAAGGCCCCCTAAGATAGATTGAGAAAGATCATCATGTACTCAAATCATTGGCAACAGGATGCGGGTGTGCAGACACAAAGGAAGCTAGTATGAAACCCTAACCATACAAATGATTCTCTTTTGTATAAAATTTAACCTAAGAAATTTTTAGAAGTAAGTGAAGAAAATTTTTGGGTAAGTTCCATGAATGAGGAGCTAGACTAAACTGAAAGAAATGAGACTTGGGAGATATTTCCTATTCCTAAAGATAAGAATCTCATTAGCAAAAAAATGGATGTTTAGGAAAAAATTGAATGAAGATGGAGAAGTCATTAGGAACAAGTCAGATTGGTGTGTAAAGGATATGAAAAAGTAGAAGGATTTGACTTTGAGGAGATATTTTATCCCGTAGTAAGATTAGAGGTAATCATACTATGTATAGTTTATGCAAGCTTCAAGGATTCAAGGTGTATCAAATGGATGTCAAGTCAACCTTCTTGAATGGGAACTTGGAAGAAGAGGTATACATAGAGAAACACAGGAGGTCTTTCATCATCACATGAAAAGGAATATGTTTGTAGGATGAAAAAGGCCCTTTATGATTTAAAGCATTACTTAGAGCTTGGTATGCTAGATTAGACAAGTACCTACTAGACCAACTATTTAGAAGAGGATTTACAGATAGCAATTTGTATATAAATACGATTTGGATCATTAGTTGATAGTGGTTGTTTATGTGGATGACATCATATTTGGTGGAAACAATGAGAGCATGACCAAGGGCTTTGCAGATGTGATGAAGAAGGAATTTGAGATGTCTATGCTAGGAGAGATATCATTCTTCCTTAGACTATAGATCACTCAATCAAAAAGAGGTATATTCATTTCACAAGCCAAATACATAAGAGAGATGTTGAAAAGTTTTGTTTGGAAGATAACAAGGTTATTAGTACTCCTATGATCACATGGTTGTAAGTTAAGCAAGGAGGATGAGTCTCCAAAAGTGGATCAGACAACATATAGGTCAATTGTTTGGATTTTTGTACATTCGCCTCTGGACTTTGATAGCATGCAAGAAGTAAGTCTTATGGGAAGATTTCAAGCTGATCCAAAGGAAAACCATTTACAAGAATTCAAGAGGATACTTAGGTATCTTAAAGGTATCATGGAGTTTGAGTCATGGTACCCAAGGATCAAGGAATTTAACATGAAATCTGACACGATCTTTGACTTGCAAGAATTCTAGATGAAAATAAGAGAACTAGTAGAGAGGATTTATTCTTAGGATATTGCCCAGTTTTATGGATAAGCAAGAAGTAAGTATCAATAGATTTATATAATTGTGAAGCTGAGTATATTGCAACATATTCATGTTGTACTCAAGTGTTATGGATGAGATAGAACTTGAAGGACTACAAGGTAGAGTATGAAAATCATATTCTCATATTTTGTAAAAATACAAGTGTTATAAGTGTTTCAAATAATCCAGTCATACATTCAAGGACTAAACACATTCTTATCAGATAGTATTTCCTAAGAGACCAAGTGAGTGAAAAAAGTGTCAAGATCGAATATGTATCTACTAAGGATCAGATTGCAGACATTCTAACCAAACCACTTCTAATGACAACATTTGAGCATTTAAGACAAGAGTTGGGTGTAATTCTTGTTCCTAGCAGGCACTAAAGAAGCCAAGAACTTAGGGGGGATAGTCAGGTGATTCTTTAGCTCCAAGAGAAAGAATGCAGTGTTGAGAAGGTATGCATGGAGATGTGGGGGAGCATGTTTTGTTAATGTTTCCAACTATTGGTTGATGCTTCCAAGTATGGTAAGTTCTAGGTGCGATACCAAAAAGGGGAGAATCCATAGGTTACTGGTATCTCTTTGTAATTAATGTCAAAGGGGGAGACTAATGTCTAATGTTTAGATTTGGGAGAAATAGAGTGGTTTCCATAGTGTTTAATAAGTGTAGTTATCATCAATGATAAAGATGGAGATTTTTAGTGTTCTCATTGATGTCAAGATGATGGTGTGCCTTGTTGATGCTAAAGGATGGTATGGGGAGAGTGTCGAAGTATTTTCAAGGTATACATGGTTGATGTCGATTTGTCATTGATGTCATCCTAAAGAGAAAGGTGCAACCGTCATTGATGTAAAGTTGAGGATGTACCTTGTTGATGCTAAGATTGACAATTCAACGATGTCAAAGATTCTTGAGACAGAAAGAAAATTTAGAGAGAGATAGAGAGAGTTTTTAAAGGCAACTTGAAGGTTGTCATGGTTAGTTTGTAAGTCACATGTCATTCTTAAAGAAGCATTGGTCAAGGTCAAGCGCAAGAAGCCCGAATGAGGTATGAAGGAAGATGGAAGAAGCATGGATGTTTCGTAGGTATGTGAAGGATGTTTTATCACTTTTTGGGCATGATAATGAATTGACATATCACTTTGAGCTCACTTGTTGGGTTAAAACATTCATTCTGGGTTTACACCTAGACCATTCTTAAGTCATGCTTGTCTTAATGAATAATTTTATCATTTTCACAATAAGTATGAAAATGTGAGCTTGGAAAGAGGATAGTCATGTTTTTATAGCTATGATATGAGGTTTCAAGTCATGGTTTGGAGGATTTTGCAAGATAATGCATTTTTGGCCTACTCGAGCTCATATAATGAAGACACCAAACCCAAGAAGAACTTTCTAACGTTCATTGGCACATTAATCCTCTACATGGGAACCTGATTTGTTGAGGAGAGATGGGGAAGGGTCCTAGCTAATATTTCCTGGCATTAGTTTTGGATTTGAGGTCTTATCCTTTATGAACAATCGTTAACACCAAAATTGGTCAAAAACCCTTCTAAAACCCTAATAAGGACTCAATAGGAAATATATTGTTCAAATCAACTTAAGATGGATTGAATGTCTTAGGAAACGTATTAAATCTTGTAGTGGACTCTCCCGGTACCTCCAAGTGGTGGTGGTTAGTCGATGAGAGAGAAAATGTGTAGGTATGCGGGTCTATTTTCTCAGAATTTTTGTAGTTCTCAAATTTTGCATTTTCCAAGACAACTAAATGGATGATAGAGGGTATTAGTGATCCATTGAAATATATATGATGATTTCTACACATGTTTCAGTCTTTAAGTGGTCTTATAAATTTAATTTCTCATGATTAGTTCTTAAGGTGTTTTGACAACTTGTTCTTAAGGTGTTATCATGACATGAATGCATTCAGCAGATAAAATGAATCATGGAGGAGGTGAGTAGAGGCCATTGATAAAGTTTTTGAAATGGTTTTGAGTGATGAATATGACCATGACTTCTCAATAAAGTCATGATGTAACGTTAAGTAGGTAGACCTAATGCTAGTAGGTCTTCATGAGTCCTAAAGGAGTAAAAGGCATAATTGAGTCATTGTAGACCAAAAGAAGCTTATGTTGTAATTATTTCATGTTTTCCAGATGTTATATGGTCTATGGTATGGCTGACCTAGAGGTTTTAATTATGTATGACCGACCTAGTTGGTTTATGTTCTTGAGTCATGTATATAAAGGTAAGACAATTTTAGGCCTAGTCTAAAGTTACACGTGTATGAGTGAGCTCTAGTTCTTGATAGAGATTAAAGAGGTCTTGTAGACCATGAGGAGATATTCATGTTGAATATGTAAATTTGGTAAGCTCATGAAAGATATCTTGTGCATGCTTAAGTCAAAGTGAAGAAAAATGATGAGCGAATAAACATATCAAGACAGTCTGAGGAGTGATCAAGAGAACAAGAGAAAAAATGGTCATCATTTGTTAATCAAGAAAATGATGGAAGGTGAAAAAAAATTAGAAGTGGATTATTCAGTGTTGAGTCACTTAGGGATTTAGTGCTTCCTTGCAAGTTGGTGCTTGTTAAAACCTAGTTAATTAGGTGTTTAGCAAGTCAAGGTTGATGCTCCAAGTTGAGTGAGTGCTCAAATGAATCTAGATTTTTGTAATCATTTATAGGACATGTTTCCATTTGAATAATTTCTTAGTAAAGTAAAAAACCATAAGCAAGAGGTATAGAAAGAATGAATTAGCTGATTAATGCTTGAACTAGGGGTGTTCTGGGTGGAAAACTACTCGAAAAGGAAGTGAAATGTGTCGTTAATGCTCAAGATACATTCGGACTACAAGAATACGATTGGACATGGGTTCCCATGTCGGATATGATACTTTGTGCTGAAGAACTCATTAGGTGCTTATGATTGCACGATGGTCAAAATTTGATTTTCACAATGTCGTAAATATTCCTTGTTTATCACCTGTGTGTCGTTATTTGATCACCAAGGGTACTTATAACCTAAAAAACAAATATCACCTGCAAAATGCACAATACCACATCAAATCCAAAAAATAAAGGTGCAATATGGGGATTCATACTGACCTCGACAGTCACCTTGAGAGTGAATTTATGACCGAGCGTTACACTACATCTCAATCTCCATGTAGTTCTTGTGAGTGTGTGTAGAAATTATGCCCTAGGATGCCCTTGTGCAACTGCACTTGATAGCGAGATCTAGCTAGATGTAGCAATGTAGATCTATGTGTGGATGGAATAAAGAAACTTCCCCTTTCTATGTTGTGTATGCAGAAATTGCAGTCCCTTGTCCTTTGAATGAGTAACAGATGGATACTTTAGAGTGCTTTAGGTGCCTTTGTATGCAAGCTTAGGTGGTGATAGTATATGCTTAGTGCTTGGTCCTTGATTTTGAACAGATAAATATGTATTTATATGATTTCCTTGTTTGAATTTTATAATTTACAATTGGAAGTTTGACCCATAAGTAGAAAAAGATGCCCAAAAGAGTAATAGAGGCCCAAAAGAAGTGAGTAAGATAGAAAAGGGTCGGGGGCACTGGCACTCACTGTCCATATGCTTGAGATCTAGTGTCTATAGCCATAAAATATAAATAACTAAAATATTGACTAGGTTACAGGTGTAAGACCAAGTAGAAAATAAGAAATAAAGACACGAGGCTAAAGACGATCATCAATTACTAGTTTTCTTGCATGGGAATCATATGAATGCTAGTATGTGTTTAGGACCTAGTAATGTACCAAAGTGCATGATTTTATGTCTACATTTTGGGAATAGAGTTGCTTCTATCCTTTCATTCCTTTTAGAAATAGATAAGGTTAGGGCTAGGAGGAATACATGTTGAACGTCGAGATGGTGTGCGCGTACCGTAGAGAAAGATCAGGTTGACTGCGAAGAACTCCTTTTTGTTTGGAAGGACTACTGCGAATAAGAACACAAGACCACAAGATTTTGATTAGACAATAAATGAAGGAACTGCCTTGGGCGGGCCCAAAATATAAAACTTCCTTTCGAAGGTGGTCAGTTCCCCTGCTAATATGAATTAACACAAAAGACTGTAAAATATCAATTAAATTGCTTCGTTGAGACGGGTAGGGGAAAGGCTGATTTCTGGTTTTGAGTCACAATAACCGATACCGGTTCCTGATAACCGATATCGGTATGGTCTAGGATCTTATAGGTTGGTTGTTTTGTGGGGTGGTCGTGTTGTAGGGTATGATGTTGTTGGTAAGGCTAGTATATGAGTGATATTAGGTAATGAGATGGTGAGAGGTAAATGAATGATAGTTAGATGCAATGACACGTTGGGTAGTGGATCTAGGAATGGATTTATGGGGACTGTGATTCAAAAAGTCTAAGAAACGTTATTAAAGAGGACATGCAAGGTGTAACTTACTGGTTATTGACGAAGATGCAGGTCCAGGAACTCTGATGACAAAGGCAAAACTCAAGTGGGATGGCTTGACACACAGAAGATGAGAGATCTCCCTCCCGATGATCAGCTGAGTATCACAGGTTTCTGGCTATTCCGTTGCAGTTCTGGGCTTGATCTCCTTTTGCTGCAACTCTCCTTGTCTCTTCACTCGTCTCTGCTCGGCCAAGTGAAGATCCGAATGCTCTTGATCGCTCCCAATGATCTCTGTTGATTCAAAAATCCTTCGACCCTTGTTTCTGGTTAGGGGAGCCCATTTCAGGGAACCGATGGCGGTTACGTAACCGACGGCGGTCGAGTAGGAACCGGCATCGGTAAGGAAAAAAGTAGGCTATTTTTAGTAAAATAGCCCACCTTCCTTGCTTTTCTCCCGAGGGATTAGTTGCGGGCTTGGTCAAGTGACTAGAATGTCGGTTTTTGGAGTGCGAAAAGGGGTCCTTCATCATGGGTGTAGGTGTAGACCAAGTTATAGGTCTTAATTAGGTTAGTTTAGGGTTAGGACTAGGTCACGATGAGGTGGCAAAATGAGGTGGCGGGTGAGGTGATGTGGATTTATCAATTACGAGGTAATTAATAAATAATTGTGTAAGGTTTAGGTGATGAGGTTAGGATACGAAATAAGATGTGGGTCCTGAAAGGGGTCGTAAGACACAAATTTGGTGTCTACATTAGCCCCTTATTGTCGTGTAGCTTGTTTTGTAAAGCTGCGCGGACAATAATATGAAGTGGTTTCTCCTGTTAAGGATATAGGTAATCCCCCTCAAATCTATCACGAGTTGAGAGAACGGAAAATCGGGGATAGGGTTGATAAAGGGTGAATGGTGTAGAGAGGATGGTAAGATGGTGGGGTAGGTCGAGGAAGCGAGACGCATGTTGAAATGTAATAGTGCGACTAGGGTACATGATTTGTGAGCAAAAACCGCAATGCATAGGCAAAGGTCGATAGTTTATCCAAACAAGGGTGATATAATCCTGGTATCGAGGCATAGGAAGTAGCTCCGGGGTATATAACGGGTAAAGTGCAGAACGTTTAGGCATGTTCGGCAGTACCAAATGGTTGGTTTGGTTGAGATAAACGTCACGGTCTAGGTCTAGGCAAAGTTGGTCGACAGATCAAGTCAAGGACCCTAATCATGCTAAAACACGAACAGGTGAGCTCGATGGAACAAAAAGCTACATGATGGGTGGATAAAAGTGTATGTTGTTGATGTTGGGCGAGGTATCGAAGTGGTACGGCCTTGGGTCGGGCCAAGTTGTTGGGTTGCGGCCTTGGGTCAGGCCGGAAGGGTAGAGTGAGGCCTTGGGTCGGGCCGGATGGGTAGGGTGAGGCCTTGGGTCGGGCCAAATGGGTAGGGTGAGGCCTTGGGTCGGGCCAAATGGGTAGGGCGAGGCCTTGGGTCGGGCCAAATGGTTAGGGCGAGGCCTTGGGTCGGGCCAAATGGTTAGGGCGAGGCCTTGGGTCGGGCCAAATGGTTGGGGCGAGGCCTTGGGTTGGGCCAGATGGTTGGTTGCGGCCTTGGGTCGGGCCAGATGGTTGGTTGTGGCCTTGGGTCGGGCCGGTGGTTGGTTGCGGCCTTGGGTCGGGCCGGAGTGGTTGGTTGCGGCCTTGGGTCGGGCCGGTGAAGTCAAAAATGGCTAAAGAGCAATGGAGCATATAGGCGATGTGGTAAAGAGGCAATGTGGTGGGAAAGGGAACGTAGTGAATAAGGGCAAAAAGTTGGGTAAAAAAAAGGACAAAACCGATATCGGTTATATATGACCAGTACCGGTTAGATAACCGATGCCGGTTCCTTAGGGCATGATTTGGCCATGTATCGGTTCAATGTTAAAAACCTATAAAAAGAAAAATACGGCCGGTCATTGTCACTTTGTGAATTTGGAAATCAAATTAAGTTGTCTGAGGTGGAATATTGACATTGGTGTATTTATTGGCTGAGGTGGCACTAGTTGAGTGGAGAAGTGAGTTGATTGGCGGGCCCGAGTGAGGAGGAGGCAGTAGGTGATTGGCAGAGGACCCAGCAGAGGACATTTGGAGCCATGGCACAGCCAGGAGGAGCAGGAGGAGCTGGACCAGCTGGACCACCACCACCCATCCCACCACGACGACGTGTCATCGTACCGGTAGGTTCAAAACCCTGCATTGTGTTCAGTTGATTGCATTATGCTAAATTTGGGGTTTTGGGTAGGAATGTATGTTTTTGATGAAATAAGTAATAAATGGAAGTGATTTGAAAAAGGGAGAGGGTAGATAGGTTAAGTAAGCCAAGGCGGCTGGGTGGGTAGATTTTTAGGGTATTTGGGTGGGTAATTTGGAAAAAAATGAAAAAAAAAATGTAGGTGGGGGCGCGGGGTTCGGCTCAGAAAATTACAGCGGCCGATGTCGTCGCTCAGCAGCGGCCATCGGTCACAAAATTTAGGGACGGGGTGCTTTGTGTTTGGCCGGTGTCGGTCGGTAGTTGACCGGCGTCGGTGGGAAGAGGGCCTCGGTCGGTTATTGGGGACCGGTACCGGTCCGTAGTGGTTGTTAGGTTTTTTTTTTTTTTTTTTTTGGATTAAGTTATTGTGTTGTGTTGAGTTTGTGGTGGTGATTTAGGTGTTGTTTGGGTTGGGATGGGGTGTTTTGGGTGTTGTTTGGGTTGGGGTGGGGTGTTGTTTGGGTTGGGATGGGGTGTTTTGGGGTGGGTTGTTTTGGGTAGAAGAGGGAGGCGAATAGCGTAGAGAATAGGTGGGTAGAGGGGTGTGTTAGAGAGTCGTGGTGTGGCTAGGTGGAGAAGAAAAGGGGGTGTAGAGGGTTGTGGTGTTGTTGTTGTAAAGAGTAGAGCTAATGTTGTGGGTTGGTTTTGCAGGCACGTCAGCAGCTGACGATGCGGGACAGGATGCCCCCGCTGTTGGTGCGGATGCGACCACATGTATCCGTAGCACACTGGGTCGATCATGCGTGAGGTGGGACTCGGCGGAGTCCAGCGATACAGAGCTATCGACAGAGATCATAGTTTGATGGTTGCCCTCATCGAGAGATGGGATCCGTGACCAATGTGTTCCATCTCCCGACTGGAGAGATGACCATCACATTGGAGGATGTATATCGCATCCTTCGATTACCTATTGATGGAGAGGCCATTTTTCAGGTGGATGCAGAGACAGCCATGGACAGCATCCTACAGGTTTTCGGGGATGCAGCTGCGCTAGTGACATATCACAATGTGCATGAGCATCGGTATGGTGATATGCACCGTGTGCACCGACATGAGACACGGCTTTCCGTGTTGTGTGATCGGATCACACCTTCGCCCTCCCGGACTCGAGAGGGAGGCCGCTTTCCACGGGCATTGATGGGGGTGCTTCATGAGATGGTGGAGGAGCACACCTGTTATGCTTGGCACCCGTATATCTGTGCGATTATACGAGAGGCTGTGGGGCTATCGCCGGATGAGGCGATTCGGGATTTGTTCGACATTTTTACTTCACTGTTGGGCATATGAGCACATCATATGCATCAGACCAGTAGGGTTACCCCAGCAGCCAGGGCCATAGGTCATATACAGATACGGCTTTCAGAGGTGGTTGGGGGTCGTGGGACAGCCACGAGCAGTGCTTGCAGGGCGGGACGTCACCTATTACAGGCATTTATTAGAGGGCCTGACAGCGGTGGTAGACATCGTATGGAGACCTTACAGAGGTCATCACCCGCACAGAGGAGCCCGAGTACAGTTACGCTTGATCCAGTACACTTTCTGGATAGCAGGACGGAGGCCGGGAGAGTACGAGAGGATACCCCTAGAGAGGGTACGCAGGCAGATGGGGCTGCGACAGGACGAGCCACCTCCCTTCCCTCAGTACAGGAGGGATGATGTAGAGGCCCCACTTTGCACTGCCACAGGCCGTGGATCCAGTTGGGTTGTTGAGAGGCGGCGGATGACACTTGTAGATGATGCGGGGCATGCGGGAGCATATATGGTTTGGTGGGGCTGGTCGAGAGAAGCGGCGAGGGTACGCCTGCACTGCTGCTGCAGCCAGACTTAGCGTGATGATGCGAGTGAGATCAGCTCGGGGTTAGAGTGCAGCTATTACGAGGCGGTAGGCTGCTCTGCGCTGAGCACGAATAGGTGTTTTACGAGGCAGCTAGCCCAGCTTAGGTACGAGCACGAGCACGAGCACCACCACCAAGGCAGTGTAGCCCACGGCCAGAGCACGAGTGCAGTGCAGTACCACCACAGCAGTGCAGCCACCACGGCCCGGCACGGTACAGTATAGTACCATAGCCACGACCACCAGAGGCACCATCATCGCACGAGCACGAGGGCAATGGTAGTAGGAGTCCAGGACCAGGCCCCAGCACCTACGGTGGCACGGGGCAGATATATGGAGCGAGAGCGGAGGCCGTACTATCAAGATGTTCTTGATGGTACAGGAGGCCGAGTATCGCCATATGCAGCTTATAGAGCGAGACCTCCCATAGTCGAGAGATCGCGAGGAGGTGCGGCCACGCCCAGCGTGTCATCACAGCGGGAGGCGAGAGGCGGAGGCGAGGGACCAGCGAGAGACGAGCGAAAGGAGGTGGAGAGAGCGAGGGTCCCCGCACTTTTTATATTAGGCGTGGCACCGGTGCGCGAATCGGTTGTGTTGATAGAGGCCTGCGTGCCTACATATTATTCATTTATTCATTTATTTATTTATTATACCAGCCTGCGAGCCGAGTACGGGTTGTACAGTTGATACCGGCCTGCGAGCCGAGTCTATTTTTGATATGAGAGACCGGCCTGCGAGCCGTGTTGAGGTTTTTGCGGTTATTGCGGCTGCGCGCCCGGCTTTGTTGTATTATGAGATCACAGAGGCCCCGATGCAGGGCACATTGTATATTTGAAACCTTGTATATATATATATATATATGATGTTTTGATCCACATGCTGTGTTTAAAAATGCGTTAAATGTTTTGTCGATGGTTTGTGATATTTGATGTATGATGAGTTGGATTTACATGGTGTGATATATAAATGATGTTGACGTCTTTTGTTAATGAGATGCACATATATATGGATGACATGTTATATTATGAAATGTTGCATGTGTTGTTGCTGGTTTTGTGACATTGAATGTATGTATCTGATGAGTTGGATCCAAATGGTGTATAGATTGATAGTTTTTTTATATCCTTAGATGATGGCATGTTTGTTTTGGTAATGTAGATAGATGATATGGATGAAATCGTAATGAGAAGTGGATTGGATGGACAAATATGGATAATGGTGTTATTATGCAGGAAAAAGAGGCGGGCGCGACAAAAATTAGGTAGAAAATGAAGAAAAGAACTATGTTTCCAAAAGGCAGGTGTATAACCGATATCGGTTATGTAACCGATGCCGGTAGTTAATAGACCGATATCGGTTATGTAACCGATACTGGTTATTTAGGTATGAGCGTTTCTAAAAATAGAAAAGCTAGGGTGGCACTTAAGTTCTAATTTTGAGAGCCATGCGAAGTTAAATACGTGAACGCGACGCGCTTTTGGCGGTGAGGACGAGGTAATTGCATGAGAGATTTGAGTGATAAGGAGAAAAGAGACAGGGAAAGTGAATGTGATCCGAGATTCGGAGGCGAGAAAGGTGAATTTGAAAAGGGTGGTGATCATGGCGGAGAATGAGGAGAAGCATCCGGCGGCGGGGGACGAGAGGAAGACAAGTGCCCTCAGCTGCTGCAACTCAAGAGGTAAACGTTTTGGTTGTGATTTGATTTTTGCATGTTTTGTGAATAGGATGGGGATGATTAAGTGGGTAGATATGAGAAAGAAAACATGATAGCAAGGGTTATAGATGAGGTGAGTGTGACGGGGTAGGTAATCAGGGGTTTCGGGTATGTCTGTATGTACAGAGAGGGATAAACGAGCAATTTATTGTCGTAGGTGGTTGTTTAGGCAAGGTGTATGTAATTGTGATGGCCGATATGCGGTTAGAGGAACGGTATCGATTCTTGAACCGGCTCTGATTATTTATAACCAATACTGGATTCTTGGAGAATTTCGAGAATGTGAAAAAACCCTTAGGGATTTGATGGATTGAATGGTTGTTTGTTGTTTTGATGTATGCGGCGGAGCGGGGTTGAGGATGAATGATAGTGTGCGGTCTTGTTTTCACGAATCCGGCGGATGTAACACCAGTGGAATGGACATTGATAAATCGTTTGGGGTTAAGTGGAATCCGCTATTATTCACGAATCGCACATAACCATGCTATGTTGCAGGCGTTGATTGAAAGATGGAATCCAGAGAAGAATACGTTCTATCTGCCAACAGGGGAGATGACAGTAACATTGGAAGATGTGTTCCAGATTTTGAGACTCCCAATTATAGGAACACCCGGTATATCGAGCAATGCCTAGCGCGGGCGAGCGAGCGATAATAACAGCATGATATTTGGTCCATACGCACGTGATTTGACACAACGAGTTTGACATTTACGTATGGCATAATGTATACGCACACACCACGAGGAGACAAGGTTAGCGTGATATTAATGATAGCGGTAGGGTATTATGCATTACCGAGGGTGGAAGGGGGAAGATTTCCAAAGGCATTGATGTGTGTTATTTGGGAGATGATAGAAAGGAACGTGACTTTTGCATGGCACTGCATATTTGGCGGAGCTATACGAGGGTTTATGGGCTTGTAGGCGAAATCACGGGGCGACACCTTTGGATTGTTCATACTTATTACCTTTGTTGGGCCTATGAGCACATTGTTTGTGTGCGACCAATAGGCCGACCCATCCATCGGGAGACCGAGAGTCGAGGTTGGGGTTGAGACGATGGTCGGAGCAGAACAGAAGAGGCAAGATCCCGAGTGTGTGCGGGTGACATTGAGTATTACAGGCGGTATGGGAGAGGGTGACGATTGCGGATATCTGTTGGAGGCCTTACGGGAACTATATGGTAACAGAGAACATAGGCCGAGGAGTTGAGGGTGTAGAGCGATTGAGGTGGATCGCGGGGCACGAGGCCGAGTGAGTATGAGAGGATTCCTATAGATCGCGTGCGCGCAAATTTGGATTTGTGCGGATATACCCCTGGCTTATAGACCATATATGAGGATCGATGCCGAGGCAGCATTCTCACCTCCCCGACCAACACCTCGAAAGGTCTGAAGAAGAGGTAGCATCCGATCGCGAGGTAATGGATGCGAGGCAGCGAGAGCCTATAGATTATGGTGGGTAGCGAATCTGCGAGGTGTATGTGAGCATCTGACATAGCTATGATTACAGCAGAGAGAGATCGTCTGCAGAGTTTAGTTCAGCAGCTCAAACGCAGGTGAATGAGACAAGAGGATTGTTAGCGGTTGCGGAGTCACGGGCGGAGAGACTAGAGGCTGAATTCCTCCATGCGAGGGAGCGTATTCATATGTTACAGGAGAGATTGGCAGATCAGTGGGTGGTACCAATAGCCATGGTACCGTTGAGAGGCAGAGGCACAGTGAGAGGCGTCGCGATCACGGTCATCACACAGTGCGGGATGAGGCGTGAGGTCTGAATAAATGTTAGCAAGGTATAAGAATAAATAAGGATGCTTTGACTGCGTGTCGATGATAGAGAATATGTATTTGTTTAACATCTAAAAAGCCGAATATGTATGTTGATTCGAGTTATGATAATAATAAGAATGTTTTCGTTTTGACTGTTGGTGTTTTGAAAAAGGATAAAAGAGGAATGTGATTAAATAGAAATACACAAAAATATTTATATTTACCACACATGATAGGTTATGGTAGGGGATGGTCGAGCTAACCTTGGGAGACCCCATGTCTCAAAGTCTTTGCCTATAGCCCATTGCACAAAGCAAGGAGGGGCCTCAGACCGATGTAGTTCTCCCTTAGGACCAGGGAGAGGTGAATTTAGGTATGGTTAGGCAATTTGTTGGTTGGTAAAAATGTTGATATTAATATTGGTAAGGTAAGGTTGATGGTGTTGGTAATGAATTGGTGATGTTGTAAAAGGTATAAGGGAAGCGAAAGTTAGCCTACCCAAGTAGTAGGGAACCATGTCCTGATTAAGATCAACACACAATCCTAGATGCGAGGCAAAGAGGAAAGAATGCTCCGTAGGTGAAAAGAACTAAACAAACCACATAATAACGTAGAATGAGCTTGAACCCTAGGTACCTTGCATGAGCGAGAAGTCGATAGGTGAAAAGAGTTGTATAATCACAATATATCGGGTGTTATCGTCACGTCCCTTGAGTTGAAACAAATGGTGAGGTGAGGTGGATGGTATAGCTGAGGTACGGAGAACTTATTACAAAGTGAGTGTTCTGACGAAAGAGAACCTACCCTAAATAGACAAGTCCATGACTCAAAAGTTCTTTTGAATGAGGCTTTTATTTTATTGAATTATAGACTGATCGATGCGGGAAGTCTACAAGGGATATTGATTGTATTATTCTTGAGGTCTTCACAAAGCTGATCAATGCGAGAAGCTTCTGAGAAAAGGTGGCCCATGCATAGCATGTCCTTCGAGGAAGCGATCTATTTATAATGTAACATATGATTTTAGTGCATAAATTGTCCTTCGGGGAGCGATCTATATGATAGCAGCAATAGTTTGGCATATAGCTGTCCTTCGAGGGAGCAGTCTATATATAATTTAGATAGCTAGATGTTCTTTTGGCGTGAAGCATCTAGTTTGGTAGGAAGTTTGACTCAAGAAAATCCCATAAGAAGGTGTTATTTTAATACTTTGAAGTCATGGACTAGACTAAAAAGGGGAGGGCATCGCTAAGGTGAGGTGAGAATCAAACTATGTGAGCTTGATTTTTTATTATGAGGTGTAGGAAACAAAGCGTATGTAGCGGTGAATGAGCTCAAGGGACGAGCAGTAGGTAGATAAGAAGTGATGTAACACTAAATTCAACAGTAGAATGGTCGAAGATGCAAGGCATTAAGGGGTTCAGGATCAGGTTTACCATTAAGTGAAGCTAAACGATAAGTGCCTGATCCATATGTGTGAGTGATTATATAAGGCCCAATCCAATTAGGAGCAAATTTTCCACGTTTTCTCTTTTCTAGTTTGGTTACATGTTGATTCTCTTTGAGGACAAGATCACCAACCTTAAAGACACTCCTGAAGTCGCTTATCATAATCATGCTTGATACGTTTTTGATAGATTTGAAGGTGATCGAGAGAGCTGTAAGGCGACGTTCGTCAAGCTCGATTGGGCTAACCGCTCTTGGCGGAAATCATCGTTGGTGAGAATATCCTGAAGAGATATCCTGAGGGAGGGTATTTGTATTTCGAGAGGCAAGACGGCCTCGGTACCATATACCAAAGAAAAAGGTGTAGCACTAGTGGAGGTACGAATGCTAGTACGATAAGCCCAAAGGGCAAAGGGAATGTGATCGTGCCAATTTCTTCCGGACTCATTGACAACTTTCATGAGGATTTTGGTTAGGGTTTTATTAGAGGATTCGGCTTGTCCATTTTCTTGTGGATAGTAGGGTGATGAGAAGCTAAGTTTGATACCAAAGTTGTCACAAAGGTCTTGCAATAACTTATTTTTGAAAGATTTTCCATTATCTGTTATCAGGCGATGAGGAACACCAAAACGACAGATAATGTGGTGGTTAATGAACTCTACAATTTTTTCTTTTTTGGTTGAAATGAGTGGAATAGCCTCCACCCATTTTGTGTAATATTCGGTTGCTGTGATAATCCATCGGTGACGTTGCGAAGAGGACGGGTGAATCTCACCAATAAGGTCTAAACCCCATTGTGAGAAAGGCCAAAGATCTCGGGCGACCTGTAGGGGGTGGCTAGGAGTATGTTGAAGGTTGGCGTGTTGTTGACACATAACACAACGCTTAACATATTCGTAGCAATCGTTATTGAGAGTAGGCCAATAATAACCAAGGCGAAGGATTCGTTTGGCCACGGCAAGGCCGCTAAAATGCCCGCCACAAATACCGTCATGTACTTGTTGGATGGTATGGGTGACCTCCGCACCGGTGAGACATCGAAGGAGGATGCCATCAAAGCCACGTTTATAAAGGAGTCCTCCCATAACAAGATAACGAGAAACGCGTTTAAGAAACGCGCGTTTGCCGGTACTAGTAAGGTCAGATGGGAGAACAGAGGTTGTAAGGTAGTCGTGAAATTGGTGATACCAGGTATCCTGCGAGTTAGCAGACACCGTATTTATCGTACAAACAACCGGGGCTGAATAAGATGGGGCAAAGAGTTGTTGGACCAGGATGAAAATATCAGAGTCAGTTGATGAAGCTGGAATTTGTGAGGCTAAGCAAGCCATAGTATCCACAAATTTGTTAGTGGAGTGGGGAATGGTTTGGATAGAATAGTGAGTAAATAAGGCTAGAAGTGAATCCACGTAGTGTTTGTACTTTTGAAGTTCCTCATTTTTGCATTGGTAGATGCCCATAACTTGATTGACTACCAATTGAGAATCGCCAAAAATATTGATAGATTTGATACCTAAGTGTAACGCAACTTGGAGACCCAGAACAAGGGCTTCGTATTCCACTGTATTATTAGTGCAAGGGAAATCGAGTCGAAATGAAAGAGGCATAGGCTCGGCGTCGAGAGGAATGAGAACAACACCGGCTCCTCCACCGCGGTGGCATTTGGATCCATCGAAGAAGAGGGTCATTGGATACGACTCCTCCTTGAGGGAAAGAGTAGCGATGAGTTCGTCGGGAATGTAAAATTGGTAAATTGTTCCCCAGGTAAAGGGGCTTCCATGAGTTGGTCTGCGATGGTTTGTCCTTTGATTGATTTCTGGTGGACAAACTCAAGGTCAAGGTCGGTGAGGAGCATGAGCCATCGGCGATGCGTTGGTTTAGATGAGGTTTGGCATACATGTAATGGATGGGGTCCGTGTTGGTGATGATGAAAGTTTTTGATTCAGAAGGTAGTGTCGGAGTTTGGTAGCCACGAATGATAGGGCTAGGCATAACTTTTCTACATGTGTATACCTAGTCTCATAGTCCACCAAAGTACGACTTATATAATAGACGGCTTGTTCTCGATTCTCGAGTCACGATGTGCAAGCATGGCCCCTACAGCGTGGTCGGTGGCGGAAAGGTAAAGGTAGAAAGGGTGGTCGTCCTGAGGTGGGATAAGCACGGGTGGATGCAAGAGATAAGCTTTGAGAGCTTCAAAGGCTTGGTGGCACTCTTCGCTCCATTGAAAATCAATGTCCTTTTTAAGAAGGTGATGGAAAGGTTGACATCGATCCGAGAGTTGGGAGATGAAACGTCGGATAGATTGGAGCTTACCTTGTAAACTACGCAATTGTTTGAGATTGGTAGGTGGGGGCATTTCTAGGATAGCTTTGACTTTAGATGGGTCGACCTCGATGCCACGCAAAGAGATGATAAAGCCAAGAAGTTTTCCCGAAAGGACGCCAAAGACACATTTCTTTGGTTGAAGGCGGACAGAATATTGTAACAGGCGATCAAAAATAATGGTTAAAACATCGAGATGTTCACTACGATGTTTAGATTTGCCAAGAAGATCGTCGACGTAATCTTCAAGGATAGTGTGCATAATGTCATGAAAAATGTAGGTCATAGCCCGCTGATAGGTTGCACCAGCATTCTTAAGGCCAAATGGCATTACACGGTAAGGAAGGTTCCCAAGGAGTTATGAAGGCGAGTTTATGTTGATCGGCGAAGCAACCAAAATTTGGTTATATCCCGAGAAGCCATCCATGAGAGAGAGCATCTCATGGCCTGCAGTGAGATCTACAAGTTGGTCAATGCTAGGCAGGGGGAAGTCATCCTTAGGGCAAGCGAGGTTAAGATCCCAGAAATCCGTGCATATCCGAAGTCCCCCGTCACTTTAGTAGCGAGTGCGATGTTAGAAATCCATTGAGGATAGTCAATAGGCAGAATGAAGGAAACAGAAAGGAGTCGTTGAAGCTCCTCTTTGACCAAGAGAGCAATGCGTGGATGCATTTTTCTCAATTTCTGTTTAATTGGCTTGGAATCGGGTTTTAGTGTAATGTTATGGACAGCAATGTCAGGATCAATTCCTGGCATGTCAGCGTAGGACCAAGCGAAAGCTTGGTTGCGAGCACGGAGAAAGGTAGTAAAGGTGACTTGTTCTGATGCGTTAAGGGATTGTCCGATCTTCACAATGTGAGGATCCTCCTCCGTGTGGATGTTGATTTCTATAGTAGATTCGTTCAGCATGGTTTGAGTTTCAGATGGTAAGGCGCGTTGAATATAAGAGTCATCCGCGCCAAGGTAAGTGAGGATGGAGTCATCATCCTGGCACTCAACAACGTTAATTGAAGGTGAGTCCTCTTCAATCATGTCTGGATATAGAAGGGGAAGAGAAGATGGGTCCTCATTATCGCGTTGATAAGTGAGAGGACCTATGAAGATAGCATTTATGAAAAAAAAAAGTTAGGAGGGATAGATTCAGGGTCCATCGATTCTGTGGGTGACGAAGGCAAAATGGGTGATGATGGTTCGGTAGGGGTGACGTCGTTGTCTTCTAGAAGACAACTGACATGAGGTTCCTTCGGTGTAAGTGTTCCCGAAAATCCGAGACCACTACGATCATTGTGCTTGCGTGTAGTGATGGGGATGAGCGTATGTCGGCCTTGTTCATAAAGACCAAAACCAAAGCCTTTCCAAGCACAGCGAGTCAAGAAGGTGAGGGCGAAATGACGGTTTGTCAGGTATTGAAAATCGGATTGGAAAGGAATCACACCAAGAGGAGGCTCAGGGGCAACGGAAGATGTGTCGACACCCCATATGTTAGGTTAGTGCGACGGTGAGGTGGTCCGTAGAGGGATTACTTCCCCCACCACGATCATCATAGGTAGGATGTGCATATACTTGTCCATACTCACATGTAGGGTATGGAAAGAACTAACGTTATATAGGCGATACTCCCCAACGTAAGGCGTTGAAAAACATCTACTAAGGGTCTACGGTTGGGATGTTAGCTGCGGGAAGGAAGTGGTTTTGCAACCGTGGTTTCATCGATTGAAGGTGTAGGTGCGGTTGAGGTGGATGGTTGAGGTACATTTGAAGAGGACGGTTGGGTTGAATGAATGGGTGGCTTGATTGGTACAAGCACATCGTTAGGGCGGTACAACATATTGCAAGTCTTGAAGGGGGGAGGATCAGCTTTTACGGTGTAGGACTTCCCCTCGTACTCAAATTTTATGCATCTATGTAAGGTGGAGGAGGGAACGCATCCCATAGCCCGGATCCAAGGGCGGCCTAACAACATATTGTATTGGAACTCTCCTTTAAGGACATAGAAGAGTTCGGGTAAAGTACGTGGTCCTACCCGAATGTTGAGGATCATGGTGCCTAAGGTAGAGGTAATAGCGTCATTGAATGACCGCAACATGATGGGATTGGCACACATGTAGCTAGAAGGGATATTCATTTGTTGGAAGGCTTTTGAAGAGATGATGTTTAGGCTAAGCTTTAGCGCCCCGTCAATCATAACATGACATACTCGAATGTCCCAGACGTAAGCTTGAGATGAAAAGGGCGAGTCGGGATCTTACATGCCAAGTCAACAATTTCATCTTCAGAGAAACTGACTGCCGCAGCTTGTTGTACAGAGACAGAAGTGGTTGGGGTAGTGGGTTGTTTGGTGAGAGAAGCAACGTGATTGGGTGTTAGAATGGAGGCAACAGGCAGGGTTTCATTAGGTAAGACCTCGATCCCTTGAAGAATTTCAACGAGAGCTTGTCGATGAGATTCAGAAGTCTGAATGAGATCATATAGTGTCATTTTTACGGGCGATTGGTGAAGCTGTTTGATCATGGCTCGATGGGAAACTCCATTAGAGACGGGGTAAGCGGGTCCACGAATAACCACTTTGGGTGGTGGTGCAATCGGGATGCTGGATGGAGAAAGAGAGGACGCATGTGTGCTTTCTTTCGCTTTCTCGTTGTTTTTCTGCGCTCGAGTAGCAACACTAATCATATTAATCTCGTAGACCTGAGATGAGGAAGATGGTTGGGATAAATCATGGTCTTCAAGAGGTGGGGTTGTAATAATGATAGATCTTGGTGAGGCGGGGACGGATGGTATAGTAGAGGGAATTGAAGCTAAAGGTCTCTCCCTTCGTAAGTTGTCTTTCTTAACCTTTCTATCTGGGAGAGGTGACTGACGAAGGATGGTTTTTAAAGCTTTGCATCCCTCCACATCATGTCCGGGTGTGCGGTGATAAGCGCAGATTTTAGACTCATCATAACCTATAGGCCAAGGTTTAGATGGGTCATAAGGTCTGAGTGGGGGTAGGGAAATGGTCGCATTCTCCACCAACATAGCAAGGATTTTGGCGTAAGATCCTTTGAGTGGGTCAAAATCAGAGGAAAATGAGGCTATTGACTGGGTCGATTCTGGTGATGACATGGTGTGGTTGGTTTGTAGAGGGGGTTGTTTTGCCAAGGAGTTTTGATAATGGGTTTTACCTAACCGTGGTTTCTTTGACGTAGAAGCTATGTTGGACGATGAGGCCACGGATGATGTGGTATCAGAAAACAACCACGGGGAAATAGGAGTGACCGAAAACAAATCTTTTGATGATGGAATTTGTTTAGGGTTGATAGGTGGATAGGATACGCGGGGTGACGGTGTTGCTATACCCTTGGATTTCGTATGGCGCGCGAAGAAGCGTAGGTTGCTTTAAAGAAAACGCAGGAGGTATGATATATTGATGCAAGGTGGAGGGATGAGGTCCCAATATGGAAGGTAGGTGTGACGATGATGGTTTTGATTGTGATAGAGGCACGGATTGAGTTTGTCTCCTAGGTGGCGGGGCGGCTTTATTTTTGGATAAATCGAGTCGCTTAGGCGGGTGCGTTAGACTGGGCATTGGTGAGGTCCCAGTGTAGGGAAGATTTGGTTAGGTTAATAGAGGTGGATGGGCTACTTGGTATAGATACGGGGGGTGAGAATGAGGACATAGGCATTTTGAGTTTCTGTAAACACTTAGGGTATATGGTAGAGGTGTCCGGATCGGTCATCTGCATTTGAGTAGAATAGGGGGTACTCAAACGTTCCCATAGGATTCGTCTATCTTCTGGAGAATGACAGTCTTCAGGTGTGAATTAGAATTTTTGTACGGAAGAAAGGTGGGTTGTGATTCCAGTCCACTGTGGGTGTGATACAGGGGGTAGATGAGGTACTGTATCAATAGATATTAAGAGGTCGACCGGTTGTTGAAAAGATTTAGGCGATGAAGGACTAATAGGCAGGAGGGCATGTTTGAGAGGGTCTGTTATGGTTAAAGAATTTGGTGATGTTGGTGCAAGAGATTTCTCGTCTAAGGATGTCAAAAGGAGTGGCGAGCCTTCCTCTTGTGCAGCAAGAGTGGTAGAAGGGGACGTTTGGGAAATAGATAAATTAGATAACATCCGTTCGCAGTCTTGTAGGGATGTGGTGTAAGCAGACTCATCGATGAGAAGCGAAGTCTGGGCAGTTAACTCTTTTATGGGTAAAGGAATGATTTTTCTTTGGCTTGATGGTGGTGAAGGAGGTTCGGACTCCTGCATTAGTGGAGAGGCTTGATTCAAAATTTTCTCGATAGAGGCTTTTGGCTGGGAGTCGAAGACTGCATGGATCTCATGAACACTCTCCTCGGCTAAGATATCCTGGTTTACGTTACTGTTGGACGAGTGATTTGGGAATGGTTTGTTGAAGATTTTCAAATTTCGGTTGGTAGGGGCATTAGGATTATCGAGGGTTATATCCCCTGCGTCAACCATTTCCTGCACTATGTTTTTCAACATCTTGCAGTTTTCATGACTATGTCCTTTTACGCGGTGAAAGTTACAGAAGTCATTTTCTTTGTACCAGGAAGGTATAGCGCGGGTGGAGTCAAACCCGGAGTGAGGTTTAACAGGAGGCAAGGTGATAGCTCCGGCTTTGAGCAGTTTTTCCAAGATGACACCATAAGTTTCTCCCAAGGGAGTGTAATTGATGGGCTCAACTTTGTACTTATAGGTGGTTTTTGGTGGGGTATTAGACGGTGTTTGAGATTTGACCATCACCGCGTGGACAGCTCCTTTTGATTTTGAAGAAGTGGACGTGTGAGGAGTGGTGGTGTTTGGTTTATTGGTAGAATCTGGAGTTCAGAAATTGGGGTTTTTGTTGCACAACCGCAATTTCTCTTCTTCTAAGGCTCGAATTTCTAGCTTCCGAGCCATGGTAAAGGCCTCGTCAAATGTGCAGAAAGTTTGAATTTGAAGAGTAGGAGAAATGTGCTTAGCACATGCCCACGTAAAAAGTTCGATAAGTTCAGCCTGAGGCAAGGCATATGTAAGTTGGTTAATAAGGCCATGCCATCGTCCAACGAAATCTGCGATAGATTCGTCTTCGAATTGTTGGATGGCATAAAGGTCGGTGATAGATACTTTCTTGCAATGTTAATGGAGAAATGATCCAAGAAAGATTGGGCTAGTTGGTTAAAAGAGAAGATTGAGTCTTTGGGTTAAAGCACCGTACCACTCCAAGGCGGGTCCTGATAAGGACATGGGAAAAGTGCGGAGTAACAAGGCATCATCATGAGAAATCAAATAACAAGCATGTCTAAATGATCGCAAGTGTTGTTGAGGATCCTCTTTACTATTAAAACGAGTAAATTTCGGCAATTCCCATTGAGGAGGATACGAATGAAGGGGGACAGAAGGGTGAATAGGCTCCCGACAAACTTGTTCGTATGTCAAGGCGCTACGACTTCCTGAAACAGAGGCCTCCAGATTTTGCATTTTGTCCATCATTTGTTTGATGAAATCCATGGTTGGATGAGATGATGGTGCGGTTGTGGTAAATGGAGGCAAATTGGGCCAAGGGCCTCCGCTGGACAATGGTGGGGTTAAGTGTTGATAAGGTATGGAGGATGAATATGTTGAGGCGACCGAATAGGGATGTCCCATATAAGATGTTGAGGTCACTGGATACGTGTATGGGAATGAAAAGGTAGGCGGAGCTTGAGAAGGAAAGCTAGTGTGGATAGGTGGTAGAGAGCAAGTCATGAACGGAGCGATGCAAGAGAGATGAGGTAGGGGTAGTCGGCGGTAATGATATGTGGGGTCCAAGATTAACCAACGGAAAGCCAATCTGAGTCGTATGAACCTCTGAAGCCGTCGGATTGGGAGACGGGGCTAAAGATACAGGAAGCAAGGCGGTGTTATCGGGCGAGTGGGAGCTAAATGAGCAGCTATACTAATAGGCATACCAACAAGGAGCTGACCATCGGGCGTACGGTCGGGGGTATGAGACAAATAGTATTATGCAAAGACTAGGATTAGCATCCGAAAACTTGGCAAATTCTTTATCTCCCACAGAATTTTAGGAACCTCGCCGGTATCAGTAGGATTCCCACGAGAATGTGAAGGGGTGATTCGAGCAAAGAAACATAGCAAGCATGTGAAACCATGGCGGCTCGCTTTCAGTGATAACAACCATGGACGGGGAGTTCACGGTAGGGTTTGTCAATCATCGAGGAAGAAAAACAAACTCAAGGCCGGTAAAATTGGTAGGTTCTTGGTTTATCGGGAATTGGAAAAGAGACAAGAATCGATGTCAAGATTATACTATAGCCGACGTCGGTCGGTAAACGATGTCGGTGTAAGAAGTCAGGCTAACAAGATATAAAAGGCTGCTAATTTGATTTTTAACAACGTTTAGTATACTTGTCCAATTATTGATCACGAGAAGGCAGTATGAGAAAGAAAACGAGAACTAAAAACAAGCAAGATGCACACACGCAAATCCAGAGATTAACCCTAGGGTTAATTTTAATTATTGTGGGCTTATGCCTTTAGACATGGAATGATGTCAATCCTAAACAAAAGACTTAGGGGAAATGTCAAGTTGTTTTGGCTTATAAGGTTACCTCACTCGGGCGGAGGAATACCGCGGAAAAGGGGGATGTTTGAGTGTTGTGTTAATTGTGAGTGATTCGGTATGTGTTGTGCGGTGAAAGTAAGATTAATTTCTTATCAATACCATGGATATCACCCCACGTGTACAACTCATTACTTAATCTATGTTTGCTAGAATTGAAAACAATGAAGCGATGTAATGCAATGCACGTGTTTTAAACCCAAATCGAAAATGATATTCGATGAAGCAAAAGAGATGACTTTCACTAATGCGAGATGTAAAAGCAAAGCAAGTTCTTTTATCAAAATAATACAAAACCTTGTGAATATCTTTTAGAAGAAGAAAACAGCAAGTATACTCCCTATATGAAAGCAAGCAAGAAAGAAAGAAACCCAAAATGGGTCCCACCGGGCGTGCCAAAATGTTTCGCTCGGAATGTTTCAGCTTCTGGGAATAGAGTTGCTTCTATCCTTTCATTCCTTTTAGAAACAGATAAGGTTAGGGCTAGGAGGAATACCTGTTGAACGTTGAGATGGTGTGCGCGTACCGTAGAGAAGATCGGGTTGATGCAAAGAACTCCTTTTGTCTTGGAAGGACTACCTGCAAATAAGAACACAAGACCACAAGATTTTGATTAGACAATAAATGAGGGAACTGCCTTGGGCCCAGGAAATATAAAACTTCCTTTCGAAGGTGGTCAGTTCCCCTGCTAATATGAATTAACACAAAAGACTGTAAAATATCAATTAAATTGCTTCGTTGAGACGGGTAGGGGAAAGGCTGATTTCTAGTTTTGAGTCACAATAACCGATACCGGTTGCTGATAACCGATATCGGTATGGTCTAGGATCTGTAGGTTGGTTGTTTTGTGGGGTGGTTGTGTTGTAGGGTAACAGTGTTGTTGGTAAGGCTAGTATATGAGTGATATTAGGTAATGAGATGGTGAGAGGTAAATGAATGATAGTTAGATGCAATGACACGTTGGGTAGTGGATCTAGGAATGGATTTATGGGGACTGTGATTCAAAAAGTCTAAGAAACGTTATTAAAGAGGACATGCAAGGTGTAACTTACTGGTTATTGACGAAGATGCAGGTCCAGGAACTCTGATGACAAAGGCAAAACTCAAGTGGGATGGCTTGACACACAGAAGATGAGAGATCTCCCTCCCGATGATCAGCTGAGTATCACAGGTTTCTGGCTATTCCGTTGCAGTTCTGGGCTTGATCTCCTTTTGTTGCAACTCTCCTTGTCTCTTCACTCGTCTCTGCTCGGCCAAGTGAAGATCCGAATGCTCTTGATCGCTCCTAATGATCTCTGTTGATTCAAAAATCCTTCGACCCTTGTTTCTGGTTAGGGAGCCCATTTTACAGGGAACCGATGGCGGTTACGTAACCGACGGCGGTCGAGTAGGAACCGGCATCGGTAAGGAAAAAGTAGGCTATTTTTAGTAAAATAGCCCACCTTCCCTGCTTTTCTCCCGAGGGATTAGTTGCGGGCTTGGTCAAGTGACTAGAATGTCGGTTTTGGGTGCGAGAAAGGGGTCCTTAATCATGGGTGTAGGTGTAGACCAAGTTATAGGTCTTAATTAGGTTAGTTTAGGGTTAGGACTAGGTCACGATGAGGTGGCAAAATGAGGTGGTAGGTGAGGTGATGTGGATTTATCAATTACGAGGTAATTAATAAATAATTGTGTAAGGTTTAGGTGATGAGGTTAGGATACGAAATGAGATGTGGGTCACAAAGGGGTCGTAAGACACAAATTTGGTGTCTACATGTTGTTACTACTTTCTATAAGGACAAACCTTCAAAAAGAAGAGCAAGAATGTAGTCAAAATTGTTAATATGAAAATATAAGTAAAGCATGTATAAGTATGTAAAAGTTTGAAAGTATATAAAAAGGAAATTGTGCACCTAATGTAGAAGAATGTAAAAGGATAGAAAAAGTGTCCTGAAGATGTTGTGTAGAACGATTTTTTTGGGAGATCTCGCGCGAAGAGAGTTTTTGGGTGATCTCATACCAAGTGCAAGTTTTTCCGTGATCTCACACCAAAGAGAAAGTGTTGGGGAGATGGGTCGAGTGTTACTCTCCTTCCATGACTCTTCCAGATATACACCATTGTAGATGGTGTGTTCCTACTTTGTTCTTGTTGTCCCTAATTTTTTTAATGTATTAAATGTTCTAATTGAAGTGGATATTGCACATATTATGTTTGCTAGAAGAATGTGCCTATCTTTGTCAAACTACTTTGAAGGCTTATGTGAACTGTGTTGATATGAGAAAATGATTGTATGTGCCCCTAGAAAATTAGCACCCAAGGGAGGACATAAGTGCCCGGGAGCTCCTATTTAAGCCTGCATTGGTGTCTATGTTATGTTGAGGACCCAAATCAAATTCTTGGTCATTCTCTAACTATGTTCTGTTCTCATTCTATGATGAATTATACTATGTTGTAGCTCGAGATATTATATGGGGTGATTTGTTCACCCAAAGTATTCCCCCTCGTTTGGGGTGCATGTGATGTCAATAGGAGTGTACAACCCAAAAGAGAGGCCCTAACACTTTTCTGAATTGTATCCTCGCAAGGGGTAGGGAATGTGCATGGTAGAAACCAAGGCACATGCAAACAAACTCAGCTAGATATATGTGTTAGTAGCAAAATTAGCAAGCATTTCATAGAAAAAAATTGTAACTAGCAAGTGTGCCTACAAGATAGACTACAAAAAGTGGGTTTCAAATATGGACATTGCTCACAATGTCACAAGACAATCAGAGCTGAAGTGACCAAAAGTATATAAGTAGTGATCAAACAAGACATGGAGCATAGCCCGCAAACAATACAAAATAATGGAAAGAAATATTTAGTAGACAACCATAGTGACATATAGTCCTGCAAGGAAAATGTTGCACATGAAGCCCTCGTTAGCATGTTAGATAGATAAAATGTACATATGTCAAGGCATGTATGTACCAATAGAAATTAGTGTGATAGGAAGTAGAAGTAATAAATAATGAAATAATAACACCTGTAATGTTTGAGAAAGTAGATGCCCCTAGGAGCCTCATTGGGAGTGGTAAGAGGTACAGATTCCAATTATCATCATATCATGTAAATTCTTGTAAGATATCTACATTCACTCCAAAATAACAAGTGAACATGCATGTGTATATATAAAAGATATTGACATACGAATTATCTATCTAGTATGGAAAACAAAGTGTACATGTAAGTAGAATAAGCTAGTAAGAGTTGATACAACCAAGATATGCAATATGTAGTGTATGAATGTAATGGAATGGTGTGCAGCAGTGAATGCAATATAGGAGCAATGTTCCCCTAAACGAATGTGGATGAGTATGAGACGAGGTTCATTTATAAAATACCCGTCAAAAATCAATAATGAACCATAGAACAAGAGTGCGTCATCAAGAAATGGTTTTAAAATGTGCTCTAGATAGATAGATCATAAATCATAGAGTGAAAAAGGGTGAGTATGGTAAGGCTTAGTTCAAATTTAGACCCTCAGTAGTCGAGTATGAACCGTGGAACTATATTGCATCATAGGGTAATGAAGATACAAGTGTGTGTATCATGATGTATAAGAGAGATGAGAAAGACTAGATGTAGAGCGTAGAGCATAATGTGTATGTGTATAAAATAGAAATAATTAACAATAATTGAAGGGGAAGAAAGCATGTTTTCCCCAAGTGTGTGATGTGGAAAAATAATCAAGTAAAATCATCTAATAAATCATCATTTTCAATATCATAGCTGACTAGAGTTAATTCAAATACTTGGTAAACAATAGTGTGAGGTTGATCATATAGAGATCTTGTGCGGCATAAATTGTACATGTCCATTACATATTATTCATCAATGAAAGGTGGTTGTGGATAATCATGTGCATACCATTGAGTGATATTTTGAGAATATCCCAAGAAAGATTCATTGCAAATAGAGATACGACCAAAAGACATAGGAAATGTGATATCAATATGATTTGGATCTAGTGTGCCACCAATGTAATCAAGCCAAAATTGCCCAAGTGTGAGTGGAGAAGAATGAGGAGTGCGTGCAAGGAATACTATCAAATGGAATATGAAAAGACCATAAGTGGTGGTAATGAATACACATATGTGGTAGAATTGAGATGAGTGAGGTGGAGGAAGAAGATTAGTGATTTTGAATCCTAGCCGAGCCAAGCCATCATGTGTACAAATAGTCTCGGAGCAAGTAAGGTTGAATGGAATGTGCGGCCAATCGATTCATGTATGAAAAGGTTGCATTTGAAGGGGGAAGCATTGGTGGATAACATACTTTGATGATAGACAAGGTAGGTGGCATAAAATCTAATGTATAAACAGTTCTCGAAGAGTAAGCATGTCGGTGATAGAGGTGGGATGTTTCTTGAATTGGAAATGATCGATGATATGTGTAGGTGTAGTAGAGGTAGGTGTGAGATTAACATAAGGGGAGTAGGCAATGAACCGGGCCGGGTCTAAGTGGTAATACTTGAAAGGGTCAAGGTCAACGGAAATGGTATATTCACATCCATCATGTAGGAATTTAACGCATTGATGAACCATAGAAGGAACCATTTGCATGGCATGTAGCCATGGCCTAACAACTAAAAAAATTGTACTAAATGGTGACATCAATGAAAAATAAGACAAGTATGGGCAGTTTTAAGCCCAACCGTGAGAGGTAAGGTGATAGTGACCATGCACAGATGTGTAGTAGAATCATAGCCACAGAGAGAAATGGATGAAGGGTTGACATCTGCTAAGGAAATGCCTAGTTGTTGAATAAATGTGAAATTACAAAGATTGAGCTCAGATCCAATATCAACTAGTGATCACTTAATTCCAATGTTATAGATGCATTCTTGGATATAAAGGGGAGGATCATTGTCAAAAATAGAAAGAGGGGTGAGTACTTCAAATGGAAAAGTGGTATCTGTTTGAGGAGAAAAAAATGTTGCGATGAAATGCTTGTATAAAGAGTCGGGATGAGTATCAAAAGGAATTTGAGTATTATCCACGAAATATTATATTTTAGTGTCGCAATCGTGATTAGCTAGAAAGAAATCAAGGATGGAGATGCTCATATTAGCAATAAAGAAGGAGCGAATAGTGTTTGAAGTTGGGTTCACTAAATGATTTAACAAAAATAAAAAAATTTCAAACCCCAATTGTACAATAACCGATGTAACAATGGTATATAGCTAGTAAAAGTAATATGGCACAAACAATAAGCAACTAAACTACAAAACCCTAAGCAATAGATATAGAAAGAGTGACTTATCTTATTAATACTTGGTTTGAGGGTGTTCTTGATCGGGAAAACTACGAACATAAAGTGAACTTTGTCGTCAATGCTCAAGATAAATTATGGACTATGCAGATAGATAGGGGGCGCCAGGGAAATGGAATATAATCGACATGGATGCCCATGGATAGATAGGGGCACTGGGCATTGGAAACCTCGATGGGCACTTGTGACTGCGCGAGATGGCCTAAATCTAATTTTTATAGTGTTGCAAAAGTGTCACAAATATTCCCTATTTATCACATGTGTGTCACTATTTGATTGTCAAGGGTACATGTAACTCGCGAAACCCATAATACCACATAGAATCCAAAAATAAAAATGAAATATGGAGAGTGAGATCGACCCTGGGGTCACCCCAAGAGTGAACTTACGACCGAGTGTTATACTACATCTTAGAATCCATATATTTCTTATGAGTGTGTGTAAAAATTATGCCCTAGGATTCCCTTGTGTAAGTGCACTTGATAGCGGGATGTAGATAAATGTAGCAATGTAGATAGATGTGTGGATGGAATAAAGAAACTTCCCCTTCCTATGTTGTGTATGCAAAAATTACAGTCCCTTGTCCCTTGAATGAGTGCTAGATGGATGCTTTAGAGTGCTTTAGGTTCCTTTGGATGTAAGCTTAGGTGATGATAGTATATTCTTAGTGCTTGGTCCTTGATTTTGAACACATAACTATGTATTTATATGATTCCCTTGTTTGAATTTCATAACTGAGAACTCAAAGGTCAACCCATAAGTAGAAAAGATGCCCAAAAGATAAAAATATACCCAAAAAAAGTGAGTAAGGTAGAAAAGGATCAAGGGTGCCCAGGAGGGGATAGGGGTACTGGGGATCCTATCTGGTCAGGGCACTAGTGTCTCAAAGCCATAAAATATAAATAAGTAAAATATTGACTGGGTTGTAGGGTGTGTAAGACCAAATAGAAAACAAGAAACAAAGACAAGAGGCCAAAGACAATCGTCAATTACTATTTTTCTTGCTTAGGAATCATATGAATGCTAGTATGTGTTTAAGACCTAGAAATGTACCCAATTTTATGATTTTGTGTATAAATTTACATGAATGATTGTTTATGCATTGTAAGATCAATATGTTTCTTGGATGGTTCATGTAACTTTATGTGTAAAGATAATTTAAAGAAAATATTATAAAGACATTGATTCACCTCCTCTCAAAGATTGTGTTTCTAACACATCATCATTATAAGTATTTGTAAAATATAAAGTACCAAACACAAATTGATCCAAAAAATATCAAGCTTAGTTGGTTCGTTTTGAAATGAAGAATATAATAAATGTCTTTGGGAGTGGTTGTTAAATTGGGAATTTATTTCTTTAATAAAAACTTTAGCCTTAAACTGCCACAATCTTAATTGTTTTATATCTTTTAATAAAATATCATTAATTGTGGCTTGAAAATTTTCAGCTAAAAGACTATCAAGTGAAAAAATGGTTTTTTCATCATCATTTAAGTCAGTTTCTCCTAGAGATGGTGTGTGTTTTATCTTTGTTCTCTTTTTGGAGAAGGCTTCCTTATCCCATGAATCATATCTTGTGGATTGAAAGTTCCATGGGCATGAACCCCACTTTCAATCCCAATATTTTCATCATTGAAATGAATTTCATTTAAAATAGAAACACCCCACACAATAGTAACATTGACCGATAAAAATTTAGAATATCAGCTACAAAATTAAGGGTTCTTCTTCTTGAAGCTAGAGCATTAAATGAAATATTTTTCCCACTACCCCTGGTCCTGACATTTTGGTGTGGCGGTGGTAGCGGTGGCATATTTCTCCTCAAAGTAGCAGATGTATTTGGAATGGGAGGAGGAGGATGCATTATAACAATCAATTATAGAAAACATGAGAAAATTGAAATGAAAAACATAATAAGAATGAAATAATATAAAATTATATATCATTTATGATTTAAAAACATTACTTATTGATGCGATGTAGAATTTACTAGATAACACCCTATTCACGCTGGCACAACACTCACGGCCTTGACTTAGCGCTCACCCAAAGCACGTAAGGTACCGGGTCCCTCTTTAGGGTTGTTTGTAGCAGGATGTTAGCAAGATGAAGGAAGAAACATATAGATTCATAACTAATCCATCATTCTATAATGCATACTACGCTCAAATCTATGAAAGAACAAGCTTAAACAATAATCATGATTGAATTAATAACATGCACTATGCAACTACACACAAAATGACACTTAGATTCAGCCAATATCTTCCATCTATTAATAAATACAGAAGCTCCTTATAGTAATGTCAATCTATACCGATGCACGTATAGAACTGATACAATAATTCAGTCATATGTGTATATCTCTTTACCACACATACATACACACACTTTGTATATTCTCTGTTACACACACACACACCTCTTACTATATACCTAACATCATATATATAGGGTGGGGACTTTCCCTTCACCGCTTATCTATTCCAAAAATAGGCCGCATGTTATTAATAGCCACACGCCATTTTTAGGCATAGCCACAAATGCAAGTGTGCTATCTATAGACCTCTTGTAGTTAATTAGCAGTGTTAATTCTATTTTTAGCTTGTCTCCATGCAAAAATGCTTCAATCCACTCCTCCAAAGATATAAAATGCATGGCACGCATGTCTCTACATTGTTGGTGTGTTCCACACGCCATCTTCTAAAAATAGGTCTCCATGCTCAAAATCAGCTAAGTCCTGAAAGTTGAACTTGCCTTCCGTGTGTGGGTCCTTCCTGTCCTTCCACGCCCTTGATCCTGGCCTTCTCTCCCGCATGGACTCCTTGTGTGTTCTCTAACAAGTATTCTCTGATCAACAATTATTCATGTATCTTACAACCGGGATTCATATGAGGCATGTTGTAGTTGTGATTGTTGTTCGGGGGTAAAGTGAAAATACTGGGAGTGAGATTGGTACTATTACTATTGATTTAAACATAATTAACCATAAACAATTTAAGTTTATCATTTTTTCATTTAAAACAATATAATTCATAACAAACTAAAAATAAATCAAAATTAAAACTTAAATGAGATACATACCCTAAGGTAACAAATATATATATATATATCATGATCATGTGCTTCATCACATTCATATACAATTATTGTTGGACTAGCACGAGCCCACTGATATAAACCTGAGCTATTGGAGGTTGTTGTAACAAAGGAATGTAAACAAGTTATAAATGTTTAATGTATATTTATATGAAATTATATATACGTTAAACATATTGAAATATATAAATAATAAAAACATGCAATTAGTGGCATGGTGGATGTGTCAATTAGATGAGGAGTTAAGGAAATCCTCATCCATTTCACTTGATAAGTGCTTATTTGTGGAGTGGACCGAGTGGTTTCCTTGGTATACCGATTATCTCAAACAATAATCTGAATCTCTGGAATTTGGTTGGAAATTTCCTCTTATGGAAGCCTCTCTTAAGTTACATTCTACAATAACTATCCCCTATTATAATTCAACAGTGAATTGACTATTAATTCTAAATATAATATATACAATATTAAGAAAATAAATGATAATGATTAAAAATAAAACAATCATAAATGTGGGTGTAGACACCAAAATATGCACATCCCGCTTCCACATGAACAATTGAATAAACACACCCACCCTCATACCATCTCACGACCTAAGTCATCCATTAAATAAACTCGATTAAAACCTAGGACATTAACCCTACACCCCTTTAATTAATTAATTAATCATTTACCCCACATTTTCTAAATCATATCCCCCTTTCATGACTAATTAATTAATTCACATATTCACCCCTACACCTCACTCATCCTAACTCACTAGTTATGACTAGTCTAAATAAGAAACCTTCTAAATATATTATCCTAACCACCTCTAACTTATCCCTATGAAAAATTATCACTTCTCACTAGTTATGACTAGTTTAAATTAGGAAACCTTCTAAATATTCCTCATCTATTCTAACTACTTCTATCCACCTCTAATCCCTCACACTTGACCTCTCTAAATTATCCCCTTGAATCCCTAAATACCCAAGATCAAATTAGAAATTTTATCCCTTTGTATCTCTCCCTAACTCTAACTCGATCAAAACGGGATCGATTTCCTCAATTACCGACGATCTACAAGTACTAGTTTTCTAGCCTCTCTTCTCGGACCGTTCATGATCATTCAAACAAATCTAGAAGCATTGTAAGGCATTATCAAGCATTTAGAAGTGGTATCAACATTTTCTTGTATATATACACAACACACTCACGTCTGTCAAGTATTTGGGATTCATTCAAAGCCTCTTCCATCATCCAAACACAATCACAATCGATCCGTCATCATCCCCGTCATTCAAAGGTTCGCTTTCTCCTTTTAATTTCATTCTTTCATCAAAACGTACATGTCTAGTCATTATTGATCTCATTATTTACTTTCGTGAGGGCCATAGTTTCATGTTAGCTAATCTAATCATTTATTTTAGTAGTTTGTTAATATTTCTCAAAATCGCTTACGATTTCGTGTTTTCTCTGCTACTTAGTAATCGGTCTTCATTAGAAGCTTTCATCAATTATTTTGTACTTTTTTGTTACTAATAATTTGGTCAAGAATGAATCTTGTAGATGGCCATAAGAGGACTTAACCATCCCATCACCAACATCAACTCATTACCAATTGTTCATCATCCTCTGCACTGGGAACAATACAACCTATTGCACTATCTAAAGATGTGTGTCATACACGCAAACCCTCTTGATAGGTTAGAAACCATCTTTGAGTCTATGCGAGAAGATCCGAGAAGCCACTAAATAGTTATGGGAATCATACTACGAAGTATAGTGTATCTAAGCTAAACTAGCCTGGTTCAAATACCAAAGACAAGTAGGATTCAACATCCCTTAAGATACAAACTCTAAATTTGAGCCGGACATTGAGAGTGCAATCATCCTTGCGTATTATGATTCTGATCTTGCACATCCGTGCGATACGGAGGAGGAGCTTTCATATTTCTTCATTGATGATTACATCAAGAACCTGACTCATACTTCACTGAGGAGGAGGACATCACTTTTTCAAAGTGGGCTCTAATGTTTTCGAGAATCTAAAACCGACTGGATTCAAATTTCAAGTTTTAGATGCATTTCTTTCATACCATCACTATAAAATGATATTTTTAATAAGCTAGTAAGTGATTGACATTTGATCACATTTTTCTTATATCTTATATTGTATCTCATTTTTATAAAAAAAAGTGATTGTTTTGAAAGTGGGTTGACATCCACGTAAGTGAGTCCTTTGGCATCTAGGAACCGACCTTTCTAGGTAACCCATCTACCCATATTACTAATTCCATCTTGTGTAGTGTCTGTGTTTACAAATTTAGTCACAGAAAGGAGTTTGGTCTATTTTTCACGAGCACAAAGAATCAACATCATCCACGGGTACCTTGGAAACCCTGTCATATTCAAGGTTGATCCAATTTTATCTCGTTGTATTATCAACCCAAACTATAAAGTGAAATTTATATAAAAATTATGGCATGCCTGGTGGGAGTCTTCTCCCTTGATCTTTTGTTTCATTTCATCAATAAAATAGTAGTTGTTTTCACTGTGTGATAATCACCTGCGATCAGCCTAATCACCTATGTTTGGGCCAATTTCCTATGTTTTTCTTGTGTGTTTTTCATATAAATTCACAATCGCTTTACTACTTCTTGTTTTCTCTTCTTTGTTTTCACTAATGCTGGTTGCATGGTACTGTTTCTAAAAGCTTCATATTCTGATTTGATTTTCTCGCTTAAAAAAAAGAAAAAATTGTTAAATCTAAAAATAAAGGAACACTCTCATGGTGAGTCATAAAACCTTTCTTTTGCTTTCAGTTTTGTATATTTGTCTTATTGTATTCATTGAAAAGAAACATTTTGTTTTGGGATATTAAAAAGAACCATTCACCTCCTTCTCGTTTCACATAGTCTAACTACGAGGAAAATTCATTGCATTCACATATATTTCACCGCATACACAACCAAATCACTTCATAATCAAAAACGCATTCAAACAACTCCCACCCAAGTAAAATCAAGTTGATATTTTATCACCCAATAGGGAATCTAACTCGGTGTTCTCGTCAATTATCTCCTTCCACACATGGGTCCTTCCTTTCCTTCCGTGCCCTTGATCCTGGCCTTCTCTCTCGCGCGGACTCCTTGTGTGTTCTTTAACAAGTATTCTCTAATCAACATTACCCCACACTAATCTCATTTTCATCCCGACAATGGGTATCTCCAAAAATTGAAGTAAAGAATAAAATAATGGAAAGAATAAGAATGAAGGAATGTAGACAAATAAAGAATTTTTATTAGATAACCTCCTCTGTATCACTTTGTAGTATCAACTCTGGATACTCCTTTATTTCGGCCTCCAAAATCTGCCATTCAGTGAGTGCTTGTTCCGCTTTTTCTGGGATGTCCACAACAATGGATTCCAACTCATCCCTTGTAATCTCTCCTTTTTCATTCCACAAAACTAACACAACACTGGACATTGATGTCATTTTTCCTTCTAAAAGATCCATCTTCTACACAATTAGCTTCCCAAGCTCTTCCAGCCGAGTCTTGTGCGGCTCTTGTGTTGTTGTCAGGGCCTCACGCTTCTGTTTAACCATTGACAATCTTTCTACGCAGCCCAATGTCTCATCCTTCATCGCTTTCTGGACCTCATTGTTTGCTTTTATAGTCTTTATGTTGATAAGCGCCTCTAGGGTTGTGCATATGTTTAAAGCTTGGTTTTCTTTCTTCAATACTTCCTGTAATGCTTGCAACAACCCTTCATAAGATGCAATCTTTCACATCACCGAGGCTTTCTCTTGTTTGGCATCTTACTCTGAGCTTCTTGGCTCTGCATGCGTAGAGGTTCATCTTCAAGTACCAAGTCCACCAACTTTCCTACATAATGTATCGCTAAAGGAAACATTTGTGGTACCTTGGCCTCCAAGTGTGGCCTTGCTTTGATGACATTGTCCCCAATATCCTCTGCGATGTTGATAAATACTTCATTTTTCTTCTGTGCGAAGTCCCTCTCCTACATTATATACGTTATCTTTACATCCTTTGTCTTCAGCTCCTCGCATAATGCTCTGATCATTGTAGCTTTGTCCATATTTCTTCGAGCCACCTCAATAGAAACCTTCACTAATGCATTGCAGACCTGCTCATCTGACATGATAGTAGGCTTTATTGTCACGTGTCTAACTTGGGGTGCCTTCTTCTATCATCTCGAAATGCATGACTCTTCACACACATCAAAGTTAGGCTAATCCATGTGGGTGTGCATTGACCATGATAAAAAATTTTTTTAGTGCACATAATACCATATCCTCATCCATTAGCTCCCAATCAACAAATCCTTTTGTGCTATCGTACTCTTGAAGCGGGTGCGATAATTTTACCCGTATCCACCGCATACCCCATGGTTGGTGGAATGTGTTCTCCACTTGTTCTTCTAGACCGTTGCTGCTTAGGAACCTTAGCTTCCAAATTTGGGACTTATGTCTCCATGTCCTAAACATTCTCTACAACTATCTCTTCTGGTCTCTTCTCATCCTCTTCTCTTTCCTTTGATCCCTCACCCTATTCTTCTATGTTCTCTGGAAGTGTAGGAGAATTAGGCATGCTTTCTTCTAACTCTTTCACCTCCTCGTTTAACTTCAGTTTCCTCCTTTTTTACACGGTTGCCTCCTTCTATGGAGAGAGTCTGGGTGATCTACGCACCGTGGTTGGAGTAGCACCTTGGGTCCTAGTTCTCCAAAACACCTTAAATATGTGCTCCCCTTGGACTACATTCAAGTCCTCATCATCCCCCTCTTGTGGCTGAGGTGGTGTAATTGCGCGCTCAACTTCACCCTTATTTGTAGGATGTCTCCTACCTCTATGCTCCAAACCACCACTATCTTTGCGCTCCTCCTCATCCTCCACTTTGATTTTCTCTGTTGGCTTAGGCGTTGGGATGTTCTCCATTATATGATTTCCCTTCGGTGGTGCTTTGGAAGTGTGAACTCACCTTCCACATACTTGTTATTCTCCATCTTTGGCTTCAACTAGAGATACACCAATGCTGCCCCCACATCTACTACAACTAGACTTATTGGCTTAATATTCAGCACCTCCAAAATGATCCTCTTTGTATAAGCACTTCTGTCAGATACACATACTTCTTTCTCAATGTGTGGTAGTCACAGTCTACCTTATCTGCGTTGAATACTAGTTGGCATGTTTCGTGAATCTGAGAAAGATGCTTGAAATACCTTGCAATGAAATGCATAAGGCAATTTACACCAAGGGCTCCAGACTCCATCTTTCATTGGGAAGCACATGATGCAGAAATGTTGATATACAAAAACTGAACTTGATTCCCTATCACTACTTGGTAGGTCCTTTGGGATGCGCCACTCTTCTCCAAATACTGCGAAGAGTCTATCATACCATTTCTCGCCATTTTCTTTATGTCATCTGTCATGGCCCCTTTACATAGATACTTGTTGAACCTTTTAGCTGGTGACTTGTTCTCCATGGGGTATTCCCATACCTTTTCCTTCGGTCCGTCTGGTACTCCAATCTCCATGAATACCAGTGATAGTAGAACAGCCCCAAAGCTGATCTTCCCTCTTGTGCACACTTCTTTGACTATTTACTCTGCAATATAGCCTGCAATGTTGTAGATTTCCCCTTCTGACATCTTACATGCAATGTGTAACCACATAGTGTTTACCTGTGACCACCGCTCCTGATCATTTAACTTTGTAACAAGGTGTGTTGCATACTTGCACAACTGGACAATTCTTCAATTTGTCTATATCCATTCCATGTGGACCCTTCAGGTACCCTAAATCCCATTTGGTCTTTAAAATAGCGGCTTTATCTACGAGATCACTTTTTATGTCCTCTCCTATGGTCTTTAAACCTATAACTGATGAGATAAGTGTAAATGAGATTCTAACTCTATGTCCTGCAAAGTAGAAGAAGTCCTCGTGCACCTTACTCATGAGACATTGATACAAGGTCTCATACTTCCCAAAATATGGAAGCTCATATAATTGGTATACCCCAATTCTCTTCAAAATCTTCTCGCATGCATCATCGTAAGTTGGCATGTCATCCACTGTGTGCTTGTTTGTCTTAGCGGTGAGCAAGAAATTGAAATTCTTCTTATTTTCTGCAATCCCGTGATTGTATTCACTTACTTTGCTCTTTACGATGGGTGAATCCTATTCCAGTGACGATGACTCCTTCTGGATATTACATTTCTGAAAAATGGATTTCAGGTGCCATCTCTTCTTCCTCAATGACCACCTTCTTCTTTCCTTTTACTTTTACTACAGATGCCTTCTTAGGTGCCATTTTTACCTTGCAAATGTCTCCTTTTTAACTCTGCAACTTTGTGAATCAAACCCTAGCTTGATTCAATCGTGCCCTAGGTGGAAACTTCGTCACCTAACTCTTTTATGTCTCCCTGCTTCACTCAAACCCTTCACCACCGGGATGCAAGCTTCTTATCGCACAAATCTGGTTGTCACGCTTGGTTTCACACCCTTTGCACCTTAACCCAATCACTCGGCTCTTCACAATTAGCTCTTTCCTCAAATTCTCTTAGTCACAATGGTAAAAATGAATCTACATCCCATCCTTATATAATTTTTTCAAATTTTGATGCATTTATTGCTCCTTCACCTACCAAATATCCAAATTTATTAACCAAATTCATTCGTCCTGCGTGGTACATTTTTTACACCCCAGCCTATAACCTTCTAGTGCACCTTCCTACCCTCTGGTCACATACTTCTCTTCAGCACGCACTCTTGCGCCCGAGTACCTCATCACTATACCTTCTCCTGGTAGCTATCATGGCCTCTACTTACCTCATGTTATACTTGTCCTTTCATTCATCTCCATCCTTGGTCACTTTTGAGAAGTAATCTTCTTTGACTTAAAGCACACCCATAACAACTTATTCCTTTCACCTTTCAATTCCCACAGTCTTTTACTTGGATAACTACAACCACCCCACATGAAAGGTATGTGTAGTCCTCTGCGCATAGACATTCTTTATATAGTAATTAGCTTCATGCATGTAAGCGCGCTTATTACACAAAGACAACAACTAAATTGACAAAGCATAGCGATAATGAAGGAAATACAAAACTGAAAACCTAATCTAAATGGCAATATTGCCTTATTACAAACACCAAGAAGACTTATTTATAGTAGGGCTTCAACCTACTCCCATTAAAGTAACCGGTAGCCATGTTCCATCAAGTGCTTCTAATTGGAAAGCACCTGATTCAAGTATAGAAGTGATAACATACGGCCCCAACCAATGTACTTTAAGCTTTCTTGGATGGTGTAAGAACTTCGAGTCATAAAGAAGTACCATTTGTCCAATCTCAAACTTCTTATCCCTTATGTTTCTATCATGCCATGCCTTCTTCCTAGCCTTTTCCTACTTTTGAATCCATCATGTTATGGCTCGTCACTCATCTAGTTGAATCATCTTCTCAATACACTCTTCTAAAGCATGTTCATCAGCTAGACCTCCAGCGCATGCAATGCACAAAGAAGGTAACATAAATTCTATAGGAGAATAGATTCTGCCAAACACCAACTGAAACGGTGTGGCCTTGTTCAATCTCTTGTAAGTTGTTCTATATGCCCAAAGAATAGCTGACACTTTGTCATCCCAATCCTTTCATCCAACATCATAGATTCTTGTCAAAGTCTGGCTCAAAATCTTGTTGAAAGCCTCAGCAGTTCCATTTTTCTGAGGATGGTAAGGTGTAGTTTTATTGTGTGTAACCATAAACTCATCTAATAGGATCCTGATTGTCTCATTCAAAAAGTGTGTACCCATATCACTTGTCAAGCTTAAAGGACATCCATATATTGTAAAAACATTCTCCTATAGAAACCTAGTTGTTGTAGTTGTTATACGAGTCCTTCGTAGGTGCCGCTTACCTTGCCGTGTGAGATAATCTATGCAAGTAATGATATAGCATGATCCAGCCTGCTGCAAGGCCAGAGAAATAGGCCTACAAAGTCAATGGCCCATTTCTCAAATGGTTCGGCACTAGGAATCGGTCTCAAAGGCATCTCATCTCTCTTCCCTAGTTTACCTAGGTGCTGATAATGATCACATGCCTTACAATATTCTTTACGGTTTGTTATACAATGTCTCCCACCATAATCCAAAGTAAGTAGGATCTTTCAAGAAGTCGCATCACCTACATAATGGCCTCCCGAAATACTGCCATGAGCTTCTTCCATAGTATCTATGTGCTCATGCTCTAGTACACAACGGCGTAATACTTCATCTCTGCCTAACTTATAGAGGTCACCACTGATTAACATAAATGGTGTTGCACATATAGCAAGATGTTTCTTTTCTAATGCTTTCATTCCTACTGGTGCCATACCTATTTGTAGAAAGATAACAATGTCTTCTAATTCCATGGGTGCACGTTGTAACCTATACAACTATGCATTTGGCATGGTTTCTTAAATTTTCTGTGCTTCCTCTCCTGAGTTGATTCTAGATAAATGGTCTAGTCTAGAATTGCTTTTCCCTGGCTTCACCACAACTATGAAGTCAAACTCTTGAAATAGGAGAACCCATTTGCATATGCGCCCCTATAATACGGAATTTTTACCATGTACTTCAATTCCATGTGATATGTATAAAACACAAATGGTTTTGATAATAAGTATTGTTGAAACTTGTGCAATGCATAGATCGTGGACAAAGCTTCACACTCGTAGTTGTATAATTCATTCGTCAGAGAGTCATCTTCCTACTAGCAAAACATATTGGATGATCTATAATACCTTCACCAGGTTGAGCTAACACAACACCAATGGCCATACCAGAAGCATCCACATGCACATGAAATGGCTTATCCCATGATGGAAAGCGTAGAATGGGTGCGGTAGTAAGTTTCTCTTTAATATCTCAAACACGCGTTGCTGCGGTTATCCCCAATAAAATGTACCTTTTCCCTTCAGTAATTCTTCCAAGGGTGCAACAATTTTGGCATACCCTTTGATGAATTTTCTATAATATCTTGTATGACCTAAAAATCCGCACACCTCACTTTGACTGGTAGGCGCTTCCAGGCCTAAAATGACTACAACCTTCACTGGATCAACCAATAAACCTTCCTTGCAGATTATATGTCCTAACAATATTCCAAATGGTGTAGCAAATATGCACTTCTTGATGTTCAAAGAGATACTCAACTTTCTGCATCGTTCAAACATTAAGCGCATATTTTCACAGTGATCTTTCACAACCCTATATATTGTCCAATCATCTAGGAAAACCTATAAGTTGTGATTAAAATCTTTGAATTCTTGAAAAATTATGCGCGAGAATACAGCAGGCGTGTTTTTCAATCCAAAAGGCATCACAGTATAGGCAAAACTACCCCATTCAATAATGAATGTTGTCTTTTCTTGATCCTCCTGAGCAATCCTAACCTGATGATACCCGAAAAACCCATCTGAGAAGGAATATATTTCGCGCCCTGCAACACCTTCTAGTATTTCCTCAGTGAATGGCGTAGGGAATGGATCTGTGATGCATGCAACATTCATCTCCTTGTAGTCCACACATATTCTAATTCGTTCATCCTTCTTGATACTGATCACCATTGGGCTAACCCATTTTGACTCATCAAGGGGCTTGATAATTCCAAATTTCAACATTTTATCAATTTCTTCCTTTACCTTTTCATATAAATTAGGATTCATTCTGTAAGGTCTCTTTTTGACTGGTCATACACCATCCTTAAGTTTTATCTTCATTTCCCTAAGTGATTTATGCACACCTTTAAGTTCATGATACCCCCAAGGGAATAAGTCCTGATAATCCCTGAGTAACTTAATGATATTTACGCCTCGAGTCGACCAATAGTCTCTAACTATGGCCTCCTTAGGCTCAGCCTCCAAACCTATATTCACCTTCTTTGTTTTCATGGGTTCATGATAGGCTCACGTATCCTTGTCTACACTATCCAGGACCTCACACACCCCTTGTGAATGTTCAATATCTAGGTTCTCAACTTCCTCATCATCTATGATGTAAACCATCTTTCCTTTCTCTTTCTCAAGGCAAGCATGTTCAAGTAGTATGGAGTCTAGTTCTTCTTCCTTTTCAAAACATGCTCCGAACTCTGTCTCACCAAATAATTCCTGAATATGCTCTCCTCTGCTTTGCACTATCTCCCATAGTTAAGCGCTTGACAAATTTTAATGCCTCTTCTACAGGAGGTTTAGTCGAGAAGTAGTCAAAATTCTGGATCATTCTTGTAATCAAATCTTTCCAGTTTCTAGTCTCTCGATGTAGTTCTACATATACATACCAGGCGCATGTGCATCCTTGTAGCGTAGAATACAGGTGATGCACATAGAGTGAAGGTGGTAATGCTTCCTATCCTACTTGTCCAGAGTCTCTCACACTGCTGAATATGATGTTGAACAAGTTGATCACCATGATAAGTGCATATTTGCGTAGGTGCATTGTTCCTTATAAACCTAGTAGACAAAGCAACTCCAATCTCTTCCCAGTTTATAAGATTACCTCTATGGACTACCCACCAGACACTATTATACTGCGCAAGGTATATACTAACATAGCTCTTCTCTTAATTTTATCTATCCACTATGTTTCCGTGGCCTTCAAAAATACAGGAATATTTTCTACCCCTATATACCAAGGTACTATGCTACCTATCCATTGAACCGAATGAAATCCATTCCTACACGTAACCACACTTTTTACCTAGCATGCTACCAATTCATATATACCATGAGCCCAATTGTCACAAGCAATACTCGTAGTATCACTAATATAATTAGAATCCTCCTACTGTAGGATGTCTTCTTTTGATGGTTCATTGACCTATGGGTCCTGAATAGCACGTACATAAACTCTATTTAAGTCCTCCTCACTTAGAGGCTCAACATATGGTGTAGACTTCCCATTTGTCAAAGGTATCACAACCCTTTCCTCCTTGTTTTCAAAGATGATATACCCCTTATTGAACCTCAAGTCAGCATTATTCACATAACACCAAGGGCGTCCAAGCAGGGCTGGAAAATTGTCTGCTTCTACAAGTGCTAATACCTCAAAATCCCCAGTGAACTTGGCCCCTTGTATAGTTATAGATGCATCTTTCAAAACTCCTATGGGAGTGGCCTTAGTTTGGTTTGCCATAAATAACACATTAGATGATGGATGTAATGGAGGCCTCCCCATTTGTACCCATGCATCTAATGTAAGCACATTTACTTCCACACATGTATCAATCAATATGTTGCTCAACAGCCACCCATCTACAACAACATTTAGAGTAATTTCTTTGTCATAAACAAGGCTATCAAGGGAAGATTTACATGCAAAATATGTCGTCTAGTCTCAAGACTTGCGTGTGGAGTGTTCCCTTTTAACCAACTTCCTAATAGTGGAATAATGTTCTCCTGGTGCAACATCTTGCACACCTCTCGCAGATCATCGACATCAGTTTGGACTGTCTCTGATGCTTTCTTCTGCTCCTTTAGGTATTGTATTTCACCCTGAAGATTCCTTAGCACTTCCATGGTATCCTAGTAAACTTCCTTCTAATGAGCAGGATCTAGGTACCTTACATGCAAAACCTCCTCCTTGGTGATCGTAGGCTTCTTGTGCAATGCCTCTCTTGTGCGCACCGCTTCGCACATGTAGTAATCTTCACTTTCAATGCCTCAAGTCCTTCTAGCTATCTTGGGCATCCACTAATCTTCTACCACACATTGGATTCTAACCATCCTAATGCCTTTATTTTCTTGCTTATGTTGCTTACTCAGATGCTCATATAAGTCCGGGCACTCTTCATAGCTATGGTTCTTTCCACAGAAAGAACATGTAATATTATGAGGACATTCATGCCTATAGTGGTCAGGAGATCCACACGTATAACATGTTCCACGAGGGAACTCACCTCTTCCTCCACCACGGCCTCATCCTCCATATCCACCATGATATCCACGTCCCTTCCATGACCTCCTTCAAAACACCCCTCATTCTTGTCATAGCATGTTTGATTATGATCCCGATCCTGGTGCTCATTCTTACCCTTAGAATTATCTGTTATACTTGTCTATCATACCCCAATGTCTATAACATCCTGGATCTGACCAATCAACTGACAATCCTTAGTATCATGGGTCATGGACTTGTAAATCTTGCAAAAGCAAGATACATTCTTCCTTATCGTGCACTGTAACAAAGGACAATGACTAACATCATGATTCAAATGAAAAATCTCACAGTCCAATAATAATGAGCATACAGATATGTGAGGGAAACTATCCTTGGTGTGACCTTCCACTTCACAATCTGTACACCAAATTCCTGAGTGTGTTTCATGGGCTGAATTTGCTTGATAGCTTCTCTAACTACTTTTCCATAGCTACAATCTATGCCTCTAGGAATGGACTAACGCCAATGTCAATGCTCCCAACTACCTCAGCATGCAAAGTTGCTTCCAGTGCTTCGCACGGATCAGTGTATGTCTTATGTGACAGTGCCCTCCTAAAAGGTGTAATCAATCCCCCAACAAAATATAGTGCATGCTAGGTATGGCGTGAATATCATAAGATAACTTTGATAGAAGTGTCTTAAAACGAGCATCATACTCATGTACACTCTCAGTAGTGCCTTGTTTGATATCCTTGAGTGCACTAATACTCTTTTGCTCAAACTCAGGGATATGGAACTCTTTTAAGAAAGCATCCTTCAATGCTGCATAATCCACACAAGTTTGATCAGGGTCAAACTTCCTATACTAGTGTGTGCATGTCCCTGTAATGTAGTAGCAAACTGACTTGCCATGTGCTCAGCAATCATGATCCCTTTAGCATGCCACAATATTTCACACATATGCACATGTTTGACAGCATCCTCTATACCTCTATATTCTGGGAGACGAAGAGACATCTCCATATAGATATTTTTGGTTGTTACGGACCTTGACCACCTAATCTAGAACCTTTTGTGTTCTCTCTGCCCCTAGAACCACAAGATCCACCGTAACTAGAACCACCTATACCTCCTGATCCTCCACCTATAGTTGGAATAGGACCTGTAAATGTACTCTCGTATGCTATAACAAAGAGGTACTATACTTTGAACCCTTACAATCAGTGAGGTAGTTCCACTTCCAGAAGTGAATCCAACATTCTGTGCAGATGATGCTCCTAAGAATGTTATTCCAAATATCATTGAAATCATCTTTCCTGCCATTGATGTACTTGATCCCTGACTTACTCTTGCTCTCCTACTTCCCAAATTAGTTTTCTGGTTACTTGTCGTACTAGATACTGGAAAACTAAGTGCAAGGGCTAGGTCACCAGGTGGATTAAGATGCGCACCCATGGTCTAGGTAGTCTCTGTTGGCACACTTATGTGTGAGGCCGAGGGGGATCTCTATCATGCTTTCCAAGATGGGGGAGTTCCTGATGCTCTGGCTCCACGTCTCCTACGTGAGCTATAAATCCTTCATGAGCCATCTCTCTCCTTAACGCCATACTTTCTACAACATAACACTGCTTCTCTATCTCCCTCTCGTGCACCTCATTAAACTTAAGCCGCCTTTCCTCTCTCTTCCTCTCTACCGCTAGGTCTTCCATCTTTCACCAAACATGTTCCTAACCTCATGCATGGTGAAGTTTAGTTAGCTATCAATTTATCCTCCAAGTTTAGAGTTACCATCAAGATCTTGATCGCCAGTGGAATGCCTTGCAAATATGTTCCCCTTAGATACCACAAAAACTGGAATTCAGCTACCTCTGGAAAAGAGTACGTTGAAATTGAATACTCCAGAATATAACTATATAGAACACCACAAAACCATGTATCCACAATGCGAGTCCAGATCGATCAACTTCATAAAGTGCTTGAAATTCTTCCTGTGTCAAGAAAAGTGCATGATACCTCTAGTTCCGTTGAGATGCATAAGCAATAAGCCACTCGTATAGTTCTATTGGAAAGATAGCAAAAATCTCTCATATAAGTTGTCATACAGATTCTGTTCTACCCAAGTGCGTGGGTTAAACTTAGATCCACTGCTGAACCGCCATGCATGTTCTTCCTCTAGATCGTGTATCCATTCCTCAATACTTCCTAGAGTTCATAGGTACATCTTCATTGTGAACCATCCTAAAAACAACTGAAAAATATGTCCCAAAGAATGAACCAATGATGCACCTAGAATTTACCGTATAACACCCTAGTCGTGTTGGCACATCACTCAACCTTGAATGAGTGCTCACCCAAATCACGCAAGGTACCAGGTCCCTCTTTATGGTTCTCATAGTAAGATGTTAGCAAGATTAAGGAAGAAACATATAGATTCATAACTAATCCTTCATTCTATAATGCATACTACGCTCAGATCTATGAAAGAACAAGCTTAAACAGTAATCATGATTGAATTAATAACATGCACTACGCAACTACACATAGAATGACTCTTAGATTCAGCCAATATCTTCCATCTATTAATAAATACATAATCTCCTTACAGTAATGTCAATCTATATCGATGCACGTATAGAACTGATATAGTAATTTAGTCATAGGTGTATATCTCTTTACCACACATACATACACACACTCTGTATATTCTCTGTTACACACACACACACACACACTCTTACTATGTACCTAACATCATATATATAGGGTGGGGACTTTCCTTCACCGCTTATCTATTCCTAAACAAGGACACACGCTATTGATAGCCACATGCCATGTTTAGGCATAGCCACACATGCAAATGTGCTATATATAGACCTCTTGTAGTTAACTAAAACATAAATTCTATTCTTAGCTCATCTCCATGTAAAAACACTTTGATCCACTCCTCCAAAGATAGAACTTGTATGGCGCGCATGTCTTCACATTGTTGGTGTGTTCCACATGCCATCTTCTAAAAATAGGTCTCCATGCTAAAAATCGGCTAAGTCCTCAAATCAACTTGCCTTCCATGCATGTGTCCTTCCCTTTTGTGCCCTTGATCCTCGGCCTTCTCTCCCATGCGACTCCTGTGTGTTCTTTAACAAGTATTCTTTGATCAACAGCTTATTCATGTATCTTACAACCGGATTCATATGAGGCATGTTGTAGTTGTGGTTGTTGTTGAGGGGTAAAGTGAAAATACTGGGAGTGAGATTGGTACTAGTAGTGTTGATATAAACGTAATTAACCATTAATAATTTAAATTTATCATTTTCTTCATTTAAAACAATATAATTTATAACAAACTAAAAATAAATTAAAATTAAAACTTAAATGAGATACATACCCTGAGGTAACAAATATATATCTTGATCCCGTGCTTCATCAAATTCATATACAATTATTGTTGGACTAAGACGAGCCCACCGATATAAACTCGAGCTATTAGAGGTCATTGCAACAAAGGAATGTAAAATTTTATAGATGTTTAATGTATATTTATATAAAATTATATATACATTAAACATATTGAAATATATAAATAATAAAAACATGCGATAAGTGGTATGGTGGATGAGTCAATTGGACAAGGAGTTAAGGAAATCCTCATCCATTTCACTTGATATGTGCTTATTTGTGGAGTGGACTGAGTGGTTTCCTCGGTATACTTGATTATCTAAAACAATAATCGAATCTCTCGGAATTTGATGGGAAATTTCCTCTTATGGAAGCCTCTCTTCTTATTCTGGTGTACAAACAACCGTAGACACCCTAATTTCACATCCGTCCTAAATAAATTAATTCCTCTTCCTCATTTCCCACAAAAATACACTTGAATTAATCAAATAGAATTTGATTAATTATCCATTTCAAAATCTAAAAATAACCCAATCCTCATTACATGTCACTATTCTCCATGTTTTTCTACTATTGAATTAAAAATTCAAATTCAAATCCTCACCCACCCTTCGTGGTCCCCACTCACCTAAAATCCTCCACTTATGAATTAAAAATATAATTCAAATCCTCACCCATTCTTTGTGGCCCCCACTCATCTAATCTTGCCCACATTTTCAAACCACTCACTTAATCTTGCCCACATTTTCAAACCATGATTACTTAAATTAATCTAAGTTAATCACTCCCCCAGGCTATAAATACAACCTTACCCCTCCCCTCTAAAGACACGGAGAATAAGCTTGAATTCCATATCTAAGTTCTTGCATCCTTTGAGCAAAGAACATCCTTCTGCCTCGTCCTAATGCCCAAATAGCTTCATAATCCTTTTTCCCATCTGGTGCAAAGTAAGAGGATCATTGTTGCAGGAAGGTCTTGCTCCGTCTCGAAGAAAAGCACCTACATATCACACAATCAGGGCTCAATCCAAGTTTCCTAGCCCATTCTCGAGATTTGTTATGAAACGCGAAGGAAGAGGTATGATTATTGGTATTTTACTTCCTTGTTAGTAGTGTATTTTTCCTAGCTTACATTTTGGACGTTTTTCTCACGTTTAAAATTTTCATTCAGAGTGCTATCGTAGCCCATCTTCTGGAAGCCATAAATTTTGCTCCCAAACTCGGAATGACTTCATTTTTTTAACGAAAGGTATCAAAAAGATATATGCAATGGAAAAATAATTTTTTGATTTAGACTTACAAAAAAATTTGGTTTCATTTCTTCTAATACCTATCTTTTTAACAAAAAACAACAAAATTATAGTTTTTTTGTTTTTATTTTTATTTTATTTCATGTAACAACCTTACACGTATGCTCTTTCCTCGCACTTCAAAAGTGATCTTGGAAATCAGAAACATGAGGCCACCCGGGCTCTACAAAACATTTTTTTTTTTAATTTTTAATGTTTTGCCTTACATTTCAATTTTCCATGACAACTCTTCTAGGTAACGTTTTCACACTCTTCTTTCATTGTTTTTCTTTTTTGTAAAAATAATCCTTATCACTATTTCGCAATCATGATTAATTAAACTATTATTAACATTTTAAAAATAAAAATCTATTCCAATTGTATCCACGTATGCTCTTTTCGTGTGCCTTGAGCGATCTAGAAAATCGAAACGATCACAATTTTTTTAGTTTCTTGTTCTAACATTGCAGGATCCTCTAGTTTTTTTCCTCTAACTGTCATTTCAATCATTATTTTCCTTTGTCATATTATTAATATTTGTTTGGTCGTTGGTTGTGTATGCTCTTTTCATGCGCCTTCGAGCGATATGGAAAATTAAAAATAACCATGATCACTTTTCTAACATTTTGTTTGCAGGATAACTACTAATTTGTTTTCTGTAGGACCGCATCACTGGAATAGTGTCAAAAAAACACAAAAAAAAAAATCTCGCAAACATACCACCATTCAAAGAAAATTGCTGAAAGTAATTTTATTTTATTTTTGCACGCTCAGGTACGCTATCATTTCTTGCTAGTGATTTATTTCAAGTTAGAAAATACCTTACATTTAAACATCACATCATTCTTGTTTTTACATGTAGTAGAGGTGGATTTCATCACCACCAAAGCTACACCGGTGATGTGGACTTGACTACCATGCACCAACAACATTTACATCTGCATTGCACTTTGAGACCTAGTCTCATCACAGCGTTTGATATTTACCTCACCCCTACTCTTCACTTATAGGTAATTTTGTCGGTGCATGCGAGTCACGCCTAAATAGCTATAACAACGAAGCCTGGCATCATCCCTATAAATCTTTGGGGAGTTATAAGGACACCATACACATTCATCCCTCTATCACCTTCCACCTTTTCACAAAACCTGTTTTGGACATGGTGATTCACTCCAAACAAGCAAGTAAGAATTGGTGAGTCTCCTCCAGTGCTCTAAGGGCTCCCATACCAATTCCTCGTCCCCGTGCATGCAATTAGGTATATCAGACTAGGGTATATTGGAGGATACATCTTTTAGAGTAATAAGAGCCTCGCATCCACAAAGATACTTGTATGATTGCATTAAATAATGATCATTCCCGAAGGATCTACCTCTTCAGCCAAAACAATTTGATACACATGACTGCTTATTGTTTGTAAACAAAATAGTTTAGCATTGTTCTTATCATAAAACTTTGCTAATATCAATGTGTTTATTGTAAAATTAAAATCCTAATCGTGTTCCACAACACCATTTCTCGACCGATTTGATACCAAGAAAAACATTCAAGTAATACCACAACGAAGATCAAAACATCACATTGATTTCATTAGCCTACTTCAGCCAACAAAAAATCCACCATAGCTTGTTTTCAGCTATATCCAATAGATATTGAGTGACTTGCATTCACTCCTTATCTCATCAATTGTCAAAACATCCTTTATAGCTTGTTTCAAGCTATATCAAAATGACATTGGGTGACTTGTTTGAGTTCACTCATTATTTCGTCAACTGTCGAGTTTAACAAAATCCCATCCGACACAAATCCCTTCAAAGCTCATTTTGAGTTCACAACTATGTTGAGTCACTTGTTTGAGTTACTCTTCCTATAAAAATCCAGAGCTTGTTTAAGCCAAACCAATCAACATATTCATCATAGCTTGTTTGAGCTATATCCCACTTGTATTGAGTACCTTTTTTGAGTGTACTCCTTACATTTTCATCTGCTAAGCTTGTTTAATCCAAACCAATCAACATATTTGTCATAGCTTTTTTGAGTTATATCACATATTTATCCCGAGTAGCTTGTTTAAGCTTGCTCCTTATAGCCTTACTTGTTAAAACTCGATTGAGCCAAAACAAAGATCACAATCAATAGGTTGAGTTCTTCATCACACCTTTCTTCGTTCTCCCTCTCTTTCAAACATGATGAATTCATGAAAAACATCACGTAATGAGCTATTAGAAAAAATTAATAAGTTGACAACACAACTCTCTCATATGGCTACCCAAATCAGTGAACAATCACCCAAAAGGCCAATCATACAACCTCACGAAGATGTCAGTTCGCGTAAAGTCCAACGTCAGTTTACCCCCTTAGAGAAAGTCTCTCTAGTGTTTTTCATCAACTAAAAGAGGCTAAACTAATAAGATATCCAATTACAAAACCCTTTGTCAAAGGGGAAGCTAAGCCATATTGGTACAAACCTAACACATACTTTGTGACTTTCATCGCATTGATGGTCATCACACAGATAAATGTGTGTGATTTAATAATTACGTCCAAGACTTAATTGATGATGACATCTCTGTAGAAGTTGATGACAACGCTCTTGCAACCAACGACACATCCAATACCAAAAATTTCCATGAAGAGCTAACTACTGTCAAAACTCCTATATATACTAAAATTCCACGAGATCATGATGACAACAATCAAGCCTCTCTAATTCCAAACCAATCCATATCTTCTTCAAATTTCCTTCCATTAGTTCAAACATACATTGAACCTGTTTTGGACAACAACATTCTTCCAACATCTACTAAGCACTTGAACTTATTTCAAGACTCTCTTTCAACCCAAAAATACATTGAACCTGTTTTGGACAACAACATTCTTCCAACATCTACTGAGCACTTGAACTTATTTCAAGTCTCTCTTTCAACCCAAACATACATTGAACCTGTTTTGGACAACAACATTCTTCCAACATCTACTAAGCACTTGAACTTATTTCAAGACTTTCTTTCAACCCAAACATACATTGAACCTGTTTTGGACAACAACATTCTTCCAACATCTACTGAGCACTTGAACTTATTTCAAGACTCTCTTTTAACCCAAACATATATTGAACCTGTTTTGGGCGACAACATTCTTCCAACATCTAACGAGACCTTGACCTCGTTTCAAGACTCCCTTTCAAACCTTGATATTATTGTAGACACTACAAAAGAGGTTCCATCAACAGGTACCATTAAGTTTGATTCTATTATTCCAATATTGGCTCTTATGCCTAACATCTCTAGCCTTGTTGTCGAAACATAACCACATCGAGTTTGGACACTTGCGATAATGCAACCTGTCGTGTCCATCATGCTTTCAATGATCGATCTTGCAGGAATCTCATCACTAATTATTCTCACCTGTCAAGACTTCTACGTGCATACATTCTACGAGGTACTTATACCCAGGAATATCTTTACACAACCTTTTCCATCTTTAATCATGACTCTATCCTCAAAACAATCAATTAATGGACAAATAGAAGCAACAAACCAAATAACACAAACCATCATTGTCAACACACATGGAAGCTATTGGCTTAACCAAATATATCCCACTCTTTGGGCTTACCACACATCTTATCACACACCTACTGGAGCCACTCCCTTCTCCTTTGTTTATGGTTGGGAAGCTATTTTACATGTCAAGGTTGAATTTCCATCCTTCATAATATCCTTCAAAGATGTAATCAATAAAGATTATTATCGACACTCACACCTTAATGAACTTGAGCTTCTTGATGAAAAATGACTTAATGCCCTAGATCATCTTCAAGTATATCAAAATTGGCTATGGCATAGCTACCATAAAAAATTCCAACCTAGAAAATTTAAGGTCAATGATCTCATTCTCAAATAAAATAAAAAGAACACACCCAAAGAACGAAACAAACAAGACAAATTTGAGCCCAACAAAATCATAGATAGTTTTGGGTTTGGAGCCTATAAATTGGCCACTAAAGATGGTCAAGATCTTGAAAAACCCATGAATGCATTCCATTAAAAAATATATATCCTTGAGATGTCCACTATTCCAAGAAACAACATGTACATTGTTCCTTTTGTCTTGCTTATCTCCGAATAATTTAAATTTATTCATTTCCATTGGCAGATATTTTCTTTTTCAAAATCACATCTTCATATTAATCATCATGAGAAAAGTGCTAATATAAATCCTATTAAGTTTGTGAGTGTCATACTTCTTCCATTTTCAGTCGCTTTCATCTATGGTCATACCTAAAAGCTTACTCGATGGTAATATATTCCCTCAAAGACATTCTCTCTTTCATAACAAAGCTCTATACTTCGTTACCCAGTTCATTTGGTTGTCCATCTCAATCTTCGGTGTTGAACCCTCACGTCCTACTAGTCGTGTTGGGCTGAGATTGGGGGTAGAAGTTTCTTCCCAAATACAAAGCACTATTGTAAAAAAATCCATCAATTCAATAACTTATGAATAATTCATTGTCACATATTTCATCCTTCATAGTCTTTGGTGTTAAGCCCACACTTCTTACTAGTAGTGTGAGATTGGGAATGGAGGAAGGTGCCCTTACTCGTCTACGTCTTGTCTTCGGTGATAAACCCTTGCCTCTTACAAGTGGCATGGGGCAAAGCGTAGAGGATCATTCTTATAAAAGCATAAAAACATTGCAAAATATTCAAAAAAATAAAACAAAACAAAAAAAAAACAAAAAGGGAATTCACTCACCTATATTTTGCCTTCGGTGATGAGCCCTTGCTTCTCACTAGTAGCATGGGGCAAGGCATAGGGAGTCATTTCAAAAATATAAAATATTATAGTGCTTGCAAATTATAGAATCCCCAAACAAGTAATTTAGATGCCTAAGTGAAAAGAGAACTATCCCTTAACCTCATATCTTACCAATCAGCAGGCCACATAACTGTCTAAGTCTAAAGACGTGACTCATAAAGTGAAAGTCATTTTTGAAACCGGTTCAAGCATTTATGAAGAATGGAGTCACAATTTCCCAAAGGGATTGTTGTTAGCATTTGTCTCTATATTCATTATCTACCTCCCGCATCCTTCTTGATTCTCGGTGATGAGCCCACACATCTTACTAGTTGTGTGGAGTCATAAATGGAGCCGGACTTTTTTCATCATATCATCACCACCATATCCTACCAATGGAAAGAGAATTTTTGTTATTCTAAGCATAAGTTACCACACGGAACACGGTACATACAGATAATATCTTGGTTTATCGCCTCTCAAAACTAAGTCTACACTTTGGTCCATAAATTGCCAATCACAGTGTAAAAATCCAAAAATCTAAAAACATTAGAAACAATCGTCAAAAATCTAAAAACATCATATAGAATTGTCAAAAATCCAAAACCATTAGCAAGAATCGTCAAAATCTAAAACCAGTGTAAAAATCTAAAAAATCCAAAAACATTTGAAAATCGTCAAAAACCCAAAAACATTAGAAACAATCATCCAAAATCCAACAAAAAAATAGAACTCGTCAAAAATCCAAAAACATTAGAAACACTCGTCAAAAATCTAAAAACATTAGACAAAATCGTCAAAAATCTAAAACCATTAGCAAGAATCATCAAAAATCTAAAAACATTTGAAAATCGTCAAAAATCCAAAAACAGTGTAAAAATCCAAAATCAAAAACATTTAAAAATTTGTCAAAAATCCAAAAAACATTAGAATATATATATATATATATATATATATATATAAAATCCACAAAATCACAAAAACTCTAAAATAGCCAACACAATTTAGCCTTTGAACTATTATCCCCAACGAATGATCCAATCACCTTATGAATACTAAATTCAAACCACTTCTCCTCGCGTGAATCCTTACTTGGGGAAAATCTAGCTCTCATTGCTTCCTTGTTTGAGGACAATGACCCAATATTTTACTATATCCTCATACCCTTGCTTGGGGACACATCCAATCAATCCTCACTGTGGAACACGTTAGGGACATGTTTATTGGTTCTTGTGTTGCATTATTAGTTGTAAATTATTAATTGTTATCTTGCATCTTAATATATTATAGGGGGCATCTTGATTTTAGTATCCTAGTGTTCTCTCTAATATTCTTACATTATCTGATTGCATGTAATACTAGGGAATCATACTTTCTTGATGGCCTCTATCTATGCTCTCTTCCATTTGCATATCATACTGGGGCATCAAACCTTTATGATGGCCCCTGTCTATGTTATCACGCATATTACAATCTAGTCATCCTGATCTTTTATATCACGATGCATCCTATTATGTGCTATATTAAAATTACTTTTTGTCACATGAGTATCTTCCTGCATGATAAATATCTTACTTTACACCCCATCCATTCACCCATACTAATACATTCCCCAGTTTGGGAATCCTACTTGATCACCGTTTCAGTTTGCAAATCCTACTTGACAATCTTTCTCAAGTAGCATTCCCTATCCAATAGCTCCTCCCCCACCATGCTCACCATGTATTTGATCCATTCATCATCGCTCCTCATTTTTACTCCTCCGCAACTTATCCCCATATTACCCTTCTCATCATTCCCGTCCCCTCTCACCCATTTGTATTCTTTCCTTTAACCCTTTTGCTTCCCGCTTGACAATCTTACTTAATAACCCCTTCGTATGGAATCCTCGGTGGAGGTTTACCCTCTCCCTAAGATCTTCCCATTGTAGAAGCTTGTTCACCACCAAACACATCTTCCCATTTGACCTCTTATGCTTCCCATTCTCACATCATTACTCTCACCACGTGGGCTCCTAATTAAGGATTCCCCTCACACTCTCCACCCTCCACTACATATATTCCTTCATCCATTCATGTTACACTCCTTTGTTTCCTTTCTTTCTTGTTATCACCTCATCTCATATCATATACCACTCAGGCATACCTCACTCAGTCTTTTCTCATCCTTCCCCAAATCCATCTTATGCTTGGTCATCCTACTTACACGCTCTCATAGTATGGAAAATTCACTTGAGGGTTCCCCTTCAATCCATTTTGTCATACCCTATTCCCACCAACTCTAACATCATCCTTCTTCTTCTTCAGCTTGGCGATCTTACTTAACCATTCCGGCCACATGGCAATCTTACTTAAGACTTCCACTTAAGGTTGATCTACCCTATGGCCTTCCCCCATCCCATCATATTTCCCCCATCTTATTTCTCCTACCTCTCGTCGCGATCATCTTCTTCAACCTACCATTCCACCCCTGTCCCCAATATCATCTTGTCTTTCTCCTTGCATATCATCCATGTCGGTTAGGTGATCCTACGAAACCTCTCCAGCAGCATGATGATCTTACTTAAGAGATTCTCTTAAGCATGACATGTCATCTTACACTCACCCATCACTCTACAATCTCACCATCCATCTTTCCTCTTCATTCCCCATCATCACATCTTTTTACCACCACTATCACCCTCCTCTGCTTGGCAATCTTACTTAACCACTCACCTAACATGGCGATCTCACTTAAGAGTCCCTCTTAAGGATGATCTGTCTCCTTGCCTTTCCCCATCACTATGCACCCCCGCACCCTTCACTTTGTCTCGGCATTCCCCATTATCACATCCTTTCACCTTCTTTTCGATTCTCACAAACACCACTTCTCGCTTGACCACTTGTCATCCCCGGTTTCACTCACTTGCAATCTTACTTAGCCACTTCCATCACATGACAATCTTATGTCAAGGTCCTCTCTACACTTAACTTGTCATCATGAACTTCTCCCTCGCCTCATTCTTCGTTCACTTTGTTGATCGCTTCTTCCACATGGTATCTCCTACTACCCACTTTTTCCTCCTACTATTATCCTTTCTCCACATATCCTCTTATATCATACATCTAATCTCTTCCGCCTACAATCACGTTCTTTCCCCCCACTTTCCCCTTCTTGATCCATCATCCTTCATACCATTTCTTCCCATTCTTTTCATGTCTTGGTTCTTCATCCTCACTTCGTTCATCCTCATCACCCGCATCCTCTCCTCACTTTCACCTAGTCCCAACTCATCCTTCCCATTTCCTTTACTCTTTCCACTTCATCTTCTCAAATTCCCCCACATTTCTACCCACACAGGCATTCGCCATTATTGTTAACACTCTTATATCATTCTTTCATCATCATCTTCTCTTCCCATGCTAATAATTGTAAACGGGTTTTCCTAAAAATCATCAATCCTCATCCCACACGACCTCATTCACTCCCTTGAACCTTCTAGAGTCTCCCTTCATTCCTTCCCTCCTCTAATCCCACCACTCATTGTAAAAGGGATTTCCCTAACGTCCCTTTTTTGGCATTACCCTTTCCAATCCTCATTAGCTTTCTCCTTTTCTTCATTTTTTCTCTCACCCTTCCCCACCACTCATTGTAAAGGGATTTCCCTAACGTCCCCTCATTGGCATTACCTCTTCTATCCCCCATTCTATTTTCTCTCCTATTCTTTTCCCTTAATCCCACCCTTTCTTGTCGCTTCTTACCCATCTCTCCATCTTCTCTTCGCCCTCTTCAATATCTTTACTATCTTCATCATACATCCTTTTTCTATTTTCTCATCATCCTAGTATCCTCATTTCATGCATCTCCGCATATTTTCTAATCGTTATCATTCCTCCCTTCTTTCTTCTCTCGAACATTCCTTATACTTTTCCCTTTCCACTTATTACCCCCTTTTTGTATTCCCTTCCTTCTACATCATTTTCTTTGTTATCCTCTTCTCTCTCCCACCCCTCGTCTTATTTCCCTTCCCCTGTATCATCTTCTTCCCCTTTTTCCATCATGTTTCCTTCTTACTTCCCCATCGATAACCTAGTTGTTCAGCGTTGTCATGTCTTTTTTATCATACCACCCTCCACATGCATCTCCATACAGTCTGTTCGATATTCTTTGCCTTGGTCTTCCTCACAATGACACGATTCCTTCAATCTTCTCCTTGTATTCGTTCTATCTTCCTTTCCTCTCCCCTAATTTTCACATTTCTTCTTACCACTTCTCCTTTTCTCTACCACCCCTACCTTTTCGTTCATTCTCAGACTGCTTTCTCTTCTTTTCTCTCCTCTTTTTCACACTTTCCTCGCCCCTCATAGTTTCTTTTTTCTCTGTTCTACTTCTTCTTTCGTCCTCTTTCCATTTTCATCCATTTCACCCCCTACTCCCACCTCGTTTTCTCCTTGTTTATCCTTTCTTGTTTCCTGCTTTTCTCAGCTCTATCATTTCTTTCACTTTCACGTATCCCTCTTTACTATCTCTGTTGCTTCCTTCATTTTGCACATCTCTCTATTTTATCCCTTCACTCTCTACTCTGTCATTTCCCTGTTTTTTCCTTGTTTGTCCTTCATCATTCCCTTCTTCCCCTATCATCCCTCTCTCTTATTTCTACCTCTTTCATTCTTTTTTTTTTTTTCCTCCCCTATCTCCCTTACTCTTCTCGTAATCAACCCCCAATCCTATCCATTCCCTTTTCTTTTTCCCACACACCCTCACACCTAGCATTCAAGGCTGATTGAATCCTTTCTCCATTTGTGTCGTGTGGTCATTCCAGTCTCTTCCACTCCATTATCGTCCTCTTCTCCACAGAATTCATTTCTCTTCTTTTCGAGAGTTCTGTCGTATATTCCATTCTCGTCAGTCCTCTCGAGGGGGCATCACCACATCTATCCATAATCACATCTTCTCATGAAATTTTTGTCTTGGAGGATACTATGACATCCGTCACTCACCACTTTCTATTCTCCCCAACAAACATTCACTCTACCTTTTTCTTTAAAAAAGTAGATTGAATTCTTCCCCCATACCGTCTACTTTCTTTGAAAGGACACTACTTTCATAGTACCCTTCCAAAGAGGGGCAAATGTAGACACCCTAATTTCACATATGTCCTAAATAAATTAATTCCCCTTCCTCATTTCCCACAAAAATACACTTCGAATTAATCAAATATAATTTGATTAATTATCCATTTCAAAATCCAAAAAATAACCCAATCCTCATCACATATCATTATTCTCCATGTTTTTCTACTATTGAATTAAAAATTCAAATTCAAATCCTCACCCACCCTTCATGGTCCCCACTCACCTAAAATCCTCCACTTATGAATTAAAAATATAATTCAAATCCTCACCCATTCTTCATGGCCCCACTCATCTAATCTTGCCCACATTTTCAAACCACTCACCTAATCTTGCCCACATTTTCAAACCACTCACTTAATCTTGCCCACATTTTCAAACCATGATTACTTAAATTAATCTAAGTTAATCACTCCCTCAAGCTATAAATACAACCTTACCCCTCCCCTCTAAAGACACGGAGAATAAGCTTGAATTTCATATCTAAGTTCTTGCATCCTTTGAGCAAAGAACATCTTTCTGCCTCTTCCTTATGCCCAAATAGCTTCATAATCCTTTTTCCCATCTCAGTGCAAAGTAAGAGGATCATTGTTGCGGGAAGGTCTTGTTCCGTCTCAAAGAAAAGCACCTACATATAACACAATCGTGGCTCAATCCAAGTTTCCTAGCACCTTTTGAGGTTTGCTTCTGAACGCAAAGGAGGAGGTATGATTATTGATATTTTACTTCCTTGTTAGTAGTGTATTTTTCCTAGCTTACAACAATTATCCCTATTATAATTCAATAGTGAATTGACTATTAATTCTAAATATAATATATACAATATTAAGAAAATAAATTATAATGATTAAAAATAAAACAATCATAAATGTGGGTGTAGACACCAAAAATATGCACACCCCGCTTCCATATGAAAAATTGAATAAACACACCCACCCACATACCATCTCACGACCTAAGTCATCCATTCAATCAACTCGATTAAAACCTAGGACATTAACCCTACACCCCTTTAATTAATTAATTAATCATTTATCCCACATCATATCCCCCCTTTCACGACTAATTAATTAATTCCCATATTCACCCCTACACCTCACTCATCCTAACTCACTAGTTATGACTAGTTTGAATAAGAAACCTTCTAAATATATTATCCTATCCACCTCTACATTATCCCTATGAAAATTATCACTTCTCACTAGTTATGACTAGTTTAAATTAGGAAAGCTTCTAATATTCCTCATCTATTCTAACTACTTCTATCCACCTCTAATCCCTCACACTTGACCTCTCTAAATTATCCCCCTAAATCCCTAAACACCCAAGATCAAATTAGAAATTTTATCCCTTCGTATCTCTCCCTAACTCTAACTGACCAAAAACACCGTCAATTTCCTCGGCCAACGATCTATAAGTACCGGTTTTCTAGCCTCTCTTTGAGATCATTCGTGATCATTCAAACGAATCTAGGAGCATTGTAAGGCATTATCAAGCATTTAGAAGTGTTATCAACATTGTCTTGTATCTATACACAACACACTCACATCTCTCAAGTATTTGGGAGTCGTTCAAGCCTCGTCCATCATCCAAACACAATCACAATCGATCTATCATCATCCCCCGTCATTCAAAGTTTCATTTTCACCTTTTAATTTCATTCTTTCATCTAAGACGTACATGTCTAGTCATTATTGATCTCACTATTTTCTTTCAGAGGGCCATAGTTTCATGTTATCTAATCTAATCATTTATTTTAATAGTTTGTTAATATTTCTCAAAATCACCTATGATTTATGTGTTTTTTGTCTACTTAGTAATCAATCTTCATTAGAAGCTTTCATCAATTATTTTATACTTTTTTGTTACTAATCATTTGGTCAAGAATGAATCTTGTAGATGGCCATAAGAGGACTTAACCATCCCATCACCAACATCAACTCATTGCCAATTGTTCATTATCCTTTGCCGGGAACAATACAACTTATTACACGATCTAAAGATGTGTGTCATACACAGACCCTCTTGATAGGTTGGAAACCATCTTTGAGTCTATGCAAAAGATCCGAGAAGCCACTTTGAATAGTTTTGGGAATCATACTACAAAGTATAGTGTATCCAAGCTAAACTAGCCTAGTTCAAATACTCGCCGCACGGCGGATTCAACATCCCTTAAGATACAAACTCTAAATTTGAGCTAGACATTGAGAGTGCAATCAACCTTGTGTAATATGATTCCGATCTTGCACGTCTGTACGATACAGAGGAGGAGCTTTCAAATTTCTTCATCGATGATTACATCGAAGAACCTGACTCATAATTCACTGAGGAGGATGACATCACTTGTTCAGTGGGCTCTAATGTTTTCGAGAATCTAAAACTGACTGGATTCAAATTTCAAGTTTTAGATGCATTTATTTCATACCATCACTATAAAATGATATTTTTAATAAGCTAGATAAGTGATTGACATTTGATCACATTTTTCTTATATCTTATATTGTATCTCATTTTTATTAAAAAAAAATGATTGTTTTGAAAGTGGGTTGAAATCCACGTAAGTGAGTCCTTTGGCTTCTAGAACTGGGCTTTTCCATTAACCCATCTACCCATATTACTAATTCCATCTTGTGTAGTGTCTATGTTTATAGATTTAGTCATAGGAAAGGAGTTTGGTCCATTCTTCACGGAGCACATTAATCAACATCCATCAACATCATCCGCGGGTACCTTGGAAACCCTATCATATTCAAGGTTGATCTAGTTTTATCTCCTTGTATTATCAACCCAAACTATAAAGTGAAATTTCTATAAAAATTATGGCATGCAGGTGGGATTCTTCTCCCTTGATCTTTTGTTTCATTTCATCAATAAAATACTAGTTGTTTTCATTGTGTGATAATCACCTGCGATCAGCCTAATCACTTATGTTTGGGCCAATTTCCTATGTTTTTCTTGTGTGTTTTTCATATAACTTCACAATCTGCTTTCTACTTCTTGTTTTCTCTTCTCTGTTTTCACTAATCTGATTGCATGGTATGTTTCTAAAAGCTTCATCTACTGGATTTGTAGATTTCTCGCTTAAAAAAAAGAAAAAATTGTTAAATCTAAAAATAAAGGAACACTCTCATGGTGAGTCCTAAACCTTTCTTTTGTTTTCGATTTCGTATATTTGTCTTATTGTATTCATAAAAAGAAACATTTTGTTTTGGGATATTAAAAAGAACCATTCACCTCCTTCTTGTTTCACATAGTCTAACTACGAGGAAAATTCATTGCATTCACATATATTTCACTTTGCATACACACCAAATCACTTCATAATCAAAAACACATTCAAACAACTCCCACCTGGGTAAAATGGTTGATATTTCATCACCTAACAGAGAATTTGACTCGGTGTTCTACCCGATTATGATCTCATGTGTATCGGTATATATTGGCTCAAAGACCCGATTCCCTTATCGCACGAGGACCATGAAGTGAGGGGGTAGGCCCCATTACCATGCTCGCATAAATTCTTGCAAGATGCAGATGTCGACTTGGTTTTGGACAAGAAACCTCATTCTTGTGTAGGTGAATGCATCGATACTAAAATCCACCAACAACCTCAAAATATGGAGGGCTTAAGGAGCCTCGAATGTGGATGTAGATTTGTGGGTGCCAAATAGATGGATATGTGATAATGTCTGCAAAATTGAAACATATACGATTAGATAGATATATGTGGGGGCTGCCTGGACAATGTCGGTTCCAAGAGGTTGTTAACTCCCTTGGAGGATGTCAACCCCGTGTCTAGAAAGATAGAAATAAATGATGAACTGTAGATAACATGCAGAAGTAGAGAAGTACAATATGCCAAGTAAATGGGATGACGAGGGTACTTTAAGGGCATGTGGATGACATTATGGTGCCATAAGTGGCATCATAAGAGCAACATGAGGATGATATGAGAGAAGCTATAATATCAACAATTCGTTATCCTTTCTTACTTGTTCAAAATGAAGGGGAAGGCTTCTATAGTGGAGAGCTATAATGGCAGAGGTTTTCCTTGACTTCAAAACTTACTTCCAACTTACTTCAAACTTCTTATTTCTAAAAACCTCTTTTTTTAAAAACTTTGTTTTAAATATTTCTAATTTGTTTGAAAGAGGGGGAAGGCCTATATTTATATCCTGGAGATGGGGTTAGATTAGGGGTTATTAGGTAACCTGGGTTTGACAAAGTAACCCTGATTAAGTGAGTGGGGGGACATGATTTGAGTGATTAGGTGAAATAATGGATTTGATATGGATTTGATTTGATTGAGTGGGGTTCATGATTTGAATGGTTTTGGATTATTTAATTATTAGATGGGATGATATGACTTAATTTGGAATATTTGGATATTAACATATAACAAGTTTTAAGTATTTTAAAAGGGGATCAACTAATCAATTAAACTTGATTAATTAAATATGTAGTGTTGGTGGGAAATGGGATTCGAATGGATAATCCTATTAAAGGAGAGAAAACACGGGGTGAAGAGGAGGAACGATACCAAAAACTGGTGTCTACAGGTTGGGCCTCACGTATCTTTGGGTATATAGAGGACTCACGTCGTTAAACATTCCTAAAACTAACCATAGATGACCCTTTCCTATGGCCTTCGTTAACCATCTTATACATTTCACCCTTTCATAATTAATCAAGATAAATTCAAAATAACATTTTGCTTACCTTTTCCCGTTGTTTGTAAATCACCCCCATTAGTCATTTTTCTTTTTAGGTGTTTTGTGTGTTTGTTTTCCATGGCGCTTACCGTAAAACAAGTTTGTAAACTTTTGAAAACATGTCCACTTCATAATCTACATTTTGACATGTTTCATTTTATACTACATCACTTCATACAACATTTACTCCACCACCACAACAACAGACTCCATTTTATCAAACAATTACATCCACTCCCCTTTCTAACACCCAACAAATTTGGAATGAATCAGAAGTCAACTATAATGAGTAAATGAGACAACCACTCTTTAATTACCCACTCTTTAATGAATAAATGATACATCAATACCATGGTCAAATCCTTCATACATTTGGATTACAAGAAATAGAACATCTCCTTTTTCCTAGTCCTCGACTAGAAGCGTCAGAACCTCCTTTCTATAATAGAGGAGACCCTATTTTTGAAGAAATGTTAGATTCAAACCCTATTGCTCTCAATGCTTATCTAGCAGCTAGGAATCTTCAAATGCAACCATTTACACCCCAACCCATTCCATATACCTACAATCCTTCGTCTGTCATTGCATATCTCATCGATCAAAATTGAGAACTAATCATTTAGCAATTATACCCATATACTCTAACCAATCAACCTAAAACATCAAATGTCGACATCCCTATCCCTATTGAACAATCTGAAGCATCAAATGGTCATTATTCTACCAGTCAACTTGAGACATCCAATGTCTCTTCAATCCCTATTTATGACCTCCATATGATTTCATCGCAATACACATTTGTCAAAAAATCTACATCTTCACCAAGCCCTTCTATAGGTTCCACACCTCCCCTAAGCAATACCACAACTCCCTCATCTAGCCCTCTAGGTTCCTCATCGGTATAAACACCTTCATCAAGTTTCATGGACTTCTCTTCTATCGTATCTTCACAACCAGTCACTAGTCTCATTCAAAACATCACCATGTCTATCCCTATGACTAAACCTCTAGTCAATTCTAGCGCCATTGTTAGTACTCATCCTATTTCACATTACATACCACAACCATCACAACCGCTAATCTCTATGCCACAATCTACACCTTTTCAAAACATTCCCCAACAAAACATTCAACAATAAACACCATCATCTATCACTTTTGTTGTATCCTTCTAGCAGTCACGTATTCACAACCACTCACTTATACATCGCACCATTACAATACCAAGACATACGATCCTCACAACCTTTAGTTTCCCAACACAGCTTTTCTATCTTATCAAAATATCTCACAACAAAACATCCCTTATCAATAAAATATACCACAGAAAACATCTCATAATACCATATACCTCAATAATACGTGCCTCAACAAAGTATTCCACAATATAACGTATTGCAATAGAATGTCCCTTACCAACAGAAAATTCCCCAACAAAATATCTCCAACAAAACATTCCCTATCAACAAGGCATTCCCCAAAAGTATCAAGTATACTTACAACCTAGTTAGTCCTCATTTCAACTTGGCTCATCCTCATAGCAACAAGCTCAACTTGATCCTCTCCAAGCCATTATAAATCACATATCCAGTCTTGAAGTCATTTTATCTTCATACAATAGTGTGCTCTCTTATGATAAAATTTGTAATGAGCCCATTCACCCTTCAGTGCCATATAAATCCTATCCGCCTCACTGGGAACTTCCAAATTTCATTAAATTTTATAGAAAGGAAGATCCCCAACAACACATTTATGCCTTCTATCATGCATGTTATCTAATAGCTCATGATCAATACCTCATGTTGAGGACCTTCCCCATGTCCCTTTCCAATCCTCGCTTGGATTGTGTTGTCACAAAAATGTGCAACAAGGAAATTAACAAATTTTGAGCATGACAACTATACCCCTGTGTTAATTTTTTCAAGTCTTATCATTCCAAGGCACCTCGAGTCAGTCTAGTCGGTCAAGTGACCTCCCAAATACTTTTATCTCATTCCCCTAGGTGATTTTAGGAGTTCTTGAAAATGCTATCTCTAGACAAAGGTGTTGGGAAGGGCTATCACCGGCCTTTCCAAGACTAGAGAAACCCCCTGAGTGAAATAGAGGAGCCAAATCCAACATGGAGGTGAATTGAAGGTCTTCGGACATCATGGAAATTATTTAGGAATATTCTAGAAGGGATTGGATAAGTTGGGGCAGTTTCACCAAAATTAGGGTTCACAGGCCTAATTAGTACACAAGCCAAAACAACCGTTGAGCTTCGGAAGGTGATTCTAAGAGCTCTGGATGGAGTTAGGAGAAAGCTAAAACATTTCTAGAAATATAATTCCAAGCCCTAAAGTACGGTGAAATCATTTTTTCACAACAGTCTTACGCATTAAGTCTATAGGCAGTGTTTCTCAGGCACATGTGGAGCACCAAATAAAAAATCCAATTTTTTAGGGATCAAATGGAAGAATAAAGACATGAACCCCCACCATCAGATTCAAAATTCCATTTCCAGTTAGGATCAATAAAATGTTTCCAAAAACTTCCATTGGGAGCTCAAGTTATCATTGTCGCAAGTTTTCCTCTTAAAGCGAGTTCGGGAGTTAGACAGATTTGGGAGGACACGTGTCGGCTCCGGGATCTCGATAGGATTTTTTTTCCCTAACGTCCCTTAGGGTGAGGGAAATAAACCTTGTAAAAATTTTCCTAGCCCCCGTGTGACCTCTATAACCCCATGTGACCATCAGGATCACTAGTTCAACCCCCGGTGCAATTTGGAGCTCAAATTACTTGCCGTTAGATCTCTGCCACGTGTTAGCTCTAGGATCACCATGGAATTTGATGTCCCTCACATCCCTCATAGGTCAGGGACATCAAACCTTGAAAAATGTGCCCATCCCTCTAAGGGATACTTTTGGTCACCCATGTGACCCACTTCCATCCCCTCAGTGCTGATTTTCTAGCTCTCACTCCTGTCGTCGGATCATTGCCACGTGTCGTCTTCTTGCTCACCATGGAAATTGATGTCCCTCACATCCCTTTGAGGTGAGGGAAATCAGGAAAATAAAATGTGCCCATCTCTCTGTGCATTTTTTTGAATAATTTAAATCTAGCACTTAGTCGTTATTTCCCCCATTTCTTCTTCACAACTTCATACCTTGCCATGGCTTTGTTCATGATTGTCCAGACACCTGGTCCACCATTGTTTCTCTAAACCAGCTCTTCCATGGCCACAAAAACCACTCAAATCCATGAAAATACACAGGTCTTGGGGAAGGATTGATTAAAAGTGTTGAAGAAATGAAGAACGAGGAGAAAATGAAGATTTTTTCCAGGATAACCATGAAGTCACCCAATCGAAAAATCTTCATATCTTGTAAGATACAATTCAGATTGAGGTTCCATATTTTGCAGACTTCCACATTTTTTAAGATGATCAAGATGTAACAAACGAGAGGTCAAATGGTGCCCTAAAACATTTGTTCCAACAAAATCCCCACTTCGTGCACCGACTCACATTTGTCGGATTTCCCATCAATCCGACAATGGAAATGAGCTAAAAACTTACACATGGACTCCAAATGAAAACCTATTGTGATGGAGTTGTTTTCGTAGTAAACGGAGACAAAAGCCAAACTCAAATTTCAAGCTCCATTAATGGCTGTCATGGTAGCTTCGTGCAAAGCCACTTTGCCAGTGAAAATTTTAAATTTTATTTCCAAGCATTCTAGAGGGTGAAATCAAGTGAAATTCGGAGGATGTGACTACAAACAACGAGCCGAGTCTAAAAAAATGTGTTCCATCGCAAACCAAGTTGTGGAAGTCCACTTTCTAAAAATAGTAAGTTTTCTTATACAAACTCGCTATGTTTGGAAAGTCATCATCAAAAGTGGCTATGGAAAAGGAAGTGTGCATTGAAGATAACCAAGAATCCACAATGATTATCCGTAGAGCGTAAAATAGTGAAAATAACCACTTACTAAAAAAGTAAGTTTCCTAAATGGGTGCTTACAAAAATAGTAATTCAACCCAAGAAGCAGCAAGGAAAATGAAATATGCACATGATTGAATGAGGGAGTTCATCACATCATGATGGTCAAGAAGAGGCAAAAATCACCTCTCACTAAAAATAGTAAGCCTTCCATCTGGACACTTACTATTAATAGTAAGTTACACTCAAAGGGCAATTTTGGCACAATGGGACATAGAGGGATGATCATTCAAGTCAACACCATCATTCAGGGATCATCCATGGGAATTGCTCATAAGGAATTCAAGACTCATCTCGGGAATTCAACAATGTCTCTCGACACTCACTAGGTGATTCGGTCACAGGTATATCATACGTAGGGTCGAATTGTGGTCATCGGCAGAACAATTCATTCAACTTGATAAGTGTTTGTGAGCCAAGATGAAGGAATTTCTCAGGGTATAAAGAGTTTGGAGATGCAGAGTTCACTATAGTGGAACACCTCATTGAATCATCTAGAAGGATATGTGGACTTCATCGAAGGCAGATTATTCGTCATCAATGTTTCTTCCCCTTCTTCTTCCTTCTTTCTCTCCTCTCTTCTCTCCCCTACTTTCTCTCTCCTCCATGTTCTAATTCTTTGTTGGGGTGCACTTTTTAGATGTCCTTTAATGAAATTAAAAAAGCAACTTTATGCTTCTAATGTAAAAGTCACCTTTATGTTATAAAAAGGGACTTAATATTCTCCTAGGAAGTTGAAAAGTTTTAAGTTGTGCAAGGACATATGAAAAGCCATTGGGGGGTAGATGATGAGTCATCTCTCATTCTATAAATTGTAAATCCATTCTCTTTTCAAAGGGTTGGAAATTGATCTTGTAAACTCAAGAGTGCATTGTACTTAGAGAAAGCAAAGGAGATAGCCATTTTCTTCTACTTTCCTCCACTCTCAAATTTCTTCCATTCCCACACTATGTACAACTTCTGTTTAAGCATCAATACAAGGAGTTTCTAGCCTTTTTGATGAGGATATTTTAGAAACTTTGAGTTCGCAATCTTATCTCGTCTTGTTGCCATTTACAGGGTTGTTTCTTCTCATAAATACATGTGTTGAAGTTTCTAACTAGTGTGTGCAGGAATCTTATTTCCTACCTGCAACATTAGTTCCCCTATCTCATTTCTCACTCCCCTTTCCCACTTTACAGACAAAGTCATCCCTAGTAATAAATTACTAGCTTTGTCGTAGGGTCAATGGAATGCCCTTGTTGGATCCTCGATCGAAAGGCCACCTCAGAAATCCACATTTTCTCGTGCATGCATATATGGTAGCTACACCGGTTAAGTATAGGGACTTAGATTCTCGAGAGCGTTGGCAAGAAACCCACAAGTTTTTCCACCTGAAAAATTTTCTCGCCAATAGATCGATACAATAATATTCTCGCAACATTCTTTATTCTCCTTTACACAACTTGCTCAACTCTTCTTAGAACACTTTTCTATAAACATAGCCCACAAAGTCACCATCAATGACCTATATGCCATCAAACAATTTGAAGATGAATCTATTGCCGATTTTGTCACCCACTAGAGAGGTGTAGTCAATCAATTATCCTTTTCATTACCACAAATAGAATCAATCGAAGTCTTTGTCCGTGTATGCGCTTTAAACATATTTCATCCACATTACAAATTCAATCATTCCAAACTTTTGATGAGGCTTTCACCATGGCCCGTAAGTTGGAATTGCAAACTCTAGAAGATGGTCGGGTTAAGCTTCATCCTAAGAAACCAAAAGTTGAGTTCCCATATAAATCGTCAACCAACTCCGATAAGTCCAAAAATCCACCAACATCGTCGTAGTTAAATCCACTCCTAAAGAAAAACCTACTCAAGCAAGCACTGGCCTCCATAAACAACGTAGCTATACACCTATAGGATAGATTTATAGCGCAATTTTTGACAAATTGCTTTCCTCCAACATGATATCTCTCTCACCTATTCAATCCATCGACACATCAGTATCTAAACCTATTTGGTACCGAGATAATGACTATTAAAAATACTATAAGGTTAATAGAAATGACATCGAAAGGTGTCACATGTTCCATAATGTACTTCAAGATTTGATTGATAAGGGTGAACTTCACTTAGATAATCCAAACGCACCCCTAAATAAAATCTTGACATATTTAAGCAACCTTTTCCAAACCACCTTCATCTTTAGATCAACCCCAAACAAATGTTGTCCACACTATTAACACAATAAAAATGTAGAATCCATCCTTGAATCTACCTCGTTACGAATCGAATCAAAACCTACAAGACCAACACCGAATCCAACAAACCTAAAAATATGACTATTTAATCCTTTCCTATTGATAATGTTACTAAAACTATTCCCACACCCTTGTCACATGCCATTTTTGAATTTGTACATGTGTCCTCCGCATCTTCAAAAATTACACATAAAGACACACTAGATAAACAACCCAAAACATCCTCTACCTTAGGGAAATTAGAACCTTCTCGATGCATCCTCATCAACAACACCTAGCCCATCTAAAACCACAAAAGGGCCTCATGAACAATGTATTGTTTAGGTCTTTAAAATCCCTCAATATATTTTTCCGGATCAAAGTCCTTTGCATGAATCACGATCTCTTATACTTTCGTGGTCAAAACCTACCTATCAAACCCCCACATTTAGTCCTTATCATGCACTTTTAACACAGTCTAATTATTCCCACCAACAAGCATCTGTACTAGGCCCTTGTCCCTCACCTATCACACAATCCAATTATCCTCACCAACGACCACCCACATAGGGTCCTCTTCCTCCACCCATTGTGGCACCTAGGAATCCTCTGCGATCGATGAATAAACAACATGTAGCCAAAATTTTACCACCTCCCAAGGAAAATTTGAGTAAAAATTTTCTACCATCCACATCTACACCTAAGGGGTGTTACGCCACCATCTTAGATGACCTCCTTCAGTGGTCACTTATTACATTACCACCTCCTAAACTATCTGATCATCAAGGATGGAAACCTACATGGTATGACTTCAATGTTTTCTGTGATTACCACAGAACATGAGGCCATTCCATAGAGGATTGTAGAGCTTTTCACTTAAAAGTTCAAGAAATTGGCAGTCTGCTCTTCCTTCCTTCTCAATCAAACACAACACCAACATCAACATCATCGTCATAAAAACTTGAAAATCCATCCCTAAAATACCGCTCATCGATCAACACTTTACATATCACTATTTGCTCACAAAATTATGGAAACAAGTCATCTAAGTCCAAAAAAGTAAAAACTTCATCACTATACCTCCACCTCCCGAATTATCAACTTCATCTGATAAACCTAAGGTATCTATTCCCTTAGCTCCCAAAGTGTCTAATCAAACACCATCACCTAGAGCCAAAATCTCAATACAAGCAGCAACACCCCCTTTCACTATGGTCCAGAAGGTTGTTATCAAGAAATTACACCAATCCCCTGTCAGGATGTCACTTTATGAACTAGTCCAAACATCACCTTTTCATAAGCATGCACCTTATTCGAAGCACTAGGATTTTCATAAAAATTTGCTAAATATTTCATCAACTCTACCGTGGTTTTTACATCTATAAAATTCAAAGCCACCAATGCTTCCAAGCTCAATCTTATAGATCCCAGAGCCTTTCTATCAAGAACCTTCCATTCTTCATCAGTCATCATGTCCGGCTGTGCATGCTCATCCAACAATAAGTATAGATCCTTCTGATACAAATAATCCTCCACCTGCATCTTCCATAGTTGATAATTACAACCGTCAAATTTCTCTACTCGGTATTTACTATCTTCTACCATTGCTATGCTCCCACTCAATCAAAAAACCCTTTGTGAGTAAATATTGTCAACACACAAAACCTCCAAACAAAGCTCTAATACCAGTTGTTGGGGTTTAACCATATAACAATGTTGCACAGATCTAAAAATTAGATAAAGCATACAAGCAATGAATGCGAAAATAAACCAGAAGATAAAATAAACAAGAGAAAGATAACACCAGATTTAACATGGTTCACCTAGTGTGGGCTACATCCACCAAGAAATGACCAAAATTATTATTCAATGCTTTATAGAGGAAATACAATGAAGATTTGTTGTCTTCCAACACCTCACAGGATGTTCAATATTTTTCCCTCACTCAGCTACTCTTTCTTTCTCACCAAGAAAACTAACATGCAAACAATTGTTATTTTCTTCTCTCATACCCTCATACAATGCATACATGCATATATATCTATTATGGGCAACTAACTATGCTTTTACAATCAAGAAATCATCTTTAAAGAAAAATATTTATTCTAATTCTCATCCAAAAACAAAGCACCGTCGCACAGGTCGACCGATGCCAATTATCGCTGATCGACACTTGGTCATTTCTCGACCGATGTCGGTCATTGCTTAACCAATGCCGGCCACTTCCTCGACCTATGTTGGTTGATAATCGACCCATACCACCACCGCCTAACCAATGTTGGTCAACTCGATTGATGTTGGTCATCACTTGTCTAATCCAAAGAACATGTAAAAACAAGCTTTATTTGAAGCAATTAAGCTCCACACTCAACATTGTCCCTAATTGGTGGTTCTGTACATGGTGTCAAATGATAAACTGTGGAATCATAGTTGAACAGGGTATCGGCTAGTGCATAAAAACCTGTAAGGAGTAAATCCGGAAAAGACAAGTAACAAAAATAAGAAGGATAAAATTAATATCAAAGTAAAACAAGTGTTGTTAATGACTAATTATCTTTCTTGGGAACCATGCATATAAGTGAAATATTTAGAGGCTAGATGTACATCATAAGTGCATTATTTATTGACTACAATAGCTTTATACCTATATTGCATAAGATGTAGAAATTCTCTCTTAATTTTAAGTTGTAAATAATATTATTATAAATTTTTAAATAATTCATAGATAAATTTATTTATAGTAGAATATATTATATGTTGAAAATTTGTGCTATTTATTATTTATATAATTCACAATTTATAAAACAATTTATGATGTTGTAGAAATTTTACAAAAAAATGTTGTGGAATTATACAATATTTGACTTGTGGTTATTTCCACAATATTCTAGTTGTGGTTACTTGCCCCAATTAAATGTTTCCACAAAATAATTGTGGGTGAACTTGACAAAAATGGATTCACAATTTATTCATTAGTATCCACATATAAATTGTGAAAATATTGTGGATACAAGATCCATTATCTTGTAGTGACCTTTTAGGAAGGGAAAGTGTACTATTACTCACATATTTGACACATTTTTGGAGACATTCAAATGGTAAGGAGATTGATGAAGGATAGGAAATTAAAAATATTGTTGTGAATTAATTTTTTTGAGAGATCTAAAGAAATTCAATCAATTCGAAAAACATTTTTTTGTGATAGATTGTAAACGTGGAATCGTGCACATGGCATGTGAAATGTTCAACAAAATGCTTGAAATAAATGTGGTCTTATGGAATGCATTTCAACCATATTCAACACGATTAGCTCACATTTTCCTTAGCAAAATAATTTTTTTGTAATGGGGTATGGACATCCATTGAGGTATAATAAGAAGTGTTTTTGTTGGATGTTGTAGTTGTAGATGCATCTTGTGAAATGGCCTCGGAATCTTTTAAATGCCTAAAAGGAATATTTATTTTATACACACCATGTTTTTCCAAATGAAATAATGTGATATCCTTTTATGGAATATCATATTTATAAGCAAATGCATTTCGTTGGTGTAAAACCAAACTCTACAAAATTTTATAGGATCCCCATATCTTAAACCAAAATGGCAACTTTAAAGTAGGCCTTGGACGACCATCATAGCATAATGTAATAGATATATTATGGAAGAAGATATTTTAGGGGAGTTATTATTTTATCGTGGCATTTATTTATTTATTAATTTTTCATTTATATGAAGTTACATATTCTTCCATTCATGTTAACTCACTTAATTACTATCAGGAACAAGGAAAGGGGATAATGTATTTATATTTGGTCTCGAGGTTTTTAATTATTCAATTTCCGTTAATGGTGGATCTTTGATATTGGGTGCAGAGAATTTCAAGGATTGCAAGAACATTGAAATCATTTTCACAACTATCAAGCTTTAAAAAAGGATTAAATTGTTTATTTTTATAACATTTCCTCTTCTCCATTTTTGACTTATCAAAGCTCTTTGTTTGATGGTATCCCTATTGATGTTGTTGACTCTATAATTTGAGGCAATGTCTCTTCAAAACTAGCCTCATTGGCATTGTTTCTTAAAGTTGTGCTTGCAAAAGTTAAATAGTTAAATAGTGTTACTTTCTCTTTAGGTGATGTCCGTATTTTTCTTCTCTATTGAAGAATTTGAAGTGGACATTTTGTATGCCTCTTTCAATGTCATCGATGAGGATATCATTTGAAGATAACTATTTGGGAAATGTGTAGGGAAAAAATTACCTCATGCTAAGTTTTTGGACTCATCGGTTTGGAGCGATAATCATTGAACCCTCTTTTTCAATGCTAAAGAATGGTTTATTTCTTCTAGTTTTCAATATTATTGAAGATCATTCATTTTTTTGTCTCATGGACCATGGCCCTATATAAGTTTTGGTTTTTCATATCCCTTTAACCCCTTTCTTTAATCCTTTCACTACAAAATTTCCTTTGTGACTCATGTTGTACAACATTGCGTTGGTTATCAGAAACCTTGGCCTCATAAAATTGTTGGTTGAAAAGGTGGTATTTATCATTACAATTAATGATGAGTTATTGGGAACATGTTTGTGAGGGTTTGTGTCTTGGTCAATATTTCCAAGCCATTATTTCATTTTATCAAGATTGTGTTCTCTCTTGGTTTGTAAAATCAATTCCTCAACTTCATAGGTCTACATTTTAAATGTTTTCACTATAATTAGTTAAGGCACAAAGTGGAAGCTTTTCCTTCTCAATCCCATGAGAGATGTAATTCATTTTCCTTGAGAGATGGAGACATAAAGTTGGCTCCACTAATGTTGACTTTGTATAGTGCAATCATGTAACGTTCTTCCAAAATTGATCTTCACCCTCTCACGTGCAATTGCTAGTAATTATATAACATGAACCATAAAATAGAAATGAATAGATTTATTTACTAAAAAATTTCAATTAGTCTCGAGAATCTTAATAAGATTAGTAATAATTTTCTCAGTAACTAAAATATATTGGTCTTCGGTTTGTTTATGTATATCCAGACACTTTTAAAGAATTATATAATAGCAATCTTGTTTTTGAAGGAAACAAATCTTGAATATATAATATATTGATTAACATTTATAAAAGAAGAAATAATTAAAAATTTATATATGTTGGAAGATTACTTAAGAATATATAATTTTAGAAGATTGGAAACCATATGTACATGTTATTATAGTGATTGTCTAGTGGAAATGTGGTTGGAATTTTTATGCCACCTTTATGAGGAGTATGCGATTGAATATTATGATAAATAAGCATCTTGGGAGGTGTGGATTAGTCACAATTTTTTTAGAAAATAGCCAAAATGAAGATTAAAAATTTGGTTGAAAAACACCTTAAAGAGTTGTGGTCGCATGGAACATACCTTGACCATGTTATCTTCATTGTTTTTAATACCATGTTGCCTTGCAAGTTTGGTGGATGAGGGTTGTAAATTTTTAATGGAATGAGGTTGCAACTTATGTTATTATTTCAAACATCTATGTAGAAGTATGCATTGTGGGGTGACATTCAAATGATAAGGAGACTAATGAAGGATAACGGAATTAAAAATATTGTTGCGAAGTAAATTGTTGTAAGATATGTAAAGTAATTCCATCAATTCAAAAAAAGGTGTTGTTCTTGTAAAAGTATTACGTAAAAATATTAAAGCACATAAAATAAATGATGCATAAGGTTTATATGTTCATCATCTAATTTGAGTTGATGTGGATGTGTTTGATGTAAACTTTTTCTTCATCCCCCATCCTCATGGGTATTCATCCTCTCCAAAGTATCCTCCCTGTGAGGTGTATCCTCAATATATTCTTATTCATCTGAAGAAGAATCATCTACACCTTCAGAGGTATGCCACCTCAAAAATGTTTGTAAATTGGTGCCCACCTTAGAGGAAACTCTACAACATTCATTCCCTTTGAGAAGTTATCATTTTTCTCCCTCCTTTTGTCAATAATTGTTTCCCTCCTCAACTTATGGCTTCTTTAAATCCTTTCATTTGGTTTCCTATGCCATAAATTTTATTCCAAATCCCACAAAATCCAAACTACAATGGCCCAAAAATATGAAACAAATCAAATCGACAAAATAACCCACAAATATATAAAAATCCCCTATAAAAGTGACCCATGATTTACTAAAAATGTTGCAAAATTCTTCACACTACCCTATAAACGATGAAAATGATTACAAATTGTTTTGGAAGCTCACAAAATCTCCCAAAGGTGAATAAAACTATGTTTTTGGCATGTTAGTGTTTTTGTATTAATTTTTTTATGTTTTATGTAGAATTCAAACGTTAGTGGGGGCGTTAGGAAAGTAACCCTAACATATGAACTTTAAAGTTGATTTTTAAGCTACTCTAACATTCCATTTAAATTTGGTTTAATGTCCCAAGTTATTTTTTGATAAAATTCATGTATATTTTAATGTTTTTTAATTAAATGGTGAATAAATTACATTCGATTAGTGCAACAAAGATCCTGAAGGAATAGTGTTGTGATATGATGTCATGCTCGGATGTCACATTATTGTGTTATGTTACGGTGTCACATTTGTGTATCACGTTAGTGTGTCATGATTGGGTATCATGTTAGTGTGTCAAATTAGAGTGTATCAATGTTAATGTGTTGTATTAGTGTGTTAGTGATTGGGTATTATGTCATTGTGCCACAAAAGGGTGTTGTGGTATTGTTTTGTGTTTTGTAGTCATGTTAGTGTGTCATGTCATTATGGTGTGTTAAGGTGTCACTTTTGGGAGTTGTGTCAATGTGCCTTATTAGGGATTGATTTTAGTGTATTGGGTTGGTGTGTTTGCACTATTATGTCACATTAGTGTGTCACATGTAGGGAAATTAGTTCTAATTTGGGGGAAATATGTCAAATTTGGGGAAATTGGGTCAAATTTAGGGAAATTAAGTCACATTTGGGGAAATTAGTTCACATTAGGGAAAATTAATTCACATTAGGGGAAATTAGGTCAAATTAGGGAAATGAGTCAAAATTAGGGGAATGTGTGTCATGTTAGGGTGTCTATCTAACTTGTCACATTCAGTGCCGATCCGTTTCATTGGGTCCAACTTGGGGGAAATTGTTCAATTTTGGGAAATTGGATCAAGTTTGGGGAAATTGGGTCAAATTTGGGGAAATTAGGCCAATCTCACATTAGTGTGTGTGGGAAATTAGGTCACATTTTGGAAAATAGTTCAACCTTGGTTTTATTAGATCAAATGTGGGAAATTTTGGGAAAATTATGTCAAATTTGGCTTCACTGGGTCGTTGTTTCATGTTAGGGAGTCATAATAGTATGTCACATTAATTTTTCATGATTAGAAATTAAGTCAAATTTGGGGAAATAAGGTCCAACTTGGTGAAATTATGTCTAATTTAGGGAAATTATGTCAATTTTGGGAAAATTATGTTACATTTATGGAAATTAGGTCAAATTAGGGGAAACAAGTCAAAATTAGGGAAATTTATGTCGTGTTAGGGCACCAATCCAGATTGTCACATTTAAGTGTCAATTGATACATTTAGAATTTATTGTAAATAACCCAAAGGTGCGTTGGCACATCACTCAGCCTAAGTTGAGCGCTCACCCGAAGCACGCAAAGGTACCGGTCCCTCTTTAGAGTTGCTTATATAAGATGTTAGCATGATGATGTTTAAACATATTCAGATTCATAACTAGACATAAGCATTCCACAATGCATAATCCAGATTTATATCCTAAAGAATCATAATAAATGAACTAAACAATAACTATGATAAGATTAACCATACATGAACCAACTTCAGTTATGTCTAATACCATTATCCAACCAATATACTCCATTGCATTAATACTTTTAAACACATAAGCTTCTTACACTATATCAGTATCTCCATGAGTCATGTGCATGTCAAAACCAACAAAGACAACTCTACAATAATTCACCACCTACTAAACTACACAAGTCAATACATATTTATAGGGGTGAGGACTTTCCCTTCACCACCCATGCACTTCTCAAAATAGGTTGCATGCTAATAATAGCCATGCACCTTTACAATAGTATGCACAACATGCAAGTGTTCTAACAATAGATGTCCTATAGTTAACTCCAAGTAGAAATCCTATTATTAGCTTAAACTATGCATGGCGCTTATCTACCGCTTGTTCCCAAAATACCATTGCGTGGAGTGCAAGTCTTCATCTCTATGTGTGCTCCGCATGTTATCTCCAAAAATAGCCCTTATCCATAAAAATGGCTAAGTCCTGAGCCAAAGTGTTTTGGCGTGCGTTTCCTTTCCTATCTTCCCACGCCTTCAAATGCGCCTTGTTCCCACGTGCACATCCTTTGTGTGTCTTCTCCTTAGAGAAACATTTTGTTTGCTCAACATTACCCCACACTAAAGTACATTGTCATCCCAACAATGGGAATTCTTTCTGATGTTTCCAATAATAAAGAATAAGTAATGAAAGAATGAATGAAACACTGTACAAAAGAATGAAGTTTTACTCTGCAGCACCCTCTTCTTCAACTGGAAGGATTAACTCGGATATTCAGTTTTGATTTCAACCTCCAATGTCTATCAATCACTTAGCACGTTCCTTGTTTTCTCTAGAATATCTGTGGCTATTGCATCTAATTCATCTTGAGTGATCTTCTCTTTCTCATTCTGTAGCACCCAAACAACATTGGCCATACCTGATAGCATTCCTTCCATGAGATCCATCTTCTACGCTATGAGTTTCCCAATCTCATCAATTCTATCCTTATGCAGATCTTGGGTTGTTATGAGGGCCTCGCACTTTTGTTTTACCAGTGCTAATATTTCTACGTGCCCAAGTGTTTCATCTTTCATTGCCTTCAGAACTTCATTGTCCTCTACCATAGTTTTGATCCTTATTATGGCGTCTAGCACCACACATATATTGAGAGCTTGGTTGGCTTTCTTTAGCTCATCTTTCAAGGTTTGGAGCAAGGCCTCATAAGTTAAAACTTGTCTAACAATATTGGCCCTTGCTCTTGTTGCTTCTTGTGTAGAATCCTTTGGTGCGGGCATTCGAATTGCCTATCATCTAATACCAAATTGACCAAAGTGCGCACATAATGCATAGCAGAAGGAAATTTTTCAGAACTCTGAGATTCTAGATGAGGCCTTGTTTTAAGAATGTGATCACTAATATTTTTAGCCATGCTAACAAAGGCCTCATTCTTTTCCTATTCTTGTTCTTTCTCTTCTTTTAAGCACTTTATCTCTGCATTTTTATCCTTATTATATTCAAGAAGCACTCAAATGGTGGTGGCCTTATCAATGTTCCTCTACACCACCTTAGCAGATACCTTGACCAAGGCATCGCTGACATGCTCATCAGACATTATAATGGGTTTTATTGTCATTTTCCTACTCTGGGTGCCTTATTCACTCTTAGCAAGACACGGACTCTTCCCACATGTCAAAATTAGGTTCGTCCATATGAGTTTGTATGGACCAAGATAATTGCTTCCTTGTGCATGTAGTAGCCATATCGGGATCCATCAAATCCCACCCATTTCGTATAACTATTTTATGCCCACAAAGGTTTCTAAAAATGGTGTGGATGATTTTTCTTATGTCCTCAGCATAGCCCATATTAGGGACAACATATTCTTCACTTGTCTTTTATCTTTTTGTCCTTGACCCCTTAGGAACCTGGGCGCCAAGGTTTGGATTTTACCCTTCTCCTTCTTGAGTAGTAATGGGCACGTTGGGTGGCTCACCCACATCTTCCTCGTCATATCTCATCTCTTCGTCTCGGGGCTTCTCTACATCTTTAGGTTGAACCGGGGTTCCTAGCGCGCTCTCCCATGACTCATCCTCCTCATCCTCTTTAAGCTTCAATTTCCTTCTCTTTTTCTCAAGTGTTTATTTTTAAGGGAGAGTGGAGGTGACCTTCGTAAAGGTTGAGATGTTCATGTGCCTTGGGTTCTGGTTCTTCTGAACACCCTCTTGAATTGGCGTTCCTCATGGACTATGTTTACGTCCAAGTCTTCCTCTTCTCCTTGCGGATGTGGAGGAGTATCTACGCACTCACTTTCTCCTTTGTCAATGGGCTGCCTTCAGCCTTTGTGGTCCACACCTTTACTATCCTCATTGATTTCTTCTCCCTCATCTTCCTCTAGGGTCAAGGCAGGCTTTGGAGCTTCCACTTTTTCAACTGTATGCTTGCCTTTAGGCAGTGCCTAGGATCATGAGCTCATTTTCCACATACTGGCCCATTTCCAATATAGGCTTAAGTTGGAGGTAGATAAGCACGGCCACACTGTCCCCAATAGCCAAACTTACCGACTTCATACTTATGACATCAAAAATAAGCCTCTCAATGTAGGCAGATTGACCTAGATAAACATAAGTTTTCCTTAAGGTATGGTAGTCACAATCTACCTTTTCCACGATATAGCTTAACCGACGCACGTCAAACCTATGTACTTGCTTTACGGAAGAATCATGTTGTGAAGGCATATGGTAGTTTGCACCAAGGACTCCATGTCCCATCCTTCATTACAAACCACGCGATGCAAAAATGTTGATATACTGTAAACTGCATGACCTTGCCCACCACTGAGGGTAACTCCTTTGGAATGTGCCATTCCTCCTCGAAGGCCGCGTGAAGTTGGTCATACCATAACTCCACCCTTTGCTTGAATGGACCACTCATTGATCCTTCACATAGATATTTTTCAAACCTCTCTGTGAGGGACTTCTTTTCCATGGGGTATTCCCATATTTTATTGTTTGGCCCATTGGGAACTCTAATTTCTACAAACACAAGTGATAACAAGAGAGTGCCAAAACTTATCTTCTCACTTGTACGCGCTTCCTCAAAAATTATATCTGCTTTATGTACCCAACTAAGTTGTAAACTTATCCTTGTGAAATATTCTTGGCAATGTGTAGCCACATGGTGTTTACTTGTGACCACCTTTCCTGATCATTCACTTGGTGAGTAAATGCGTAGCCACAGTATCACAAGGTACTTCCTCAGCTTATAGATATCCATCCCGCGCTCCCTTCATATATCCCAACTCCTTGCTAGTGGCCATGACAGCTACCTTATCAGTTAGATCACTACTAACCTCTGTCCATGTGCCCTTCAATCATGTCAATGTAGAAATTAAGGGTGTTGTGATCCTTACCCGCCACCTAAAAAAGTAGAAGAAGTCCTCATGGACTCTGCTCATCAACCACCGGTATAAATTTTCTAGTTTTCCAAATTATGGGAGTTTTTACAACTGGTATACCCCTACCTTCTTCAACAAATTATCTCCAACATCATCATACACTTTGGCATGTCATCAACCGTTCACTTGTTGGTATTTTTATTCAACAATGCATCCAGTTCCTCCTTGTTCTCGGTGCGATGTTTGTAGTCACACACCTTGCACCTACAGATATGGGAATCCCAATCCTCCTAATAATTACTTCTTCTAGATACTACATTTCTGAAAAAATTCTCTCGGAGCATCCTCGACCTTAGTTTCCACCTTCTTCTTCCCCTTTGTTCCTGCTCTAGGTGCTTTCCTCGGTGCCATGATAAAAGTTGCACCTTTTTCCTCTGTCAAGAAAGCTCCCATGCCCTAGCTTGAAACAACGTGCCCTATCTCAAAACCACATGCCCTAGCTCCTTCTCAATGCTTTTTCTTCACTCAAACCCTTCTCAAATGGGGACGTAAGCCAATTCATGTGCACAAATCTTCTCTCCTCGCCTGGTTTCACAGCTCTCGAACCTCAACGCATTTCACTTGGTTTGGTCGCAACTAGCTCGCTCGAATACTTGTGATCGTAAAGGTAGAAATGAACTCGCATCACGTCTTTATATAGAGTTGTGAAAATTTAATGCATTTATTACTCCTTTACCTACCACCGATCCTCTCATTAATTGACAATTTTCCCAAATTCTGTGAGATAAACCTATGTGCCATAGTTATAACCTTCTAGTGAGATTTCCTACCTTTTGGCTACAGACCTCCTTTTGTGCACTTCCATGCGCCAAAGTACCTCACCACAATGCCTTCCTCTAGTAATTTATATGGCTGCATCTTACCTCATGTTATATTGTTCATTCATTTGTTTCCAGCTATGGTCTTCCTTAGGAGCAATTTTCTTTCTAGAACACCTTTTCATAGTATTTGCACTTGTTAACAAGAGAAATCACCTGTAACAATATTTTCTTATGTGTACCTATGTTTGAATGATAACCACCCCACACCAAGGGTATGTGCAATCCTCTACACATAAAAACACTTCAAATTGGAATCAACTTCTGGCGCAAACGTGCTTATTACACAAAACACTAAACTAAATTGAAAAAGCATAACGACGAAGAAGGAAACACATTAAAGGAAATACAGTAAGGTAAATCTATACTAAATGGAAATACTTCCTTATTACAAACACCAAGAAGGCTTATTTATAGTAGGGCTTCAACCTACTCCCATTGAAGTAACCAGTAATCATGTTCCATCAAGCGCCTCTAATTGGCAAGTGCTTGATTCAAGTATGTGAGTGATAACATATGGTCCCAACTAATGCACCTTAAGATTTCCTGGGTGGCGTAGAAACTTTGAATCATAAAGAAGCACCATCTTCCCAACCTCAAACTTTTTGTCCTTGATATGTTTTTCATGTCATGCCTTCTATCTGGCATTTTCCTAATTTTGACTCCAACGTGTTATGACACACCTCTCATCTAGCTTGTATTAATTTTTCAATTATTTCTTCCAATGCTTTCTCATCAGCTAGACCTCCAAATATGCAATACATAAAGAAGGTAACATAAATTCTATGGGAAGAACTACTTTTACACCAAACACCAACTGAAAGGGTGTGGCCTTATTCAACCTTTTATAGGTTGTTCTATATGCCCAAAGTACAACAAAAACTTTATCATCCCAATCTTTCCTTCCAACATCACAAATTTTTTTCAAGGTCTAGCTCAATATCTTGTTGAAGGCCTCAAAGAGTCCCATTTTCTTGAGGGTGATAGGGTGTGGTCTTGTGGTGCGTGACCATAAATTCATCCAATAATATTCGATTGTATCATTCAAGAAATGTGTGCCCCTATCACTTGTCAAACTCAATGGATAGCCATACCTAGTAAAAATATTTTCCCAAAAGAACCATGTTGTTGTAGCCACCAGGTGCAATCCTTTGTAGGTGTTGCTTCTTCCCACCTTGTAAGATAATATGTACAACTAATGATGTAGCATGATCCAATTCTACACGCAACTAGGGAAATAGGACCCACAAAGTCTATTTCCCATTTCTCAAATAGTTTTTCACTAGTAATAGGCCTTAAATGCATTTCATCTCTTTTTCCAAGTTTTCCAAGGCGTTGACAGTGATCACATGCCTTACAATACTCCTTGCAATCCTTTTATAAGTTTTCCCACCATAAACCAACAAGTATAATCTTGCACGTGGTGGCATCACCTGCATAGTGTCCACCTGTAATCCTGCCATGATTTTCATGTGCTCATTCTCCACTACACACCGACGCAATACTTCATCTCATCCTAGTTTGTATAGGTCACCACTGATCAACATGAAAGGTGTGGCACGAATTACAAGTTATTTCTTTTCCAAGGCTTTCATTCCTTCTGGCGCCATACATGTGCATAAAAAGACAACAATATCCTCCAATTCCGAAGGCGCGTGATTTAACCTATACAACTGTGCATCTGGAATTGTATCTTAAATTGTCTACGCATCCTCTCCTGATTGAATTCTTGATAAGTGGTTTGGGCTAAATTACTTTTACATGACTTTACCACAATTGTAAAGTCAAACTCTTGGAATAAGAGAACCCATCAGCATATGTACCCCTGTAAAATAGGCTTATTTACCAAGTATTTAAATTCCATGTGATCTATATAAAACAAAAAGGTGTTGCTAGCAAAGTACTATCTAAACTCATGCAACACATAAATCATTGACAAGGCCTCGTGCTCTATAGTTTTATAATTTTGTTTTGTAGGAGTCAAATTTCTACTAGCAAAACAGATAGGATGATCTATAATACCTTCGCCAAGCTAAGCTAATATGATGTCAATGGCCATGCCAAAGGTGTCCACATGTACGTGAAAAGGTTGGTTCCATGAGGGAAAGCATAAAATAAGTGCCGTAGTAAGCCTCTCCTTCAACGCTTCAAATGCACATTGTTGTGGTTCTCCCCAATAGAATGTCCCTTTTCCTTTTAGTAATTCCTCCAAGGGTGCAGCTATCTTGGAATATCCTTTGGTTAATTTATTGTAATACCTTATGTGGCCCAAGAATCCACGCACCTCACTCTAATAAGTAGGTTCCTCTAGGCCTAAGATAACTGCAACCTTGGTTAGATCTACTAACAAACCCTCCTTGTAGATGATATGCCCTTAAGAGTTCCAAAAGGTGTAGCAAATACACACTTCTTGATGTTTAAAGAGATGCTTAATTGTCTGCACCTCTCAAACATTAATCACAAGTTGTCACAATGATCCTTGAAAAACCCATATATTATCCAATCATCCAAGTAAACCTGTAAGAATTTGTGAATAAATTCCTAGAATGCTTGAACCACAATGCTTGAAAATACTTCAAGTGCGTTCTTCATTCCAAAGAGAATCATTTTGTATGCAAAATTTACCCATTTAGTGGTGAAGGTTATTTTCTCTTGATCCTTGCTTCCAATGCTTACATGGTGATATCTAAAGAATCCATCTATAAAAGAGTAGATTGCATGCCCTACAACGCCTTATAATATTTCCTCATTGAAAGGTGTAGGAAAAGGATCGATCACACATGCAACATTCGACTCCATGTAGTCCACACAAATTCTTATCCTACCATATTTCTTTATACTAATTGCCATAGGGCTGACCCAATCTTATTCTTCTAGGGGCTTAATGATGCCAGATTTCAACATCTTGTCAATTTATTCTTTAACTTTTATGCGCAAGTTAGGGTTCATCCTGTAAGGTATCTTCCTAACAGGGTGCACACCTTCCTTTAACTTAATCCTCATCTCACCAAAAGACTCATGCACTCCCTTTAACTCATGATATCCCCTAGAAATAAGTCCTGGATATCACGTTGTAACTCAATTATCTTAGCCACTTTAGAATCAGACCAATAATCTCAAATTATGGCCTCCTTAGGTTCAACATCTCGCGCCAATGTTTACTTTCTTGGTCTTCATAGGTTCATGATAGGTGCATGCCTTCTTATCTACACTATTTAATACTTCACACGTACCCTCTGAATGATCTATGTCCAAATTTTATAATTCTTCATCATCCACTATGTATACCATCTTTCCGTTCTCCTTCTCAAGGCAAGCGCACTAAAGAAGTTCTCCGTGATCTGTCTCATACACTTCATCAAAACGCACTCCTAGGTCTTCCTCACCAAATAACTCCTGAATGAGTTCTTCAGCCTTTGAACTGTCTCCCATAGTCAATCGCCCCATAGCTCGTAATGCCTCTTTCACCAAGGTTTAGTGGAGAAGCAATAAAAATTTTGGATCATTCCTGCAGTTGAGTCTTTCCAATTTCAAGTCTCCCTATGCAGCTCCGCATAAACATACCAGCACATACATACGCAGCCTCGTAAGGTGAAATAAAAAAATTTCACCCACAATGAAGGTGGTAAAGCTTCTTGCCCCTCTATCTAGAGTCTCTCACACTAGTGAACATGGTGCTGAACAAGCTGATTACCATGATATGTGTAGATTTGAGTAGGCACATTGCTCCTCAAAAACGGTTTATTAGAGAAATTCTCACTTCATTCCATTCTATGAGATTATCCCTATGAACCATCCACCAATGTGTTGTTGTCCCACGCAGGTATACACTAACATATTTATTTTGTCCACTTGATCCTTCCATTGTTCCTCCATGGTGCACAAGAATATCGCAGGGTCTCCTTCTCCAGTGTACCGGGGTACAAAGTTTTTACTTATCCTCCTAATACAATGAGGTTTGTCTCCTCACGCAGATGCACTTCTTACTTCGTGCCCAACCATCTCATAAGTTCCATGTGCCCAATTATCACAAGAAATACTTGTAGTATCACTAATAGACTATGCATCTTCCCACTAGAGGATTCCTTCCTTAGATGGCTCAAGTACTTCCGGATCTCGAATGACGCACACATAAATTTTGTTCAGGTCTTCCTCACTCAAAGGTTCAACATAAGGTATAGATTTCCCATCTTTCAAAGGGATAATAACTCATTATTCCTTGTTCTCAAAGCTTATATACCCCTTGTTGAACCATAGATCAACATTATTTGCATAACACCAAGGGCACCCAAGTAGAGCTGGGAAGTTGTCTCTTCTGCAAGTGCTAAAACCTCAAAGTCCCCAATGAACTTGGCCCCTTGTATAGTAATGGATGCATCCTTTAAAACCCCTATTGGAGTGGCCTTATTTCGATTTGCTATAAGCAATACATTATAAGATGGTTATAATGGAGGTCTACCCATCTATACACATGCATCTAAAGTAAGCACATTAACTTTAACGCATGTGTCAATCAATATATTGCTCAAAAACCACCCATCCACAATAACAATGAGTGATCTCTTTATCATAATCCAAGCTATGAGGGGGACATTCACATGCAGGATTTGTCTTCCATTCTCAATACTGCGAGTGGAGTGTTTCCTTTAACCAATTCCCTAGTAATGGAATAATATTCTCTTGACACAACATCTTGAATACCTATTTCAAATCATCAACAACTAGCTTGACTCGTTGCCTTTTTTTTGTTCCAACTTCCGTGACTATTCCTTTAAAAAATGTATCTCACCCTAAAGATCTTTGAACACCTCTATGGTTTCCTGATAAACCTACTTCGATGTGTAGGATCTGGGTATCTTGCATGCAAGACCTCTTCCCTGGTAATGGTAGGATTTTGTTATAATGCTTCTATGGCACATGCAGCTTCAACAAGTGTAGTAATTTTCATAGGTACTACCTTAGATTCTGGTGCAAACTTTGGCATCTATTGGTTTTCCATGGCGCCCTTATTCTCCTATTTACATTACTTTCTACGATGCTCATATAAGTTTGGGCACTCCTCATAGTTATTATTCTTCCCATAAAAATAAAAAGTAATATTCTAAGGGCATTCATGCCTGTAGTGGTTAGGATATCCACATGTATAACATGTTCCACGAGGAAACTCACCTCATCCACCACCACAACCTTGGCCCCTAAATCCACCATGGTATCCTCAACCTCTACCACAAACTCCTTCAAAGTGTCCTTCGTTCTGATCGTAGCACCCTTGAGTGTGATCACGATCATGGTGCTCACTTTTACCTTTAGAGTTATCTAATACTCATGTCTGTCATACACCAATATCAATGACATCATGGATTTGATCAATCAACCTGTAATCTTCAGTATTGTGAGTCATGGACCGGTAAATCTTACAATAGCAAGATACATTCTTCCTTATTGCGGGTTGTAACAATGGGCAAAGTGACTTGCATCATGGTCTAAATGACATATCTCGCAGCCTAAAGCATAAATGAATGCACTGACTTGCAGGGACAACTATCCTTAGTTTTCCCCTCAATCTCATAATTAGTACACCAAATCCCAGTGCGTGTCTCATGCGCTTGAATTGGCCGATAGTTTCTCCAACTTCTTTTCCATAGCTACAATCTAAGCTTCCAGGAATGGGCTCACTCCAGTGTTTATAATTTTGACTACCTCAGCACACAACACTGCTTCAAGCTCTTCGCATGGATCCGTATATGTCTTACGTGAAAACGCCTCCTGAAGATGCGATCAAGCCTCCGACGAACCACTATGCATGCTAGCTTGCATGGATATCATATGAAAGTTTAGAAAAAATCATTTTGAAATGGGCATCATATTCCCAAACACTCTCAGTAGTGCCTGTTTAATATCCTTGAGTGCACTTATACTCTTATGCTTGAATTCGGGATATAAAATTCCTTAAGGAAAGCATCCCGTAACACTTTATAATCTATACAAGTCTGATCAGGGTCAAAATTATTGTACCAACTATGTGTGCATCCCTAGAACGTAATTGAAAACTAGCTTGCCTTGTGCTCAGAAGTCGTGATCCATTTTGAATGCCATAGTATCTCACACATGTGCACATGCTCAAACATCTTCTATTCCCCTATACTCGGAAGATGAAGTGACATCTCCATGTAAATATTTTGGGGTTGGTGAGGACCATGCCCACCGGATCTAGAACCTCCTATGTTACCTCTACCTCTAGACCCACCAGATCCACTAGAACTAGAGCCACCTATGCTCCCTGATCCTCCACCTGTAACAGGAAGTGAACTAGAGGATGTATTGCCCTGTGTCCCAACAATGGTACTAAATTGAACTCCTACAGTCTGTGAGGTGGTACTACTCCCAGAGGTGAGTCCAAAATTTTACGCACCTAAGTTTTGTCAATGATGACGTGCCTAAAAAGGTACCTCCAAATAACAAGGAAGACGTCTTCCCGGCCATAGATGTACTTTCTATTTGATTTACTCATGTTATTTTACTACCCAAACTAGCTTGTTGACTACTGGTTGTATTAGAAACTCGAAAACCAAACACAAGGGCTAGGTTTCCAAGTAGATTCGAGATGCACGCCCGCGACCCAAATTGTCTCTGTTGACGCACCCTCATAAGAGGTCATGATGGTTACACATCATGCTTGCCCGGATGGGGGAGTTCCAAATGCTCTAGCTCCACGCCCTCTATGTGAGCTCCAAATCCTTCATGAGCCATCTCTTTCCTCAACGCCATCTATTTCTACAATCTCACATTACTTCCCTAACTCCATCTCATGTGCCTAATTATACTTAAGTTGCCTTTCTTCTCTTTTCCTCTTTGCCGCTAGGTCTACCATCCTTCACCAAACCTACTCTTGCCCCCACATGTGGTGGGGTTTAGCTAGCCATTAGCTTCTCTTCCAAATTTAGGGTTACCATCAAGATTTTGATCATCAGTGGAATGCCTTACAGATAGGTTCCCTTAGGATAACATAAAAATTGGAACTCAGATACCTACACGGAAAGAATAAGTGGAAATTGAGTACTCCAAAATATAGCTATTCGTAACACCACGAGAACCAAATGTCCACAACGCATGTCTAAATTAGATTAGCATCATGCAGGGGCCCGAAATTCTTCCTACGTCCAAACAAGTGTGTGAAACCTCCAATTCCTTTTAGATGCATAAACAACTAGTCACTCATACAATTATATCGGAAAGATAACAAAGAAACTCTCATATAAACAGTCATACAAGTTCTGCTCCACCCACGTGCACGCATCAAACTCAGATCCAGTGTTGAATATTCGAGTGTATTCTTCTTCTAGATCTACTATCCACTCCTCAACACTTAATAAGGTCAACCGGTACATCTTCATCATGAAACATCCTGAAAATAGCTGAAAAGAGGTCTTGGAAATGGAACCAATGATACAGCCTAGAATTTATTGTGAATAACCCAAGCGTGTTAGCACATCACTCAGTCCTAAGCTGAGTGCTCACCCAAAGCGCACAAAGGTACTAGGTACTCTTTAGAGTTTCTTGTACATGATGTTAGCATGATGATGTTTAAACATATTCATATTCATAACTAGACATAAGCATTCCACAGTGCATAATCTAGATTTATATCCTAAAGAATCATAATAAATGAACTAAACAATAACTATGATAAGATTAACCATATAGGAACCAACTTCAGTTATGTCTAATACCATTATCCAACCAATATAATCCATTGCATTAATACTATAAAACATAGAATCTTCTTACACTATATCAATATCTCCATGAGTCATATGCACGTCAAAACTAGTAGCACAACTCTACAATAATTCACCACCTACTAAACTACACAAGTCAATACATATTTATAGGGGTGGGGAGGGTAAGTGCACAAAGTTGGTGGATAATTCCGTGGACATAAAAACCTGAAATAAAGGTACCATGGTCGCGGTTTTGCAACAGCGATCGCGGTCGTAAAACCACGATCGCGGTTCTTGAATTCTAGGTGGTGTTTCGGTGCGCGAAAGGGTCGTTGCTTCCAGGCTACTTCGTTCGGGCGTAGTCCCTTAAGAGCCCAGACACCAAAATATCGTTCAACTTTGACGGGTGACTACTTGGACTCTGTGGCACCTAGAGAGGCCTCGTCGATCCGGCACCTCGGAATACGGACCCTCTACAATAGTCTCTCTCATTTTTTTCCTTCTCATTTCGGTGCTCTCATTGTCCTACTGTTTGCAAACACGTGAAATAGTGTAGTTGGAGCCAGTGTAAGGTTGTCAAACGCTATATTTTGTAAACGGTGGGTCGTGGCACCGAACCGACTACGCTAGCACGTCCAGGTGGCCAGGTGAACGCTAGAGGAGGTGGTGTTTTGGTGCGCGAAAAGGGTCGTTGCTTCCGGGCTACTTCATTCGGGCTTAGTCCCTTAAGAGCCCTGAGACCAAAATATCGTTCAACTTCGATGGGTGACTACTCGGACTCTGTGGCACCTAGAGGAGTCGTTTTCAAAATTTACAACTTTTTCAAAATTTACAACTTTTTCAAAATTTACAAGTGACTTTTTCAAAATTTACAATTTTTTCAAACAATGTTCAAGCTTCTCTTAGCTTCGAGAATTTAAAATTCTCTACTAACAATGCCAACCACGTGAAGGTGGAAGCTTTTCTAGCACCACAAAGAAATTTAAGTTTCAAATCAAAACCATATACTATCTATATACATGACACACAAAATACACAAATTTAAAATAAAATATATTCAAACTTAAATCTAGATCTTTAAATTAAAATATTATATATATAAATTGAAACTTGAAATTAAATATATACCAGACATGAGCATTGTAAATTCATTCCAATGAACCATCAGGATCGGATCTACTCTGAATAGCAGACAAGATTGCTTCATGATCTGACTCTCGAACCTTCCAAAGAATCTTGTTATTAGGTCTTCCTCGATATCTATACAACTGAATATTTGTCGCTAGAACTAGATGTGAATATAAGAGTATTTTCCTATGTGTCTCAAAGTCTTCAAACACCCAAACAAAGGAGTTTTTTAATGGATACCGTCGAAGCCAAGTTCCAGTAACTACCACTGACCCTGTAGGATACTCAATCTCTTCGCCATCTATAATAGGAGAAGTCAACTTCTTTCTTTCCTCGATGCAACGACATAAGAAATAGTCTGTTCCTTCTTCATTGTCTTCTATCGCAATTACTGCAAACACATGTCCTACAAAAAATAACCAAGGTTGAACAACTCAAATTTAAATTACATATTAAAATTTCAATGGACATAACTCAATACAAAAATTAAATAAATAACCATAAATACCTTGTCGCACCAAAATCAAAATTTCGTCAAAGTCCTTGGATGTTGTAACTTCATCTGCAAAAACAAGTTGTAATGCTTGTGGAGGTTGATAACTAGGAAGCGGAGTTAGAGGCCTACAAATCCATCTTTCCACCCATTCTTGTGAATCACACTCAGCAGTGACAAATTCGATACAAGATACACAAAAACATGTCAACTTTCTTGTCCATACGGCCCACGAAGTAGCATCTGAGCTACAAAATGAGTGCATATCAACTGGACCCAAAGAGTGTCATACAATCCTCGTAGTTAGCAATAGTGTAAAATTGTGATCGCAGTTCTTGAATTCTAGGTTTGGTAATTACCGAACCTAAAACCATGATCGCGGAACTCTGAGACAAAATTTAACAGTCCCGCGACTCGTTATTTTCCTCATTTTTCATTTCGAACCGCGACTTTTCCTAAACGTTTTTCACTCGCGCTTTCAATACTATCTCAAAATTGCTCATCGGACTTCTGGATAGCGATAGATTCAACCATGCCGCCAAGACGAGGAGGTAAGTCCCCGATTGTAATCATTTTTTTACATTTTAGGTTTTTTTGCATTTTCATGGGTTTTTTGAAATGTTTGTTTATGTATACAATTTTCTTGTTTTATCAGTTGGTCGGCAAGCTCGAAATCGTGCAAACCATCAAAACATTCCTCAAAACCCTCCGAACATTCCTCAAAACCCTCCTCCAAACATAGATCCGCCTCCTGTGGCTCCTTCTGTCCCCACTGAGCCAGCAGGAATGCAAGATAATATCATTGGAAGAATCCAAGAAAATAAAATTTTCATTGAGAACCTAATTCAAACTATAAGACAAAATCATGCTACAAATCCATCCCGCATGACTTTAGCCAATACATTGCAAACATTGATTGGCGAAGTCGAGTCCGCAACCAACCAAATACATAGATGGAACACCTTTAGAAGTGACTGTAGGTGGTGGTATGCGGATAAACTATCCCATGTGGCCATCAAAGATAAAAAAATTGGAAAAGACCTCATTTGTGCATTATTTACCGACCCTAGAACCAATGCCCCCTACGATTTACTTACAAACAGCCTTCCCGATCCATTGGTGCCATGATGATAGAATCAAAAATTTTTTGGGACCGATGGTGGATGGTTTTTTATTATCCACCATGCAACAACAATGAGGTTCCTCTTTACTTTTTGAAGAAATTATATTGTGAGTTCATGCTCAATGAGGTCCCAAATTATTTTGACTTTTCGACTTTTTTTGGTCGAGGAGGTGGCTCGCACGCAGGCACTCAGTGCACGCGTAGTTCACCAAGGATCCCCATGCCCCAAAACCCCCACTCCTTGATTATCCCTCCTACAAAGTGAAGGAGGTTGTGGAGATCGATACATTGCATGCATTGAGGAGCTCACCGACACTCACCCAAAGATAGCACCCAGACCTTGCGCATCCGGTGATGTTGGTGGGGGCGCTAGTTCTAGTGCACCACACCACCACCGTGGATCATGTGGTGCCGTATGCACCGCAGCGAGACATCATTTGCTGGTTCACAGGATTTCTTTTCTATAGATGAGATGTTGGGGAATGTTTTTGGAACTGGAGCCACTGATATTGGTCTTTCACAGGTAAATTTTAAATAAATTTAAATAATATATATATATATATGTACAATAGTTTAATTCACATGTTTGAGATATTAACTATTATGAACTTATGTACATATATATTTTCGAGATGTGCGTGTCCTGGAGCACACTTTGTTTGATTCTTATTATATATATATATATATATATATATATATATATATATATATATATATATATATATGTGTGTTATATATCCATGGTTAAATCATATTTATTTTGGTTATTTTGGTATTATTGCTAACTCGAGAAAGTGGGTTTTGATCTCTGTTTGGTGGATTTAGTGTATTACTTATAGTTATATATTTTCTAGTATCTTTTTATTATTATTTGTGGTATATTTCACCATGGGCATTTTGAATTTTTATTTTTCAAACTAAAACAATATTGTTAGCTCTATTGCCAACTTAAGTATTAGTAACTAAAGCTTATTTGAGTTATGGTTCACATCCCTCCATCTTTTAACAACTCCCAAAATAATAATTCCATAACCTATGGATTTAATGGAATTCATCAATATCATCCTGTTGTATTTGGAAAAGTGTGCTTGAAACTCTGGTGTATTTGACTGTATCTTGATAATATTACAGGTATACCCAAAATTGGGTCTGCATTGTTTGTAACTTTTGTGTGTACATATGAGTTAATCCTTGAAGTAACTGTATTGATTTTCCAATCTCGTTCTTTTGTAACTCATAATAATCCTGAAATATTGTTAAATCAATGATACGTGCAAATTGTATCTTTATATTATTTTTATTTGCATCATAAGCTTGTACTGTTATATGTGCATTACTGAAACATGCCATTATAGTTGCAATCTTCTTCTTCCATATGAAACTAATACCATGAAACTACATTCTTTCAATTGCTAAAAGGATTTGAGATAAGGTTGATACAAAGTGACAAGAAGAGAGACAAAGAGATAGATGAAAATGATGGGTGAAGTAAAGAGTGACCATGGTTACAAAATGCCACATTGGATGGAGAAGTTAGTATCGAGAGAGATAAGATGCTAGACTAAAGAAATTACAAGAAAGGATAAGAGAACAAGAACATATGTGAAAAATAGAAAAGATGATGGAAACAAGGAAGAAACGTAGAAAGATAATTTTGAAGGTTATTAGGCCTCATGAATCAAACTTGATATATATGGTGAAGAAGAAGAAGAACTAGCAGGAGATGTGAGTCAAAGGTTGATAGAGCTTTAATGAGGTACAAGAAGAGAGAGAGAGAGAGAGAGAGAGAGAGAGAAAAAGGAAAGAAGAAAGGAGGAAGAAGATAATTATGGTTTCACAGGAGGTCAGAGAGTTGAATCAAGAGAGTTGGGAAAAGAAAACCGTAGAACAATTTATCACCCATAATATTATAACAAAACCAAGTGTTAAGGAGAAGGCAGAAAATAAGATTCATGAGCCCTGGATGTATATCATCCTACCAAGGACAAGATGACAACAAGAGATAACATAACAACCAAGTCATTGTAATTTAATTTAAATAAATAAGGAAATGCTATATTTTGCAAACGGTGGGTTATGGCACCAAACCGACTACGCTCGGCATGTCTGGGTGGCCAGGTGAATGCTAGAGGAGGTGGTGTTTTGGTGCGCGAAAGGGTCGTTGCTTCCGGGTACTTTGTTCGGGCATAGTCCCTTAAGAGCCCTGAGACCAAAATATCATTCAACTTTGACGGGTGACTACTCAGACTCCATGGCACCTAGAGAGGCCTCGTCTGATCTAACACCTCAGCGTACGGACCCTCTACAATAGCCTCTCTCAATTTTTTCCTTCTCATTTCGGTGCTCTCACTGTCTTACTGTTTGCAAACGCGTGAAATAGTGCAGTTGGAGCCAGTGTAAGGTTGTCAAACGCTATATTTTGCAAACAGTGGGTCATGGCACTAAACCGACTGTGCCGGCACGTCCGAGTGGCTAGGTGAATGCTAGAGGAGGTGGTGTTTCGGTGCAGCGCGAAAGGGTCGTTGCTTCCAGTGTTACTTCATTCGGGCGTAGTCCATTAAGAGCCCCGAGACCAAAATATTGTTCAACTTTGACGGTGACTACTCCGACTCCATGGCACCTAGAGAGGCCTCGTCTGATCCGAGACCTTGGCATGCACCCTCTACAATAGCCTCTCTCGCTTTTTTTCCTTCTCATTTGGGTGCTCTCGCTGTCCTACTGCTTTGTTTAAAACGCGTGAAATAGTGCAATTGGAGCCAATGTAAGGTTGTCAAATGCTAGATTTTGCAAACGGTGAGTCGTGGCACCAAACTTCCTACACCGGCATGTCCGGGTGGCCAGTGAACACTACAGAGGTGGTGTTTCGGTGCACGAAAGGGTCGCTTGCTTCGGGCTACTTCATTCGGGTGTAGTCCCTTAAGAGCCTTGAGACCAAAATATCGCTCAACTTTGACGGTGACTACTCGACTCAAGTGGCACCTAGAGAGGCCTCGTATGATCTAGAACCTCGACGTATAGACCCTCTCTGAATAGCCTCTCTCTTTTTTCCTTCTCATTTCGGTGCTCTCGTTGTCCTACTTTTGTTTGCAAACGCGTGAAATAGTGCGCTTAGAGCCGGTGTAAGGTTGTCAAATGCTATATTTTGCAAACAAGTGGGTCGTGGCACCGAACCACCTACCCCGCACATCTAGGTGGCTAGGTGAACGCTAAAGGATGTGGTTTTGGTGCGCGAAAGGGTCGTTGCTTCCGGCTACTTCGTTCGGCGTAGTCCCTTAAGAGCCCCGAGACCAAAATATCGTTCAACTTTGACAGTGACTACTCGACTCAAGTGGCACCTAGAGAGGCCTCTTCTAATCTAAAACCTCGGTGTATGGACCCTCTACAATAGCCTCTCTCAATTTTTTTCCTTCTCATTTCGGTGCTCTCACATTTTGTCCCTACTGCTTTTATGGCAAACGCGTGAAATAGTGCAATTGGAGCCAGTGTAAGGTTGTCAAATGCTATATTTTACAAACGGTGGGTCGTGGCACCGAACCACCTATGCCGGCACATCCAGGTGGCCAGGTGAATGCTAGAGGAGGTAGTTTTTTGGTGCGCGAAAGGGTTGTTGCTTCGGGGCTACTTCGTTCGGGTGTAGTCCCTTAAGAGCCCTGAGACCAAAATATCGTTCAACTTTGACGGGTGACTACTCGGACTCCGTGGCACCTAGAGAGGCCGCATCTAATCCAGAACCTCGGTGTATGGACCCTCTATAATATCCTCTCTCAATATTTTCCTTCTCATTTCGGTGCTCTTGCTGTCCTATTGTTTGCAAACGCACGAAATAGTGCAATTGAGGCAAGTGTAAGGTTGTCAAATGCTATATTCGCAAACGGTGGGTCGTGGCACCAATCGCCTACGCCAAAGACGTCCTAGGTGGCCAAGTGAACACTAGAGGAGGTGGTTTTTGGTGCGCGAAAGGGTCATTGCTTCGGCTACTTCTTTCGGGCGTAGTCCCTTAAGAGCCCCGAGACCAAAATATCGCTTCAACTTTGACGGTGACTACTCAGACTCCGTGGCACCTAGAGAGGCCTCGTCTGATTCGGAACCTCGGCATACATACCCTCTACAATAGCCTCTCTCATTTTTTTCCTTCTCATTTCGGTGCTCTCGTTGTCCTACTGTTTGCAAATGCATGAAATAGTGCAGTTGGAGCCAGTGTAAGGTTGTCAAACGCTATATTTTGCAAACGGTGGGTCGTGGCACCAAACCGACTACGTCGGCACGTCTAGGTGGCCAGGTGAATGCTAGAGGAGGTGGTGTTTTGTGCGCGAAAGGGTCGTTGCTTCCGGGCTACTTCGTTCGGGCGTAGTCCCTTAAGAGCCCTGAGACCAAAATATCGTTCAACTTTGACGGGTGACTACTCAGACTCCGTGGCACCTAAAGAGGCCTCATCTGATCCGAAACCTCGGCATACGGACCCTCTATAATAGCCTCTCTCAGTTTTTTCCTTCTCATTTCGGTGCTCTCGTTGTCCTACCGCTTTCAAACGCGTGAAATAGTGCAATGGAGCCAATGTAAGGTTGTCAAATGCTATATTTTGCAAACAGTGGGTCGTGGCACCAAACTGCCTACACTAGCATGTCCGGGTGGCTAGGTGAATGCTAGAGGAGATGGTTTTTTGGTGCACAAAAGGGTCGTTGCTTCGGGACTACTTTGTTCGGGTGTAGTCCCTTAAGAGCCCTAAGACCAAAATATCGTTCAACTTTGACGGGTGACTACTCGGACTCCGTGGCACCTAGAGAGGCCTCGTCTGATCTGGAACCTCGACGCATGCACCCTCTACAATAGCCTCTCTCGCTTTTTTAACTTCTCATTTTGGTGCTCTCGCTTGTCTATTGTTTGCAAACGCGTGAAATAGTGCGATTGAGCCAATGTAAGGTCACAAATGCTATATTTTGCAAACGGTGGGTCGTGACACTGAACCACCTGTGCTAGCACGTCCGGGTGGCCAGGTGAATGCTAGAGGAGGTGGTGTTGCGTCGTTGCTTCCGGGCTACTTCGTTCGGGCGTAGTCCCTTAAGAGCCCTGAGACCAAAATATTGTTCAACTTTGACGGGTGACTACTCGGACTCTGTGGCACCTAGAGAGGCCTCGTCTGATCCGACACCTCAGCCAGTACGGACCCTCTACAATATCCTCTCTTATTTTTTTCCTTCTCATTTCGGTGCTCTCGATGTCCTACTGTTTACAAACGCGCGAAATAGTGCAGTTGGAGCCAGTGTAAGGTTGTCAAACGCTATATTTTACAAATGGTGGGTCGTGGCACCAAACTAACTGCCCGGCAAGCACGTCCGGGTGGCCAGGTGAATGCTAGAGGAGGTGGTGTTTCGGTGCGTGAAAGGGTCGTTGCTTCCGGGCTACTTCATTCAGGCTTAGTCCCTTAAGAGCCCTGAGACCAAAATATCGTTCAACTTCGACGGGTGACTACTCGGACTCCGTGGCACCTAGAGGAGTTGTTTTCAAAATTTACAACTTTTTCAAAATTTACAACATTTTCAAAATTTACAATATTTTCAAAATTTACAAGTGACTTTTTCAAAATTTACAATTTTTTCAAACAATGTTCAAGCTTCTCTTAGCTTCGAGAATTTAAAATTCTCTACTAACAATGCCAACCACGTGAAGGTGGAAGCTTTTCTGGCACCACTAACCTAAACATAAAATTGTTAGTCAAAGAAATTTAAGTTTCAAATCAAAACCATATACTATCTATATACATGACACACAAAATACACAAATTTAAAATAAAATATATTCAAACTTAAATCTAGATCTTTAAACTAAAAAAATTATATATATAAATTGAAACTTGAAATTAAATATATACCAGACATGAGCATTGTAAATTCATTCCAATGAACCATCATGATCGATCTACTCAATAGAACACAAGATTGCTTCATGATCTGACTCTCGAACCTTCCAAAGAATCTTGTTATTAGGTCTTCCTCGATATCTATACAACTGAATATTTGTCGCTAGAACTAGATGTGAATATAAGAGTATTTTCCTGTGTGTCTCAAAGTCTTCAAACACCCAAACAAAGGAGTTTTTAATGGATACCATCGAAACCAAGTTCCAAAACTACCACCATCGACCCCGTAGGATACTCAATCTCTTCGCCATCTATAATAAGAGAAGTCAACTTCTTTTTTTCCTCGATGCAACGACATAAGAAATAGTCTGTTCCTTCTTCATTGTCTTCTGTCGCAATTACTGCAAACACATGTCCTACAAAAAATAACCAAGGTTGAACAACTCAAATTTAAATTACATATTAAAATTTCAATGGACATAACTCAATACAAAAATTAAATAAATAACCATAAATACCTTGTCGCACCAAAATCAAAATTTCATCAAAGTCCTTGGATGTTGTAACTTCATCTGTAGAAACAAGTTGTAATGCTTGTGGAGGTTGATAACTAGGAAGCGGAGTTAGAGGCCTACAAATCCATCCTTCCACCCATTCTTGTGAATCACACTCAAGAGTTGACAAATTCGATACAAGATACACAAAAACATGTCAACTTTCTTGTCCATACGGCCCACGAAGTAGCGTCTAAGCTACAAATGAGTGCATATCACTGACCCAATGAGTTTCATACAATCCTCGTAGTTAGCAATATGTTTTTCCTCTATCAACCAAAAATATCCGCAACCGTGGAATTTTCTTGAGAACCTCGGGCCATATTGTCACAAGACACCATTCCATTATGCTCTTTGCATCTTTTAATTTAGCACCATCTTTGTACTTCAACTCTTCTCTTGCAAGAGCTCTTTTCACACATGCCCCGCAACGTCATGCTCTCCTTTTCCCATGTCCAAATTCGGTGAAACTTCAAATATGTTGCACACCCATCTTGACATGCATTCTCGCTCATCCAATAAAACATTCGTGCATTCTTAAACCGAGACGTGTAATTATCTCACCATATATAATGTTGTTTGAAGTGGATGTCCCTATCGACAAGTTTCCATAAAATAACCGGAAACACCCTTGCACAAATTCGGAGAATGAGTACGATCATCACCGATATAAAAGTGGTACTCTCTTAAAAAATTTCGATCATTTTCTGTACTGTCAGGAGAATGTAGAAATGCTATATGCACAAAAATGGCAACTTGTACTGAGTTGTAATATTGCGATTGAACCTCCATTTGTGTTTTGCAATGTGTAATTCTCTGCAAAATTGACCACCAAACAATAGTACCAATAAGAAATGTGTCTTTGCATAGCTTGAATTGTTCATCCAACCATCGAGCTCTATGTGTATGCCTCACATACTCATAAACAATTTCATCCTTAAATTTTCTCATAAATTGAAAAATGGGCATTTGTTCTGTAACTAGCTCACACCGTTTCGACTCTTTTCCATCTTTCAACTGGTATGCAACGATTTATATTTATCAAATTAAACTAAATTATGTCCTATTGTACCTTTAATTTTCTCATGGATGTAACTTTCCAATTTAGGTAATCCGCCACATGTACTACAACTTCCATCTAAACAATCCTAACTATAAAAAAATTGTCCAACTTTTTTTTCACAAAATATAGTAGGAATGAAATCCTGGAAGATAGTGGTGGAACTTGAACACCACATTCAGATAACATAGTTTCATAATGAAAAATAGAACGAATACGTAAAAATTTAGCATAATGCATGGCAAATTCAACATGTTGCCTACAACAACAAGTGGTGCGAGCATGGTTGATTTTCACATAGAATGGTTTCAACATTTCAAAAAAATGTTGACTAATTTTAATTTCCAAATTCTCTTGTTCAAACTTATGAAAAAATGAGTTTGAGTCATATCTAAGAAATGCTTTGGATGTGGTTCACGATTAGTAGAACCAACTCTCTATTTTATAACATCTCTTGTATTAGGTGAAACTCTAGTGTTATCATGCCAAAATTTAATAACAACTTCTCTTATAAAGATCGTAATTATTTTTGTCCTTACGCGGTGCTCTAGCAGTAAAATGCCCAAAAATCGACATTATTGAGTGATTGAAGACGCTTTCAATTGCTTTCATTGGAGTTTTTCGATTAACTTGCAACATTCAACTTGTTTGTGTAATCAAACGTTATTTTTTTATTGATTCACTTACAACACTAGTAGCAAGTACACGATGCACAATATTACTATCCCTAGTGCGTCTCTTGACACCAACAGTGTGATATGCATCATGAAGGTTTTCAACAATTGTAGAGGTTTGACCACATATGTTAGATGTTGTCAATCCTAAGGTGTTTAATGTAGGTCTCATTTTAATCAATTTCATCAAACTAACCAACAATTGACATCTTTGGGAATCATTTAAAATTTCAAAATGATTATCCCAAATTTCAGTGGCTTTTCTTCTGATTTGTCGTTCAGAAAGTTTGTCAGACATTGGTTTCAAAATGTTTTCATCAATTTCAATAAAAAATTAGGTTTCTTATGTAAAATCCTAGGAGGTGTTTTTGTCAAATTTTGCTTGTCTACAGTTTCAACATGAATTTCCTTATTCACATTTTCATTGTCTCCTTCAATTTCAACATTTTCTACATCATGAGTATTTAATTCTTCTTCAACATTGACAGTAAAAACTTCTTCATCACGAGTATTTAATTCAACTTCAACATTGACAGTAGAAACATTACCTAGTTCTTCATTGCTTACAATAGTTGGGATTGAAGATGAACCTCTTCTAGATTCACGAAGTTTCCGCATTCACTCAGCATTTTCAATTTTGTTGGCCTCTAATTCGTTTGGTGTTTTTTTACTTAATGACTTCCTTTTTTGACTTCGTTTTTTGTCTCCCATGATGTTTTGCTTCCGGTGATAAGAAAAACGTGCCTGAAAAAGACAAAATTTCACAGTAATTCGTACGGTAAGGTCAGAGAGTAAAAATCACATGGTAATTCAGACATTGGGATGTGTGTAAATATGATTTATGAACCGTGAGCGCGCTTTATAAATCGCGATTGCGTTGTATTGTTAAAAATCGCGATCGCGGATTTATTTGCCGAACCTAAGCCTCGGAAAATCTTTGTTTTTTCCCAACCAAAGCTATGGAAGGTCATTATGAAGTGCAAAAGGTCAAAAAACCTCAAATTTGCTCTTCCAAAGACTTGAACCATGCTAAAAACTGAAAACATTTCACAAAAATGGTGCCATCACGTAGGGTATACTCTTAGCTTTGTAGAAATATTGTTTTTAAAGTGAATAAAATAAGATAAATATCATTTTATAATTTCTTACTAACAATAGGTCTTTAAGACAATTTTTCCCGTGAATGTTCATGTCTACGTTTAAGATCAGTAACTTTTGTTTCGCTTATCAAAATATGATAAAACTTATACCATCCCAAGCATGGACAAATTCTATACACCTTTAAAAAAAAAAATTGATTTCGATATTTTTGATATAGTGATGGCGGGCAAATGGAAAGTGCTCCATTTTCTAAATATTTTCATACCACTTTCACGGAAAAAATCATTAAAAAAAAATATTGCCAAAAAAATAAAAATAAAATCCATCCCAAGATAGACAACTACATCTAACGCTTTGCCAAAGGAAAAAAAAATAACAAGATTTGGTCATCCAAAATGCGGGCAAACAGACTACAATCTTATAAGTTTTTTCAAAAAAAAAAAAAAAAAAGTCATATAATTTTAAGTGTTTAATATAGCTAAACTTGTCTTTTTTAACAAAAATTAGTATTTTAGAAACTAGATTCCGAATGCTACGATTCATATTTATATAAATTTTTCTAATTTAGAGTGCGTGTATAGCTAATAATCCCTACAATTTGAGATTTCGCTGTTTTTTGCAATATGACGTCCACATATGACCCTATATTTGTCCATCAAATTCTTGCACTTGCCCGGACTTTCTCTTCACCACCCATGCACTTCTCAAAAATAGGTCGCATGTTGATAATAGCCATGCACCTTTACAATAGTACACACAACATGCAAGTCTTCTAACAATAGATGTCCTATAGTTAACTCCAGTAGAAATCCTATTATTAGCTTAAACTATGCATGGAGCTTATCTCGCAGTTGTTCCCAAAATACCATTGCGTGTAGTGCAAGTCTTCATCTCTATGTGTGTTCCACATGTTATCTCCAAAAATAGTCATCATCCACAAAATATGGCTAAGTCCCGAGCCAAAGTGTTCGGGCGCGCATTTCCTTTCTTATCTTCCCGTGCTTTCAAATGCGTCTTGTTCCCACGTGCGCATCCTTTGTGTGCCTTCTCCTTAGAGCAACATTTTGTCTCGCTTTCAACAAATTAATTCAAGTTTCATTAGGTCCATTTTGGGAAATTAGGTCAAATTTACGAAAATTAGGTCCAATTTACGGAAATTAGGGAAAATTTTAGGAAATTAGTTCTACTTTGGAGAAATTAGATCAAATTAGGGGAAATAAGTCAAAATTAGGGGAATGTGTGTCATGTTAGGGTGTCAATTTAAGTTGTCAAATTTGGAGAAACTAGGTCCAATTTGGGAAATTTAGGTTAGATTTGGGGAAATTAGGTCAAATTTGGGGAAAATATAAGGTTAACGTGTCATGTTAGGGAGTCATATTATTGTGTTGTGTTAGTGTGTTGCATTCGTGTATCATAATTGAAAATAAAGTCAAATTTGGAGAAATTAGTGTTAGGATATTAATGTTTACATTATAGAGGTTAGTTTTGTTAATTGTTTTATGATATATAGTTTTTGAGATATATTGTATATCTCCTATTATTAGCAGATAGTTTATTGATATGAGTTGTTAGATCAACTCATTATATTTGGTGAGTTGTTTGAGCAACCTCCTTGTATGTAGGAGTTGTCTTTTCCTATATATTTGTAATCGTTACCGAATATTTTAATAGAGTGAATTTTATTGATTATTTTGTTGTTTCAAACTGATCCAAAACCATTATTTGGTATTAGAGCGGGTCTATTTGAGTAGGACTCGGAGCGAGAGTTTTGTTATGGAAAAATGATTTGTTTACGAGGGCAGCCATGTTCTTTATCATTGCCCCATCTAATGGATTTTCCTCTTTGTTAGTTGGAACCCTGGTTCGTGATTTCTAAGCGAATAACCATTGTGTTGTAGTAGCTTCCATTAGATTTTTGTTTGGTCTGTGTGAAAATATTATTTATAGACTTGTGTGTATCTACATTTTTCACAGTCTTCTATTGCGTGGTTATTCTATATGCAATCCATGCAAATCTAGCGTATATTCCTACCTATCGATACAAGGCGTACATTCAGACCGGTGATTTTTCTTTAAGTGCTCAGATTGTTATTGATGGTAGTGGGAAAGCCAACAATGTAATAGATTTGAAAAGTAAATCATGGCGAAAACGTGGAGGTGTAGATATGTAAAAAGAGAAATGTAAAAAAGAGAATTGGAATCTGCATCAAATTTTCATTACATTGAACAAAGAATATTGCATTGAATTTTTCTTGTTATCGCATCAGAGATTCGATTCCCCTTTCATCGTGATCGTTGTTACATTGGATAGCTCTAAATAAATAAATAAATAGAGTTGTTTGCATGCATGTGGTTTCAACGGTCCAATTTGGGTGTGTATCCACGTATTGGAAAATATACTCCACTCTTACCTCTGCAGATCCAACAATCCAACGTCTTTGGTGGGAAAGTATTAACTCGGGAGGCCCACACTACTATAGAAAGTCGATTGCCTTCAAATTTTGGGTGATATTAAGAACTTTTACCAGCGTTCAACATGCATTATTTCCACTTGCATTGGAAGGCATATGCCTTACCGCGTGGTGTGTGTTGAAAAATACCGTAAGGCGTTTGGAATATTTGGAAAATTTATTACCTCGTAGGCATTGCTCTTCATTATCTTTGTGCAAATGTAATCATGTGGAAGATCTACTTAGGAAGGCATATTTATATGTGTAGTGTTTTTATTCTGCATTCATATTGCAACGCAATAATCCACTCCTCCATAAATCTATACTATATCAAAAGAATCGTATCGTCTTGGACTCACAATGATCTCACTCCAAGGACATGACGTCATTCACATTCCATGCCTGAGATTTGCACTATTGAGTAATTTTATGTCGAGTTATTCAAACTCTCTTCTCACCATTCTGGGCTTCATTCATGATTGTCAGGTCGTATGAATTCCATATTGCATATTGGTGTCAGATGTGTCGAGTTTAACATGATTGAGTTCCACATTACTAGTAAGCCATTGAGGTCGGTCTATGTTTTAGTTTTATATTTTATTGTGTCGTTATCGGTGTGTTTTTTGATCCAAAGTGTGTCACATCTATGATCAAATTTATCGTTTAGGAATGGATTTTTGTGTGTTATATATAATGTAATGTCCCATTGTTTTTAATACCAAAAAATAAATAAAAATATTTATTACTTTATAGTTGTCATAATAAAAGCCAAGTCTATCATTGTTGCCAATGTCAAATAGGTATTTTTAGGGTTTTTGTTATTGTATTGTTATAGTTCTATTGTGGTCTCAAAAGTTCATTGTGAGTCGAAGTCAAAAGTTTTATTGTCAAATTTGTGAGTTTTCGTCAAAATTCGTGTTAGAGTCAAAATTTTGAAAAAAAACCTACCTCACGATACATATTTTTAGTGTTACCCAACGTCCAAAAATAAATTGTTCCACATTACAGGGGGAGACAAAATAAACCCAATGTGGAAACTATTGAGCCTCAAAGTCAATATCGGGTGAAGCGAGCAACATGTTATTGGAGGATGAAGGCATTAGAGGATGGAGGACAACCATTAACCTCTCGTCGAAATCACCAACGCATTTGGCCACATAGAATGATTAGGTGGCATGTGTGAGAGTATTTTAGCGTGTAGTGTGTTTGATTTCAACATTTCAGTTTGGTGTGATTTTCATTGTGGTGTGAAAAATAAGAACAAATGTCCATTCCTATTCACATGTATATGCGAGTATTCCTACATAATTCCCCTATGCAAAAACATAGTGAAGAGCAAATAGCACAGTGAAATGCAACATCATGAGTCTTGATGAGGTTGAATAGTCAGATGTGTTCCTGTTCATACCTAGGTTTGTGGTTAGCCTCTGGAAAACCATTAAAGGTTGTTCAGATGTGTTCCTGCTTGAGTTCCCACACTGTTAGGTTAGATGTGTTCCCTAGAGTGACTGGTTGATAAGCAGATCATTCATGAGCATGTTTCCATCCTTGTCGGTCATATTTATTCTGACAGTTGCATGGTTGATAAGAAGTTGATGTGTTCCTTCTTCTACCTTTAGTTCGAGTGTTGTACCAAGATCATGAGCAAACACTGGTGGCAGGTTACAAAAGGAAGTGTGAAAGTTCTTTTATTACCATGTAAAAATTAAGGGGGGAATGTAAGGATATTAATGTTTACATTATAGATGTTAGTTTTGTTAATTGTTTTATGATATATAGTTGTTGAGATATATTGTTATAACAATATATCTCGTATTATTAGTAGATAGTTTATTGATATGAGTTGTTAGATCAACTCATTATATTTGCGAGTTGTTTGAGCAACCTCCTCATATGTAGGAGTTATCTTTTCCTATATATTTGTAATTGTCTCCGAATAATTTAATAGAGTGAGTTTTATTGATTATTTTGTTGTTTCAAACTGATCCAAAACCATTAATTAGGTCCAATTTGGGGAAATTAGGTCTAATTTGGGGAAATTGAGTCAAGATGGGGAAATTAGTTCAACTTTGGGGATATTAGGTCACATGTTAGTGTGTCATGTAAGTGTGTCGTATTAGGGTGTCATCTTGGGGTGCTTCACTAGTGTGTCATGTTAAGGTGTCAAGTTATTGTGTCATGTTATGGTGTTGCATTAAGATGTTGTATTAGTGTGTTGCACGTTAGGGTTTCGTGTTAGTATGCTTTATGTTAGTGTTGTGGAAATTAGGTCAAATTTGGTGAAGTTAGGTCAAATTGGGGGAAATGAGTTAAAATTAGGGGAATGTGTGTCATGTTATGGTGTCAATCTAATTTTTAAATTTAGATGTCGATTTATGTTTTGTCGGATTGGATTTAGGGAAATTATGTCAAATTTGGGTGAATAAGGTCAAATTTGGGGAAATAAGGTAAAATTTGGGGAAATTATGTCAAAGTTTCTTTCATTAGGTCAATGTGTCCCATTAGGTAGTCATATTTGGGGAAAATAGTTCAACTTTGGTTTCATTAGGTCAAATGTTGGGAAATTTGAGGAAATTAGGTCAAATTTGGGGAAATTATAAGGTTAGTGTGCTATGATAGGGATTTTATTAGTACGACGTGTTAATGTGTTGCATTAGTGTGGCGCGATTAGAAATTAAGTCAAATTTGGGGAAATAAGGTCTAATTTAGGGAAATTAGGTCAAATTGGGGAAATTAGTTCAACTTTGTGGATATTAGGTCACATTTGGAGAAATTTGGGGAAACTAGGTTACATGTTAGTGTGTTGTTTCATATTAAGGTGTCGTCTTAGTGTGTCACGTGAGTGTTGTGGGAATTAAGTCATATTTGGGGAAGTTGGATCGAATTACAGGAAACTAGTCAAAATTAGGGAAATGTGTGTCACGTTATAGTATCAATCTAATATGTCAAATTTGGATGTCACTTCAAGCTTCATTAGGTCAAATTTGGGGAAATTAGGTTGAATTTGGGGGAATTAGGTCAAATTTGGGGAAATTTTGGTAAATTAGGTTAATTGTTTTCCATTATGTTAGTGTCATGTCGGGAGTCATATTTGGGAAATAGGTCAAATTTGGGGAAATAGTTCAACTTTGGTTCATTCAAACATGGGGAAATTTAGGGAAATTAGGTTAGTGTGTCATGCCAATGTGTCATATTAGGGGGTTGTGTTAGGATTCTTCAGGTAGTGTGTCACAATACAATGTTGTGTTAGGTTGTCATGTCGGTGTATTGTGTTGTGTTAGTGTGTCATGTTAGTGTTGTGGGAATTAGGTCAAATTTGGGGGAATTAAGTAAATTTTGTGGAAATTAGGTCAAGTTTGGGGAAATTAGGTCAAAGTTGGAGAATTTAGGGGAAGTTAGGTCAAATTAGGATAAAATAAGTCAAAATTGGGGAGTGGGTGTCATGTTTGTGTTGTGGTAATTAGGTCAAATCGGGAAAGGGTGTTGTGTTAGTGTGTAATGCCCGCTAAAACAACCCACTTGAGAACCATGAACAACCTAGGTTTAGTTACAAAATTATGGAGTAATTTTTTATTTTTTTAAGGTGTTAGGAGTTAACAACCAAAGTCTCAAGGACAATTAAATTCAACTGATAACTTTTCCCATTATAATAATTACTAATACCACATTATAAAGCAACAAGTGTAATAAGTCCACACCTAGCTCAAATCTCCTTAGGGATTAAATTAATCACTGATTACATTGACATTTTAGCTAAATATTCCCTAAATAAAATTTTAGGGTTAAGGGACCCAAAACAATTAAATACCCAAGGTATTTAATTCCACAAGATCTAAGACAAGAGCAGGGTTAAATTATAGTGGGGAAAGGAATACATATTTAAAATCATCAGAGTAAAGTCTTACTTACCCACTCCCAGGACTCGGTTAAGAGTGTCTACAACCAGGTTACGAGACCACAATTGTCACTAACAAGTTCTAGGACAATTCTGATCTACTAGAACATACTTTTCTTTTACTAACAATTCTCAGAGGTCACAAGGTCCAAAATTTAGGGTTAGAAGGTTCAATAAGGTTCAGGGGGTTAATTATCACCATACCCACTCTCTAACAGGCTCAGGGTTTCAACTTGATTTTTCTCACACTTAACACATTCAAAATTTCCCTAAATCATTCCCATTGGATAGGAAATTTTCTCACCTTTCTGATGATGTAAAGAAGTCCTCCTAACTCCTTGTAAAACTCCCGTTATGGGTCGGCGGGCCTTGGGAGTCAAATTTTCCCCCAAGGGGACACGTGTCAAGCGGGAAGAAGGCCCTTTGTTGGGTTGGCGGGTCACGGGGCGGTGTTGATATTTTATTCTTGCACGGGAGGAAAAATCCAAATTGCGCCCGTGGGTCCGTCAGGGACACGTGGCGCTCAACTAGCCAAGCGAGGGAGAAAGTGAGGGAAGGGTGGGGTAGCGGAAGAGTTTGGGAGATTTCACCAGGGGGAGATAAGGGGTAAGAGGCACATGTGGGTCCGTGCGTCCGCGGAGGGGATTACACCAAGGTGAGGGTGGGAGTGCAGGGCCGCGGAGGTCAACTCCAAATTTTTCCAAAAACAAGATTTCAAAAACAAAAAGGTTGCGAAGTTCCACCCCCCCACATCTCCCATGCTGCCACGTGGCGTGCACCTCGATGGATGTGGGATTGCGGGCAGCGAGGGAAAGAGGTAAAATTTTCTAAAATTTTTAAAAGGCCCAAGGGAGAAAATGATGCCGCGCCTCCGTCGTTGCCCCGTGAGGACACATGGCAGCCTCGATTAGGCTGCAGTGGCAGAGAAATTTTTAAAAAAATTCCCCAAGAATTTTTCAAAAAAAATTCTAAGGATTTTTTTAAAGGGAAATTTTCAGGCCACGGGCCCGCTAAGGAAAATTTTCCCAAATTTTCCCACCAAGGAAGGAAAACTTCAAAGGGCCATAACTTTTTCTAGGAAGCTTAGTTTTGGGAAAACAAGGACTTTTTGAAAGCTCTCGATGCCCTCTTTGCACATGAAATCATCAATTTTACATTTTGATAAAGTTTGAGGGGTCATTTTTAAGAAAACGTTCTGCAGGATTTTAAAAAGCCAACTGGTAAAATCTAACTTATAAATTTTGTTCAATTTGATCTTCTCCTTCACTCAACATGCCAAACAGACATGGAGGATTGTTCTAGGAAGGATTTAAGATGTTTTAGGAAGGTGAATTTTACTTGCTTGATTTCCAATCTACATTTTTCCAACAATTGACAAAAAATGACTGTGAAAAGGTTTGGGCTTAAATTTTGCAATGTTTTAAATTATTTCTTAAGTGTTCTTTGTCAAAATGAAAGCATGATATCATAACATGCTAGATTTCAATGTTTCAATGTTGGTTATTTAGTGCAGGTTCAAACTATGCATTTTAATTAAATTATTTTCCAGTTGTAAATTTACAACAGAGATCAATTTCTTGAGGGATTTTATTGCCATTTCTACTTCCAAGTATGAAAGTTCCTTTCCTTTCCAATCTACTACATTTAAGTGATTTATACAAACCATTCTAAATCAAAATGCAATGCTGAAATTTGATTTTATACATTTCCAAAAAGATACAAAATATTGTATTATTCCCACATACATTTCTTCCTTTCAAATAGAGATTTAATTTTCTCTTTTGCCATACAATGAAATATTGACTTCATTCCATGCTAGACTTGAGTGTTTTTCCTTCTTCAATCAATCATTAAAACAAGAATCCAGTTTTTGTCTCTTCCCAAAATCATACATTTGAAACAAGGTAGAATAATACAATTACATCCCACGTGTTTCTTCCTTTTTTTCCACTTTCCAAAACAGGGATTCCAATCACAATTTGATATTCCAATTCAACACAACAATGCATATGAGGGAAATTCTTGCAATTCTTTATTAATTCAAAAAGAAATACATCTTCACATTCTCCATTCCTTGAATGCAATTAGCATGATTTCACCTTCTTTCTTCAAATGTACGAACATAATATAAATATCTTTCACATTTCGAATATACATTTTCACAACCAATTACATACATCTTTACTTCACAAAATACATTACAATTTCATCCACATCAAAGTGGGAAAGGTTACAATATAATATATTTCACAAGGGACAGTCAAATATCTTTCTCTTCTGCTCCAGAACAACAACATGCCAAGTTTCCTTTTTCTTTCAATTTGATCACAACAAAAGTGGGGGAAAGGCAACGCTCTCCACCCAACCAAGACATCCAATGAAAGGAGAAGCCATCCTTCATCATTGGCCCCCGAGCCCCAACCACAATGCAATAAGAAATGGATAGCAACCCATGGCAACAACAGGCTTCCACAACACACAACATTCTTTCAACATGCATAATCAAATTAAAACACAGTTCAACACAAGACAGTAGTTTACAACTGCATTTGAAAACATTCAAACAGAACTCAGGATTTATCATGCAAGCCAAAGGAGAAAGGACTATGGGGAAGCTACTTATGCCTCCCAATGGGAATTGGGCATCCACCGTAACAAACCGCCAATAAAATTCACCAAACATATCCTTATGCCCCCACAATCCTTCCTTATGCCCCCACAATCCTTCCTTATGCCCCCACAAAGTAAGAAATGCAAGCTATTTCTTTTCCATGGTGGATCCCAAACCCAAACTCCCTCCACCAAATATGATGCCACTGGCATTCCCTTATGCCCCCACTGGATTCCCCATAGCCTTCTCCTACACCATTCCTATGGAAGTCTACCCAAACAACCAACAAATAAATAAAACATACACCATTCACACAAACACAACAAGAATTAACAACATAAGAGAAGAGCTAAGCTCCTACCTCTCCATGGTAGCTTTTGTTTCCAAAAACAAACTCTCAATGCCAAGAACACAGTCCCAAAACAACAATGCCAAGTATGAAATTATCTCCAATCTCCTCCAAAATCCACAAGAGCTCCAAACAGCAAAAATGCACCCCAAAGAAGTATGCAAAAGATTCAACAACCCAAAACAAGCAAAGAGTTTGAATTTTATAGAAGAGGGAAGAGAAGAGGATGATGTGGATCCATGTAGGATGCCACCTCACACATCCTCAACTCCAACACAAAAGACAAATTTCATTCTCCCAAGCACAATAAAGAGGTGGGTGAAAATATGACAAATTTATTTGCACACCCCAAAGGCCCACACCCCAAAGGACTGCAAATTAAATAACATGTAAGAAGAGTGCAATAAAACATGCAAACATGATTAATAAAATGCATTAAAAAGGGCTAAAATCAACCCTCCAACCATAGGTATGGTTGGTAAATAGCTTTAAGAGGCATGAGACAAGTTTTACTTGTCCCACAAGCCTCCAAAAACATCCCCCAAGGAAAAATTCGAATTTCCAAGGAGGTGGAGTATTTCATACTCCAAATCTGACTTACACAATTCTTACACAAACTTACACATCTCTTACATATTTAATACAAAGGCAACAACTTCTATAATTACTTTCCCATATCCCAATTTGATTTATTTATCTTTTAACCATATGTTTTCTCACATTAATCTACCACAATTTAATTAAATAAAATAAAGGGACACATCACTAATAAAATACATACAACAATAATAAAAAGTAACCACATTAATAAAATACACAAAACCCATGGTCACATATAAAGGTGATCCCCCCCATGGGAATCCCTAACAACAAACAAACACAACACAATAAAACAAGTTTCCATGGTGACCTTGTCGAATTCACCTAGAATTCCATTGTGGTTGGTCTCCAATCCCCCGATGTTTGTTGTGATTTTTAACCTGTAAAACACAAATACCTCTTTTCGGCCTCGTGGCCATATCAAAACGTCCAAAATGAATATAATATAATTTCAAAATCATCAATATATATATGATTCACAACAATATCCAAACAATCAACAATATCACTTACAATTTCATCAACAACTATATAATCATCAATTTTAAATTGAATTTTCTCGGTCTACTCAATATATCCAAATATCACATGTCCTAACAACACCCATAAATATATATAACCATGTCCAACAAACGTATCAATCATCTATATAAAATGTCTCTAACAATCATCATGCATCATATATGAATCGATTCAACAATAATCCAGATCGACATCTAACATCATACTAAATCAAAACTATAAAAATGTCCATCACATAGTCCACATGATGATGATCGGTAATAAAAGGTGCCAAAGGGAAGTGGGCACTACATAGTGTGTCGTTCTAAGTTGTCAATTTAGGTTTCATTAGGTCAAATTAGGGGGAAATTATGGAAATTAGTTTGTGTGAGTCTCATGTCATATTAGGGTGTTTCATTAGTATGTCATGTTAGGGTATTGTGTTAGTGTGTTGCATTAGGGTGTCATGTTAGTGTGTCATGTCAATGTGTCGTATTAGGGTGGCATGTTAGAGTGCTTCGTTAGTGTGTTGTGTTAAGGTGTTGCATTATTGTGTCATGTTAGGTTGTCATATTAGTGTATTGTGTTAAGGTGTCGTGTTAGTGTATCACATTAGTGTTGTGGGAATTAGGTAAAATTTTCAAAAATTAAGTAACTTTTGGGGAAATTAGGTCAATTTTTGGGATTTTAGTAGAAGTTAGGTCAACTTATGGGAAACATGTCAAAAATAGTGGAATGGCTTTCATCTTAGTGTTGTGAGAATGGGGAAAATTAGGGGAAAGGGTGTCATATTAGTGTGTCATTTTAAGTTGTTGATTCAAGTTTCATTAGATCAAATTATGAGAAATTACATAAATTTGTGTGTGTGTGTGTCATATTAGGTTTTTGTGTTTAAGTTTTTTATTTTAAGTTTGATTCTTTAAGTTCAAACAAAAGAAACAAAATTGTCATTTAAATTTTCTAAAAAATATTATATGTTGAGAGGAATAAAGTAGAAAAAACGTTACTGCTCTTTGTTTTTACATTTACGGAATAATGGAAAATCATGTGAATGTTAGGTATAGATATAGTTTGGCAAAAATTGAACATTTTCCATGAACCTATATACAAACAATCATACAATACAACCCATGCAGTTGTGACATGTTTCACAACATTTTACTTGGAAGCATACTAAACAAAACCATAATTTACCACCAAATAGAATTGCAAGCCCCGACCTAGAGGGTAATAGTGATACAACCATCTATTGAATGGGAAAAATGTTCTACAAGCTCTTCTTTTAGAAAAATGGGTCACCATCACAGCTTGTGATTTAAAAAAACTAATGTATTTCATACTACATAAAAAAGAGCATCAAAGACATGAAAGCGTATTGGTTCAAGTCGAAACAAAGTTGTATTTTAAGACACCTTAAAGTTATGTTGTTAAGACAAGCATCAAATACGGGAAAGAAGACACTAATAAATACATGTTAACATCCCCATTAAAAACATTCTAATTTCCTAGCTTTAAGACACTATTAAAGTCATCCAAACATACCAATTTAAGTCATTTTAACATCAGAGCTTTAAGACAATCTATAAGTGAGAATTTAAGTCATGCTAACTTCCTAAGTAAATTCATTCTAATGGCGGGGCATAACAAAGACACCCTAACGTCACCAAGTAAAGTCGGCTTGCATTTTAACTTTAGAATTTGAAAATTTTCTCCGTGACTTTAAAGCGACTTAATAGTGACACAAGACTATGATTTTAATTAGTCAAAATGTTGTAGTGACATTATGAGTCGAGTTCCTCCGACCAACCTCCATAGGGATCCCTGCCTTCCTCGGCAGTCGATTGTGGGCCCTTCTCATTTAGTGTTTCTTTTGCTCATGTTATGATTCTCGGACTCAATATGGGGACAAGTGGTGCCGAAATTTCCTTCTAATGTGCCTTGAGTTAGGGGCCCATCAAAAATAATATGTCACCTCATCCTAGTGTTGTTTTTGCATGAGCCTAATATTGTTTGCTTTTGTAGTGCCCACATTTTACACACACAATTACAACAAGTAAAACACCAGGATAATTTTTATTTGACTTACATTGCTCACTACACACAACACAACAAGGGCTCCAAGTACAAAAACTCGACTCGCATACAACAATCACATAGGTCATCGACTCACATAAACACATGAAAACAAAATAGGCATGTCGATGCCACACTTTTCCCAATGAATGGTTACTAGTAATGACCCAACCACAAGAAAAATGACTCAAGGATAGGCAAACCCACAACACATCATTTCTTTAGTTGTATTTTAGTTTTTTTTTTTGGATTGAGGATGTTTGAAAGGACCCACATCCTTGTACACTTGAGGATTTTTGAGAGGATCCACACTGGTTACAATGAAGGAGACCACTATTAAGAACCCAATTGAAGCAACCATGAAACCGTAGTGAAGATGCAGCGACCATTGACAATGATCGCAGCGAGTGGGACAACTATTAGAACAGCCACCAGTGTCGCCAAGAGAGGAACAGCCACCAGGATCAGCAGCAAGCGGAGCAGCCGCAAGTGTCAGCAGTGAGAGGAGCAGCAATAATGAGTGGAGTAGCCACCAAAGATCGCGAAATGAGAGGAGGAGCCACCAGCGTCGACAACAAGAGGAGTAGCCACCAAAGATCAACAATGAGGAGTAACCACCAGTTTCAACATGAGCAGAGATGCCGCCTCTAGTGGCGAAACCACCTCCGAGGAGGATCGTGCCTTGGGGGGATTTGAAACTGGGTGGGCAAGCACACAACCATGTGACTTGACCGCACCACTCCCACCCCATCGGCAATTGTATTTTAGTTACGATTAACATTCTAAGAACATTATTGTGCAAGGATGATTTTCTCCTTTTTCCATCTACAGAAACTTTAAGTTCATTTCACATTTAATTTGCAATTCGACCATTTTAAGTTGCCTTCTTATTCTTTACAAAATTTTCCATAACTCGCATACTTATTTGGCATAATTCAAATACATATAAAGTATTTAATTACCTTGTTCTTATGTTAAGAATATTCTTCTTGGATAGATATTCAATGTCTACCTTTTTACTCTTACAACTCAAGTGAATGTGACTTGGTGTCCATATAGCGATATTAGGATTTAACGGAAATTTAAATACAAGATAGCTTTTTACCACAAAACATTCCTCGATCACGGTATAGTTATTCCCCTACCAAAGTTATTCTAATTCAATGACTTGTGAAATACCATTTTGATTTATATATGTATTTTGTTTTCTCGAAGGTTGATCACACCAAGGCAATTCATATTCTTTGAAACAAAATAAAATATTTAATTGAGATATAAGGTCTCCGAGAGTGGCATTATTCTGAACCTCAATCTCGTTTTTACTCTTATATACTTTATTTTCTACGTCACATTAGGATCTTATTTTTATTAGCATTGTCTTGTAAAAGGAGCTACGAAGTGTTTGTCTAACCTCTTGAAGACATAAAAGATTAGAAGACTTGAAGCTACACATGAATCCTAAGTTAACATCCAAATCAACTGAGGTTTAGATTAATTCCAACTTCATCTAAGGGTCTACCCCTCAACTATATATGAGTTTTAAGCGAGAGGAAAAATTCATGCTAACCACCTTCAAAAAGGACCAAGGTGTTATGTTGAGAGAAACCAAGGTAACACATCTAGCTGAGCGGAGCTAAGGAGTTCATTAACAAGAGTTTAAGACCTAGAACAACTAAGTCACAACCTCCATCTATGTCGTCTGGATCCAACAGGGATTTCACTCGATGAAGAACTTTTAATTTTAAATCTATCTTTGGATGACAAGGTAGTCCGCTAGGCTACGAAGGAGGAGTTAGCTCTACACACTCCAAGAAAAGTTTGACTATGTCGCTCCATCTGTCTACCAGGTTTATGACAATGTCACTAAACATACTGACTAAGACGATAAACCCATTCTCGGGCTCTTGTTTACTCAAACTAGAAGGTTCCATCGAGTGCAGAGTTTAAGTTCATTCTACGGTTTTCAATGTCGTCTACGGTAAGGAGTATCGCACATGAAAAACAAGTTATGTCCCGATATTAAACAAGGGTAGAGTGTTTTGATGTAATTCTCTTTATTACATTTGCAAAGTATGAATGCACAAGATGAATCATTAATCATTTATTGAACACTGAGTATGCACTACAAGATATTACTTGTAGTTTCATTTACCTTATAGAAATATCAAACATTTTTACCAGAGTACTATAAATCAAATTGACTTTGTGATTAAATGCACATTTCCTAGATGTCCTTGAAACCAAAGATCTCATACATAGCAACAAATTATCAAATATAACCTTCAGTAACATGAGACTACATTATACATTTATTCATTTAACAATGAACTATATAAATTACAATGATGATTAATAAATTACACATCGCCTTTTCGTCGTCATTATTTCATCCTGCAAAACCACGTGAGCATGATATCAGCGATAAATTGCTGGCATGGCATCCACCCTAATCTAACATAATTATCATTTTTCCAGTTTTCCATTTACATATGATAATAATTACAATTTGCAATCGAAATAAAAGGTTTAGAGACATGTATTCATTACATTTCATTTTACTTCTTTTTGTAACCCAGGAGAGAGAAAGAGAAGGGAAGAGAGAGAAAACACCATTTGTCAAAAGTTCTATTTCACACAACAAGTTACACTATAGAGTTTTAAACAGTTATTGCATGTGTTAAAAGTTTCCAGGGTGGTTTGGCAACCCTACGAGGGTCCCACAACTTTCTATTTTAACATTTTCTCACTAGCTACAAAATGTTCAAAATGGGCTCGGAGGCTAAGAAACCACTTCCAAAAGTTATCTTCCGATGAGAACGCACACCACGATCAACTTTCTACGTGTTCCCAGATATACCAAGAGTTCATAGCAACTGACGGAATTGGGAAAAAGTGAACGGTTTGTGTTTGGCGGCTAGTTTTCCGAGGCCACTGGTCGTAGTTGGCCCAGTGCAAATTGAACAGAAGTTAGCTCGAGGGCTCAGAAAACCACATCCAAAACTGACGTTCGATGGATGAGCACGCAATGAGACACTTCCTACTAGTTCCCCTATATAAGGAGAATTCATCAAAGTCGACAAGACTGAGAACTAGAAAACCATTTTCAAACAGCTGACAAGTTTTATGGCGACAAGTCGAAATTGGTCCAGTTTGACCTCGTCAAACTGCGACCGAGGCCTACAAAATGGCTTTGCCAAACTATCTAGAAAAGTGTTTTCCCTAAACTGAATGTTCCATGCAATTGTCTAGTATAAACACTAGAGGTTTGTGAAGACGGAAATAATTTCTCTATCCAGGTTTCAAATGGCGGTTCAAAACGAAAGCCAACTTTCTAGATTTAACAACTTTCTACTACTGTAAAACAATGTAACAGGCTCCTATAAGAGTGTCAAAAATATCACATATGTTCGTTTGGGGTCAATCTAGAGGTCAAGGTGACTCCTCACATAACAAGGTACACGAATGAAGCTTAACATCTCATTTTCAAAGTTACGAAGGGTACTTAATGAGTCGAAAAATACAAAAATTAACTATTTATCAGGGAGATGATCAACATTATTACTGGGAAGTCAATTTCATCTAGTTGATAAAATAATGTTGTAGCGATCCAATTGGGTAGGAAGTTTTCTACATCACCTCAAAATGAGGGTGGAAGTTCATGTTTTAATGTAAACGGGTTATTTTTGACTTCGTGAGTTACAACACAACATTTCATTATTTTTGCAACGAGTTGAAATAAACATTTAACTGTATTAAAATCCTAATATTTTAAAATTCTATTAAGTTGCAAAAGAGAACTAAAACACAATAATTATGAGAGGTAAGGGAAGATGAACCATGCCTGAACGAAGTCGTTCAAACCTGCGGGCTTTAGTTCAACATCTTGCTTGGGCACTTCGACCAATTCACGAGCCTCGATCTAACCTCCACAACGACACACAAACTTCCCGATCACTTGAAGTTTTCCAATGAGAATAAATTTCCCATTATGCTCTGACAATTTTCTAGGGCCTGCACAAGGCTCCATTCTTGCACACGCGCTGAGAGAATGTAGGCAACAGACAGAGGCTCTACACCTGCAGTGTAGTTGCTTGAAAATTTCTAAAGCCTTTTGAACAAATCCATTATGTGCATATCTTGCAATCATGGCACTCCATGAGACCACATTTCTTTGAGGCATTCTATCAAATAGTTCATGTGCCTTCTCAACAAATCCATTTTGTGCATATCCTGCTATCATTGCAGTCCAGGAGAACACATCTTTTTGGGGTATTCTGTCAAACAATACACGTGTTTTGTCTATTCTTCTGCATTTTGCATACATGTCTACCAGGGCAGTTGCAACTACAATATCTGACAAATTTCCTCTCTCCATTATGCTTTGATGAACATCATACCACTCTCAAAGCTTCCATTTTGGCACAGGCTGGAAGTATGCTGGAAAATGTAAACTGATTGGGTTGGAGGCCTGAAATGGAGCAGCTTCCTATGTGTCCACCAAAGCATTTGCAACTACAACATCTGACAAAACCCCTCTATCCTTTCTTTTTGCGTTGATAGATGCCCATGCAGTTCAAGGGCTCGTTTTTTTACACAGTTGGGAGGATGTTGGCACAGGTCGCAGCAAACCATGGCCCTCCCTGAGATGACATCTGGCGAGGCATTTCTTTTAAAAAAATAAAAAAAATGCCCTAAGCAAAAAAGGATCTGTGTAAAAAGTTGCGGCCAGACATTCCATGAAACCACATTTCCTTCAGGCATTTTTTCCAAACCTGCGCATTTTCCAAACACCACAACAGACAAAACCTCCTTCTTCACGCCTTCTTGACCTCGTGGTGAGCAAAACCGGTTCGAGTTTCCTCCCTCCCTCCATGGCGGCGGCTTCTCCCCACAACAAAACCAAAAAAAACAAAAGAAAAATAACAAATGGAGCCCGAGCCCCCTTTTGCCCTAAATTGCCCCACATGCACGGGTTTTTTTTTAATTTTAATTCTTTTATTTTATTTATTTATTTTTTCTTTGTTTTAACTAAAAAACATAAAAACCCTAAACGAAGTAAACAAATAATAAAACAATAGCTTAACGGTAAATCACAACAATAGTGATGAAATTTCGACACAAAAACAAATGATCGTAAATCGACAATATAAATTATAATATTATTATAAACATTATTTTTATGATTTTACGGCTAAAATAATGATAATAATTATTAATCATATTAATGGCGACGACCAGGCAAACTCGAAGAAGCGAGAACTAGATTTTCCTTTAACCGGATAATCGTCCACGATGCTACTAGGTCCACCGTTTGGGGTGCCGACAATGACCCGAAAAGGCAAGAAGGAGAGGGAGGGTGCAAAATCTTCACTGCGACAAGGACAAGGTCAACAACGGTCAACGAGAGCACACACACACAAACCTCCCATGCTTAGCAACAGGGTCGTCATGTCAGGAACTGGGGGAACATCGAATGGAGCATTACTGACTTTTGACTTCTATAGTCATTTTTGTAATATGTTAACAATATGTTTCATCATATTTTCTCCCACATCAATTCTTACTTCTTGGAACGCGTGCATACTTACCAACCACCTTTTGTTATAACTTATTGTAATTCTTGTTAGATATGTGATAACAAAGTTAAATTTGGATCCCTTTGCGGCGCGTTTGTAGCTCACTTCTCGAAGGGGGTGTGGGGGCTTGCCCCCCACTCTTGTCGTGGGAGGATCTGGGGAGCGTGTGACAACATGTTATGGAGTCCTGAAGCAAAAATGGAGTCAATACCTTGTTTCTAGAAAGATGAATTCCACTTTGAATTCTATGTTACAAAGAAAAACCCTAATTTGGCATTTTTCCACTCTATTTTTAGGAGGAATCCTAACTATACTTTTCCAATTAGGTGTATTTATTTTTATAGAGATCCAAAGTAGCTTATAACGAGTTCACATGTAATTTGTTCATCTTGAGTTAATAAAAGCTTGATATTTTTGCACTATGGATGTTTCCCTAAGCACTTGAATTTGGGGTTTCTTTGCGTAAATATGGTGTTCGTCTCTTGCATGTTTGGTATTTTGTATATTTCTTTTATCTCTATCTCTGTAAATCATTGTTTTGTTATTCAACTTTCTGTGTATCCATTATTACAAAGTATGTGGTTTCCTAACAATTCTTACTTCATTAATATGATATATCGATGAATTCCAAGATAAAATAAACATGAAATATAAAAATTAAATTAGGTTGTATAATTACAAAAATATAAGCACACATAATATGGGGACATAGAGGGAAACTTGGCAATAAGACTCTAGTCTTTATATAATATTAGTCTTCACTAAAGTGGAATCTGATTTGCTCAACCCAAAGAAAAATTAGTTCATAGAAGTGGAATGTCAAACTGAAGGACGATCGAAGTAGGGAGCATTTATCACCAAACCAACACAAACCACCAGTCAAACCAGACATGCCAACTAACTCTGCAACCTTCCCACCATCAATATCTCGTGCAGGGATCCTCCACAACTACCGATCTTTCATTCCTACTCCCATTTTGCCAATAAATGCCTCTCTTACCTATATTTTTTCAAAGCCCACGTACAATCATTCTTCTCCTGCATTCTTCACTGCACAATCTTCGTTCTTACTTCATTGTAACAGCAAGAGTAAGCCTTCCATGGATTCCATTCTGCATTTTTACTTATTTGCAAAATTGTGTTTTAAAGTAACTAATGGAGGTCAGTTTTCCTCATTCTGCAGTGGCATCTGAAGTTGTAATGGTGGACGAGATCGAATTCCCCAAGTCTGTTACGCCGTCTGCATCTTCTAAAACTTTAGGCATCATCGGACATGGTAAATGTATTGATAATTTGTTTATATTTTTAATGTGAGAAACATATGAATGAAGTTGTTTGTCTTACAAAGAACTTAAGAAAAACTGTCAATACTTAAAAAAAAATCGGAACCATTCCTGAATCCTAAATTCCCCCATCCTGAATCCTTGACATTATGGTGAAGAAGACAGTTATTCCATTATAAATAAAATTTTAAAGACTTAAGAGTTAAATTTTGCTGTGTGACCAGGAATCACCGACATAGAAATCCATTTCCTGCAAATCAAATTCACGGCCATTGGCGTCTACGTGGATGTCGACGTGGCTTCGCATCTGCAGGCGTGGAAAGGAAAGACTGCTGCTGAGCTCTTGGCAGACGATTCATTCTTCGATGCCCTTTTGCAAGGTAATTTAATGTGCTACAACACTTTTTTTCTCTCCTCTTTTATTTTTTTACTCCACTAGATAAGTTTTAGTTGGAGGTTTTCAGAGTATGGGTGTTTTGACTTAAGCTTTCTGGTAGTTATTTTTGGCTTGGTAATTTGACAAATGTTTTTGACGATAATTTTCTGATGGGTGAAAGTGGTGTTCCAGACGCAAATTCTTTATGGGAACATAGTAAAAATGGTTTAAATGAAAATAACATAATTATTGTTTAATTTTATTAATTTGTGGGTGGCATATTTGGTTTAATAAAAAACAATTATTTTTATTTTGTGGGTGTGTGCTTGCGTTTGACATCCGTTGTTTTATCTATATATGAATGATAAATATTGATATCGATAGATATTCATGGGTTATGAAGTCCAAAGACTCTTCTTTTGGAGATGTTCGTGGTTTTCAAACATAAATTGTTAAAGGACTGGCATTACGTTAATTACATCCTGCTTCCAACAGCGTCACATCATCACTAGGAAGGTCTTGTGGCCAGCTATCACACTTTTATAATACAAGAGTGAGACATTGCAAACTCAATGATTCATATGGTCTTACACTCATTACACACTTCTTCAATGCTACGAGTATCAAAAGTGTTTCACCATACAAACAAGATTCACGTTTTTCTTTTATCTTCTACTCTATTCCATTTACTCTTTTCGGTTTTGACATGTCAATGTGCACCCCTATCTTCTTTAAAGTGTATCTTCTATAGATCCATGGGCCAATCGTAACTTTTAGTGGCCATTAATATTAAAATTATATTAAATTAAAATTTTAGATTTTTTCATAATTTTATTTATTGAAGGGTTTCATATATTAATTATGATTAATAGATGGGATGTTAACAATTTGCTTTGTAACAGCTCCGGTAGAGAAATTTATTAGGGTGGTGGTTATAAAGGAGCTCAAGGGTTCACAATATGGTCTACAGTTGGAAAATGCAGTGAGAGACCGCCTAGTGGCCATTGACAAATATGAAGACGAGGAAGAGGAAGCGCTAGCTAAGGCAGTGGAGTTTTTCCAAGGCAAATATTTGAAGAAAAATTCAGTCATCACCTACCATTTCCCTGCCAACGCCAAAACTGTTGAGGTAATGTTTTGGGATTAAAATAGGCATCTATGAATTTTATGTTTCTAAAATATTGTATTGCTAAGGAACGAAGGAGCTTATATATCATATAGGTATTTAATGATTCAACTTGCTAACATATGTGAGATTTAGATACAGTCATGAAAGACTGATTTTTTGTTTATTTTTTTGGTTAGATGAGCTTCAATTCAGACGAGAACAAAGCGTACAAAATTAATGTAGAGAATGGAGATGTAAGCGGCATGATAAAGAAGTGGTACCTTGGGGCTCCTCACCGTGTCCTCCTCAACAATTGCATCTCTTGCGAAGGCATTGCTTTGCTTTCTGCTAAAATAGTAACATAAAATTAGATGTTAGCCATGGAAGACCCAAATGCTTCAAGATATTACTCATATAAGATGGTGTTATGAAGTATGAGTTTGGTAGGTAGGTGACATGATCCATCCAAAGTGTAGACAACACCTTTTTGTCTTTGATGAATAGTTGAATAAGAGATTTGTCTTAATGTTTTTAGTTTGTTATTTATTATTTTGAAAGATAGGAAATATTTTAGGTTTTCTTTGTGCAAACACACGAGTGGTTTATAAACAAGGGGGAGATATCCATATGACTTGCTTTGTGTAGTTGTAAGACTACTGGGAGCAAAAACTATAATGGTAATTGAGGCATTTACCATGCTTCACAACTTCATCTTTTCGTTTGCTTGCACTTTGAAAAAGGTTAATGAGTGTGTCCTTACATATTCTAAATGGGTTTGCTTAAAATCTTCGAATAACAATACATTCATATATCCCTGTGTTGCATTCAAGGAATTGAGGCTTTATCTTGGTGGTCATATGTTTGAGGAGTCCTAACTATTGGTTGTTAACTTCTCATTTGTAACATGTTCTCGGGGTTTATAGTCTCAATAAAGATATTTGAAAAATAAATAATCAAACAAAAAGTAATTAATATTAATACATGTAACTAAATACAACAATGACTAATTATAATTGGAAGTCTATTCCTAGCGCACGTTCCTACAAATTATGTTGACCGGACAAAAGTATTTTTCATTACGTCACCGTTATGTTGAAGGGTTACCTTTTTCATCGAACTACTATTAGTGTTTTGTTAAAAGAATAGGCACCATACTCAATCAAAAGTGAATGCATGGTGGGATGGTGGGGCACGGGAATTGGGATGTAGAGGTTATGGGTTTGAGGTTGATCAAAATGACCAATTTTTTTTTGCGCAGTTCACGTTGACTGCGACCCTACATAATGGATAGGCACCACAACTACAATACAAGTTGTGAATAAAATATCTAATGGCAGTTCTAGTAGTTCAAAATGACACTATACTAAACATGAAACCCACTAATAATTCACTTGAAGCAATGTCACTTCTTTTATGTCCATACTTTAAGGATTTATAATATTGCTAAATTTATTTATTTTTCATTAGAATTCAGCTATTGTACATAGTTATCAACGTCTTTATCCTATGATAAATATTATCATATAACAGATTATACTCACGTAATATAACATACAATATTAATTTGAGAGATATACATTGAATAAACCTTTCTAAAGTTTTTTAATTATAGAGATGTTCGTATAATATAATTTCCCATAATTATTCGTGTTTGAATTAAAGACAAATTGATGAATGAAAACAACAAATTCTTTTAACAATCAGTTTAGGAAGGAGGCATTGCCTTGAAGATTTGCAACTATGGATGCCACTGACCCGGAAACATGCTTCTTTGCGTAGCATAAATTTCCTTTCCAATGTTTTCTTCCAAATTTTATTTCGATCAGAAAGGGATAGAGATTTGTTTTCCAGAAGGGTCCGTGGTTTAGGGGCTCTAGAAGCCTGTGTGTTCCCTTGATCTCCTCCCTTTGTTCCAGAATTGGAGAAGATTTCTGAAAATCCCAATCTGGGTTCGCCTTTACAGATTGCCTGTGGAGCTAGTTAATGAAGAAATATTGAGATTGACGATTGATGCCCAGGACCCAGATAATGATAGAGGTCGGAATTATGCTTGGGTATGTGTAAAATTTATCCGGCGAAACGCTTTTCCCTTGCTGTCTGAATTGTCTCTTCTGTCAGATCATAGATCCAAAACCTGGGATATGAAGGCTTACTCTTTTGTTGCTTGGGATGTAGACAAACTGGTCATAAGGCTTTCTGTTGTCCCCTTAAACATTGCAGAAAGAATAGATTGACATTCAAGACTTCGAAGGAAGAGGATGAAGATCCCAATCCTGATTTCGTTTAGTGAAGAGTAAATTGCTTCAACTTTTGTAGAAGAGGAGGACAAAACACCTAACAGGGTAAACGAGGGATCAAGTTAAACTTCAGTATAATGTCAAGGTGGACTGCCAAGGCTCCAAGGTCCGCAACAAAGGTCTCAACAGCAAAAGCTCTAAGTCCCTCTGAAGCAGTTTAGTGCTTTGAATTTTGTAGTTCAGGAGGATTGTAGTGCCCAACATTTTTTTAAAATATATACATATTTTTATCTATATAAAACGGAATTTAACAAAAAGAATAAAAATAGAAAGTAAAGAGCGGGATTTGTGCTGGTTTTGGTTGGTGAGTGGATTAATTGACCCATGTGAAGGCAGGTGGGCTGGTGTTCTCGGAGGGGTGAGCTGATGTGAGTAGTTAGGAGGTGGCCCACAGACCTGTCATGTTCCTTGCATAATAATACAGTCACTTTAATGGTGAAGCTAGGGGCTTTAACCACGCTCAAATCTAAGTTAACATTGTAAATTTAGCAGAAATGAGAACCGCTGTTTTGGCCATTTTAGTAACTCACCTGCCCTTGTTTGCTAACTCAGCCGCTTGTGGGCTTCGCTTCACATATTTCTCAGCTCATTTTGTTTATATCTTTATGGCTGCATTGGTTATGCTTTCTTGGGTCGCAGAGCTCATGTTATGTTAGTTCTCTTTCCAACTTGGTCACACTGTTTCACCCGTGCAACAAACAGGCTTCCAACGTGGGCAGTTCGCTTTTCCCTGCATCTCCTGGCCTGTTCCAAAATACCAACACTGGACCAGGGTAGGGACGTCCATTAAAGCATTAAAGATAGAGGAATTTTGTCAGATGTTATAGTTGCATGATGACAACATGGCTTTGGGTCGACTTACCAAGTCTAAAGAAGCAGCATTGCTTGAAGCAGAGAGAACAATACAATTTACTTTGGCAAAGGATTCAATGGTTGATGATTTACAAAATAGGAATCAAGAGTTGGTGAAACAAATCAAAATTTATCAGGAAGAAAACAAAATATTGGACAAGATGCATCACCAAAAGGTTGCAGAAGTTGAGAAGCTAGGTCAAACAGTTCGTGAACTAGAGGAGGTTTTACTTTCAGGGGGTGTTGTTGCAAATGTTGTTCGTTATTATCAGTGGCAAGTGCATGAATTAATGGTTGAGAATCCTTTTTTCTTCAAAAATGGCCTCTTGTGGGATGGACCTTCACATGGGTTTGTTAGAAAGGTCGTGGAACCTATCAAGCAATGCAACAACACCCCCTGCCAAAAAGGAGGATTTAGAACAGGGAATGGACATCCACCACAACATAATGAAGAAAGGGATATGATTTTGTCAGATGTTGTAGTTACAAGTGCTCTAGTAGGTATGTATAAAATGTGGTGGCAAAAATATTGTTGGTCTAGTGTTCGAAAAAAAAAATCATCAAAAAAGAATGTAATGTAATTATTGCATGTTTTGGTATGCGTGGGAAGAGTGAAGGTGCACTAGAATTATTTTATCAAATGCAATATTCTAGTATTTAACCAGATTTCATAATGTTTATTGGACTTCCTTCTACATGGTGGACCTTCTTGGTTAAGTTGGGAAACTACACAAAGCTCAAAAGTTAATTAAGAATATTACATTAAAACTAGTTCCAGTGTGTGGGGAGCCTTGCTCGAGGCTTGCGAGTTCATGGCAATTTAGAGCTAGCAGAGATTGCATCCAAGTGGCTTCTTGAGCTAAAATCTGAAAATGCAAAAATTAAAAACTTTTCCATCGACGTGTTGTGAGTGTGTTGGTTGGTCCTTGAGGAGCATGTGCATTGAGTCACTTTGGCTACAACAATGCTCATGAACCGCTTGACAAAATCCTCTTCTATTGTGTGATTCTACTGGTTGTGACTGTGGACTTCGCTGGAGCCCTTGCATACCCTACTTCACTCATCGTTGTCAGGCATGGTCTCCCTTACCTTTTCTTTCATAATTTTCATAATTTGGGTTCTTCATTTTCAATATAATAGAAACGTTAAACCACTAGATAATCGTACAAATGGATATGTAACCAAATTTAAATAGTGTAAAGAAATAAAACTTCACCTTGTGATTGACAAAACTGATTTTTTCAATTTAAACATTAAATGTGGTCGCTACCATAACCTTATACGATGATACTAGAGTATCTGAATTAGTGCTCGTATCTGGGTATTGGCGAGAGTTAGATGATGTCGTCAAATCAAACAACCTTTTGCCTACCTTGCAAAGTTAGAAAAGTGCAAATTCCATAGGCTTGCAAAACAATAGTTTGAGCCTCGTAAAAGAGTTGTCGAACGTCATATGTGTTCCTTGTTATGTAGAGAGTCGCGTCAAGCATTAGCTCGACCTCGTGTGACTATTTGCACTCTTTTCACCACTTCTCTAGAGCCCTATCACTCCGTTTGCACTTTTAGGGAGATTTTAAAACTGAAAACTTGACTTTCGTTTTAACCCACCGTTTGAACCCTGAGCAACAAAATGCTTATCCGCCTTCGCAAACCTCTAGTATTTTTACTAGAAAATTGCACCTGAACCATCGGTTTGGGGAAAAACTATCTTCTTGATAGTTTGGCAAAGGCATTTTGGACTTGCCTCAATCAATGTTTGACTAGGTCAAACTAGACCAATTACGACCGGTGGCTCTGAAAACTTGTTGTCGTTTTGAAATCAGTTTGTCGGTTCTCGGTCCGATTGACTTTAGTGAATTCCCCATAAATAGGGAAATTGTAGGAAATTTCTCGTTGCGCTTTCGTCCATCGAACATTAGTTTTGGACGTGATTTGTTGAGCCCTCGAGCTAGCTTTTGATCATTTGTAACTAGGCCAATTAAGATCAATGGCCTCGGAAAACTGGTCATCAATCGTAAACCGCCGCCAATTTTGAATTCATCAGGTTCCCCAATGAACTCTTGGTATATAGGTGGACACGCAGAATTTGCCTATCGTGAATTTTCTTAACGGATGACAGTTTTTTAATGCACTTTCTTAGCCTCCGAGCGTAAATTGAACATTTTTGCAACTAACAAGGAAAATGTAAAACAAAGTTGTAGGACCCCAGTCAAGTTAGCAAACCATCGTGAAAACTTATTAACACTTGTAAATAACTATTTGAAACTCTATCATGTGACTTGTTGTGTGAAACTGAACTTTTGGAAAAATAGTGTTTCTCTCTCTTTCTCTCTCCTTGGTTAAGAAATGAAGTAAAATGAAATGAAATGAATACATGTCTCTAACCCTCTCCTTTCGAATGTAAATTATTATTATTATGTAAATGGAAACTAAAAATGTTAATTATGTTAGATCTAGGTGGATGTCATGCCAGCGATTTATCATTGATTTCATGCTCACATGGTTTTGTAGGATGCAAGAAAGATGGCAAAAAGGCGTGGTGTAATTCATTGTTTATTATTGTAATTTATATAGGTCATTATAGAATGTATATATGTATAATGTATTGCCATGTTATAGAAAATTTTATATTTGAAATTTGGTAATATGTATGAGATGTTAATTTTAGGGATACCTTGATAAATGTGCATTTAATCATAGGTGCAATTTTAATTCATATTTACGTATGGTAAAAAGGTTTGATATATATATGTTAAATAAATTTGAATTTAATATGTTGTAGGTGTGTTTCCTGTGTGCAATAGATGATTAAATAATTGGTGTGTTGCATTATTTACCTTAAAAATGTAATAAAGAAATCTAACCACAATAGACAACCTTAGTCTAAAACTAGTGTGTATCTCCCCCTTCTCTCATGACCTCCTTAACACAGAAGAAATTCAAACCATAAAATGAACTTAAACTTTTGCACTCGATGGAACCTCCTAGTTTAGATAAATAAGATCCTTGGTTTGAGTTATCGTCATAGAGTTGGTATGTTTAGTGACATCATCATAAACCAGATGGTTATGAACAACATGGTCGAACTATTCTGCAGTGCAAGAAAAACCAACACTTCCATAGGATCCTATGGACTACCAAGTCTTACGAAGTTAGATCTAGAAAATAACTTCTTAATCAAATGAATTCCTTGTGGGATCCAGATGACACAAATGGAGCTAGTGAAATAGTTATGCTATGACTTAAACTCTTGTTAACAATCTCTTTAGTTCCTCTCAAGTTTAATGTGTTACCTTGATTACTAACATCATATCACCTTGATCTTTCATGAAGTTTGTTTACCATAGATATTTCCTCTCACCTTAAACTCATATATAGTTGAGGTGTAGGTCCTTAGGTGTAATTGGAATTAAACTAAACCTCAGTTGATTAGGAGGTTAACTTGGGGTTCATGTGTAGTTATGATACTTCTAATCATATATTTCTTCAATAAGTTAGAAGAGTACTTTCGTAACTCTTTATGTTATAAAGTGACGCCTTGAATAAGAGACCTAAGAAACAATGTAAATGAGATGAGAAACAAGATTATATGTGATAATGGTTTAGGAACAAAATTTCACTTGAAGTCTTTATGGTTGTTTTAAGCATGGACTTGTTATTAAGAATGGATACAAATTGTCCCCAGGTGTAACTAGGCACTTGAGACATATAGAGTCCACTAAAAATAAAAGAAAATAAAATTATGACATGTAAATGCTTAATTGAGTCAAACTAAATTTGGAACTAAAACAACCATAGTAAGCGCACAAATGTGCTTCTAATGGAAGGAAGTTTGCGAAAAGGGAAACTTGAACCTTCACCTCCTTTGAATCGTAATATTTTCCATCGACAACATTTGGTTGGTCCCCTTACATAATGAGGGTAAAATTAAACTTCAACTAAACATATTTTGAGAAACAAATCTTTAACATAAGAACGAGAGAATTAGGAACTTTGTATGCAATTTGAAATATGGCAAATAATTATGTAAGTTATGGAGATTTTCGTAAGGGATAAAGAGCCAACTTAAATGGTCAAATTGTAAGTTGAATGTGAAATGAATTTAAGAATCTGTAGGTGGAAAAAGGATAAAATTACCCTTGCACAATAATGTTCTTGGAATGTTAATCGTAACTAAGATGTAATCATGGTAATGATGTGTTGTGGGTTTGCCAACCCTTGAGTCCTTTTCTTGTGGTTGGGTCATTGCTAGCATTCATTCATTGGGGAAAGTGTGGCATTGACATGTATATGGTGTAGTCATGTGTCTGTGTTAGTCTATGACTTATGTGTCTTTTGCGTTGTTGAGTTTCTCTTCTTGGAGCCCTTGTGGTGTTGTGTAGTGAGCAATGTAAGTAAAAACAAATATTCTATTATTTTCACTGTTGTATTTGTGGGTGTAATTTACGGGTGTTACAAGGATGAACCGCCTAACAATGTAAGAGACATCTCAAGTTAAGTTTTGGTATCAACAACATTAATTTCAAGGTAGACTGCCAAGGCTCGAAGATCTGCAATAAGGGTTTTAATAAAAAAATTCAAATTCCCTCTCGAGCGCTTTAGTGCATTGAATTTTTGTAAAAGAGGAGGGTGAACCACGTAATAGGATTTAAGGGACATATCAACAACATTAATTTCAAGGTAGACTGCAAAGGCTCTAAGATTTGCAACAAGTTTTTAGTAGAAAAATCTCAAAGTCCCTCTTAATCAATTTAGTGCTTTGAATTTTGTAAAAGAGGAGGGTGAACCACGTAATACAATAAAGGAGGTATCAAGTTAAGCTTGAGTATCAAAAACATTAAGTTTAACATCAACTATCAAGGCTCCAAGATTTATAACAAAGGTTTCGGTAGAAAAAGCTCCAAGTTTTATAGTAGTGATTGCAGACATTGCACCTTTGATTTTGAGCTTTTCACTACCGCTTCTAGTGTTGAGGCAAATTTTTCAGGATCGGTAGCTAAGGTCTCACTAGTCCCCTTTGAAACCGATTGCTACTTTGAATGTGGGTAAGAGAGTGGAAAAACCACCTAATCGGATCTCTCTAACTTGTTTGATTCTCTCTTCCTCTCAAATCAAGAAGTAGGGAAAAGACTATGTTGAAGAAGCATAAATGGAGACCTTGGTTGCCATTAGAATGGCTCTTAAATGACTTCGAAAATATATTCTAAAAAGGGTAGAAAATCCATAGCCTTGGGTTCTTAATTTCTATGTGTGTTGAAGTGTTTTTGGATTAACTTTGTTATGTGTATATTATATCACTTTGAATACATTTGATTTTTAAGTTTTATTTATGTGGTTTCTTAATGTGAAAGACAACTAGGAAGTTGTTTTGAAGTCTTGTTATTTTATAGTTACGGAAGATTGTTATTTTCTAGTAGCTCTGGAAAACCTTGAATTGTGGTTGTGGAAGTGATGTAGTCACGCTAGGGGTTCCACTTAAAACAGGTCTTAGACCATACAACCTTTAGAATACATAGTGAAAATGTAATAATATGCAACAATAAAATCTAATCTTTTTTTATTGAACTCAAGAAAATACAACACACATTAATATCACAACCCGAAATACATTACAAATATAAATCTCTGACGAACCGAGCAAGTCCATATTCTAACTCTTGCAACCATTGTGCAAGAACCATCTCTAACACAACCCTAGTGGCATGATTATATATATGTAAGACCCACCTACTCACAATATTGTCTCGAAGCTATAAGTGACCCATATGATATTAAATGTGTCACAATCCTCTATGTAAGATAGAGCCTAAATGGTGATACACCATAATGTGTTGCACATGATTAGATCCACATATCTCTTCTTGTTAATTCACCGACTTTGCAAGTATAAATATTTGAACTAATTTGTCTAGATTTTATCTCATACGACCATTACGCGCATGAATCATCCCTAACACAACTATAGTGGAATGCTTAATACGAGACACGAGACCCACCTACTTACAATATGGCTCAAAGTTACGATTGACCCATATGATATTAAATGTGTCACAATCCTCTATATAAGATAAAGCCCAAACTATATTATAGCACTATGCATTTAAGTCAGCTCAACAATTTTAATTATGGGTTAGTTGAATCCATGTTGGCACCTTCTTCATGACTAATGAATTTATTTGAAACTGGGTTTCTCCCAAAATCATGCTTATGCTTGTAGTACACAAAATTTGGACCAAGGTGCTTTGTAATAATCATTTGACATCATCCCATCTTTTTCTCATTTATACAATTAATTTACTTAATCCTAAATGCACCTCACTCAATTCATGTGCTCGAAATCCACTAAGTCGGTGTTAGTCACTTGGTTTATCCCTTTAGGAACCTATGCACTATGTGTTGAAAACATTTTCAAGTTCATGGCCACTTACCTCCTCTTTCAAATCGGGTTCCAAGACAAATATGGGAAGAATTTCTGCAAGGGGAAGTATCATCCAACGATTTTGACCCATGTTGACCTTTCTATCTCAAGCACTTGTGATAGTCACTTTTCAAATGCACAAGTTACCCCGCAGTTAGCTTAGGTCAATTGCACATGAAATCATTCGCATATAAGTAAGATATAAACACATACACCCTATTCATCAGGGGACATATCCTAACATCTTAGATATCTAGGGATCTCACTCTCAAATTTTCTAGGAAGGACTTATGTGCCCTAATCATTGAAGTATCACATCCTTAGAGCACACCAACAAGCTACAAGTCTAAATAAATCCTATGTTCTTTCCCTAGAACACTATCATGCACTACAAATAAATTCAAGGATTGTTACCAAGTGTTGGAGGCCTTATTAGGTTCTTTCCAAAACCATTGTCTATGCACATTTGCACACATCCATCATGAGGAAGAATTATGATCGTCTTGATCTCTCTTCGAATATTGGTATGTAGTACATTACTCATTGATCCATTGAGGGTGGGGTGAGGTTATTTTAACTCAATTGGAATACCTTTTTAAGTCAAAAGAGAAAGAAAATCTATTTGCAAACACAAAAGTGTGAGGGAAAATGATTTATTCTTTGATGCCTTATGCAAGGTAATAATGTGCTACAACACTTTTTTCTTTTATTTTTTATTTTTAGTAATAATATGGACATTAAAATGATTCAATTCTATTAACACGGGTTATGCTTTTGTATGATCCTTTTATTATTTGATAATATTACATGGTGGAACTACTCTTGTTTTGTTTTTTTCCAATGAGCAATGATTAGCTTATAAAACATAATACTTTTTGTTTTATAAGTTAAACTTTGGTATCAACAACATTAATGCCAAGGTGGACTGTTAAAGCTCCAAGATCTAAAACAAAGGTTCAAAAACAAAAGCCCTAATTGCATCTCGAACCAATTTGATGCTTTCAATTTCATATAAGAGGAGGATGAACCACTTAACAAGGTAAAGGATGGCTCAAGTTAAGATTTAGTATCAACAACATTAATTTCAAGGTAGACTTCTAAGGCTCCAAGATCTGCAACAAGGGTTTCGATGGAAAATGTTTAAAGTCCTTCAAGCAATTTAGTGCTTTAAATTATGTAGAAGAGGATGGTAAACCACATAGTAGGATAAGGGGGTATCAAGTTAAGCTTGATTATCAAAAACTTTAAGTTCAAGGTGGACGGTTAAGGCTCCAAGATCTACAACAAAGGTTTCAAAGAAAAAAAAGCTCCAAGTTTTATAAAGAATGATTATAGACTTTAAAACTTTGATTTTCATCTCTTTCACTACTGCTTCTACTTTTGAGGCAAAGTTTTTAGGACCGGTCTAGCTAAGGTATCACCATGGTCCCCTTTGAAATTGATTGTTATACTAAATACTAGTACAAAAGTGGATAAACCACCTAATCAAATCTCTAACTTGTTTGGTTCTCTCTTCTTCTCAAATCAAGAAGTAGGGGAAAATACTATGTTGCGAAGCATAGATGGAGACCTTGGTTGCCTTTGGGGATGGCTCTCAAATGACTTCGAAAATATCTTCTAGTAAGGGTAGAAGATCCATAGCCTTAGGGTCTTAATTTTTTATTTATGTTGCAAAGTGTTTTTTTGTCTAACTTTGTTAGGTGTATATTATTTATATTACTCAATACAAGTTATTTTTTGGGTTGTATTCATGTGGTTTCTTACTCTAAATGACAACTAAGAGGGAAGTTATTTTTAATCCTTTTTATTTTCTAGTTTTAGAATATTCTTAGCATAAGTTGTGGAATATCTTGAGTTGTGGTTATGGAAGTGATGTAGTCATGGTTAGGGGTTCATTTAAGAAAAGTCTTATTCCACACAACATTTAGAATACATAATAGAAATGTAATAATATGCAACGATAAACTCTAATCTTTTTTTATTGAACTCAATAAAATAAAACAAACATCCTTCTCACATCCCAAGATACATTACAAGTATAACTCTCTAAACTAACTAGTCCATATTCTAACTCATGCATCCATTGTGCGAGAACCATCTCTAACATAACCCTAGTGGCATGATTATATAGATGCAAGATCCACCTACTCACAATATTGTCTTGAAGTTACAAGTGATACATATGATATTAAATATGTCCCAATCCACTATGTAAGATAGATCCCGAATGGTGATACAACCTAATGTGTTATGATGATTAGATCCACATGTCTCTTCTTGTTAATTCAATATCTTTGTAAGTATACCTCTTTGAACTAATTTTTCTAGAATGTGAACATTGTTTAGGAATTATCCCTAACACAAGTGCGTGGCATGCCTAATATAAACATAAAACCCACCTACTTACAATATTTCCTCAAAGTTACGATGGACCCATATGTTACTTAATATGTCACAATCCTTTATATAACATAGAGCCCAAATGATATTACAACACTATAGATTTGAGTTAGATCAATTATTTCAATTACGGGTTGGGTGAAACCATGTTGGCTCCTTCTTCATGACTAATGTATTTAAAACTATGGTTTCTCCTAAAAGTAATGCATATTTTTGTAGTACCCAAAATTTTGACTTAAGGCACTTTGCAATAATCTTTTGATATTTATCCCATCTTTTTCCCATTCACACAATTAATGTACTTAATCCTAAATGCACCTCACTCTATTCGTGTGCTCAAAAGCTACTAAGTCAAGTACTTATTACTCGGTTTAGTCCTTGAGAAACCTATGCACTAAATGTTGAACACATCTTCAATTTCAAGGCCACTTACCTCCTATTTCAATAACTCCTCTTTCGGATCAAGTCCCAAGCTAATCCTAGGAAGAATCACCCGACAAGGTAAGTATTGGCTAATGAATTTTAGATAGGTCGACGTTTCTATCTTAAGCACTTGCAATAGTCATTGTTTCAAATGCACAAGTTACCCCAATCGGCCTAGGGTTAATTGAGCAAGAAATCATCACATATAAGTAAGATATAAAATCACATACACCCTACTCATTAGGGACATATCTTAATATCTTAGATATATATGGGATCTCGCTCTCAAATGCTCTAGGAAGGACTTATGTGCCCTAAGAATTGAATTATCACATCCTTAGAGCACACGAATAAGCTACAAGTCTAAACATATCCTATTTTGTGCACCCGAACACTATCATACATTACAACCGAATTCAAGGATTGTTACCAAGTGTTGGAGGCCTTATTAGGGTATTTCCAAAAATATTTTTCTATACACATTTTCACACATCCATCGAGGAGATAATATGAGTTTCTTGATACCTCTTGTAATATTGGTATGTGCTCAATTGCTCATTGCACCATTAAGGGTGTGATGAAGTTATTCCAACTCACTTGGACTAACCCCTTTTAGATCAAAATAGAAATAAAAACCATTTACAGGTACAAAAGTGTTATTATAATTTTAAGTGTAGATTCCAAATCCATTAACACATATATATTAGGTGTCGAAGACACTTCGGATAGAAACAGAGAAGGGAAAATCGGCCATAGAGGGAAACATTGGGAAAATCTATACGTGTTGGGAAATTCTAACATACACTTAGTTTCTAGACTCCATATTCTATATTCCCTCATATGACACATTACATAGTCCATTTTTATAGTCTTAAACCATTTGCACACTTATAGAACCTTTATACTTGGTGTAATTTTTCTAACCCTAACCATAGTATTAAATTATCAAGCTTTTAAGAGTTGTGTTTTTATATTTCATCGTTGTATGGCTTAGAGTTGTATTTATTATCTTGGCTATATTTCTAACTATAAATCATCATTTACACTTTAATGACGAATCTAAATAAGATAAATCCTAATTTTAGTATTGCATTTTGGTAAACCCACTTATTTATTTTTACATGTAACCTAGGGTTTCCACTCTTTTCCCTAAGGTTTCATATTTCTAAATTTGATTGCTAATACCACATATTTTCTTTCATTTTAAATAAAAACCATAGTCTACTTCTATATATATCATGGATGATATTCTCATTATACCCACCATATCTTACTCGAGCTTGTTACATGATTAAAAGAGGCTATCACTAGAAATGATAACTTTTTATCTACCTCAAAACATAAAATGATGAACCTCTTTGATGGTCTAGTAATAATTACTCTCCGTAAATAAAATATTTTCCTAGGTAAAATATTGCTTAGATGTCCTTGAATACACACTTATCCAAATCCTTAATCAATGGAATAACCACTTTTGTGTTCATCTTCTTCATCCACATATATACTACACCCCTATCTTAATGGTTATCACCATGTTCTTTTTCTTATTTTCACCAAAAAATAATCTTAGACTTCACATAAAAATTTTGAAACATCCTTAAAAGAGTATATATATGATATGTAGTTTTAATTATAAGTTTCCCAAGAATCACAATGACACCAACGCATGAGTGGTTCTTTTCATCACCTCGTGTCTCTCTTAATTCATACAAGCAATTAAAGCAATCCTTATTCACTCACTTTTGTAGGTTTTACACTTGTGATTTTTACTTCAAATCATATCTAGATCTACATCAAAAAATAACTGAGAGAGTTCTTGACTACATATATTGATTCAATGCAACCTTGCATTACCCCCTTTCAACAAACCGATAGATGCAAATAATATGTATTTGGCCATAATGTACTCCCCATTTCTTAGGCAGGTTTTTTTGTTCAACTTTACATCCTTTACACAAAAATGTCTTAAAGTTACCAATCGCAAGGAGTACATGCTTAAGTCTCACTCCTTTAGTACTACAACAGAGGCAATGCACCACCCTTATTCTTAGACACTAGCACATGCACCAATACAAGAATATCTATTGATAGAGTCCCTTCTACCTACTTATGTCACTCCCATGGATCCCAAGGCTATGAAATTTATAAATAAAAAACTTTTAGAAGCATCTACACTTATGAATGTTAGCATAAGTATCCCCCCACACAAAATCTTGTGAAGTGAATAAAAATTCAAAAACAACCACACGAGTTATTACCAATGTTAAATGATAATAATCTCATCACCCTTCCCCTATAATGCATCGCCATAAGGTTCATTTCCCTAAGGTCAACAAAAACCCTCTTTTCCAATTTCATCAAATCACAAGACATGATACCACTACTTGCGTTGTGTTATAATTCAAAATTGATCGAATTGCAGTGAAGGTCATTTTATGGATATATAAAAAAACATTATCGTCGCACCACTCTTAGTTCTAAACAAGAATATTATTATCACTTCCTCTACTAACATGCACCTTTGAAAGAATATCCTAATATATAACAACACCAATCACAACAATTGTAATGAAAATTTATAACATTCTCCTACACCCTTTTTTCTTATGACCTACATCAATAGAGTGATGGTTCAAAAGATCGTATCCAATTAAACATTCATTTGGATGGTAAAAATCCTTATGTGCTCATTACAAACATGTTCACTCGTCCTACAAAAATCTCTTAATATTACACAATTTTTTTATTAGTACCTAATGGACTACACCATATAATACCTCATGGTTCATAAATAAGATTAATTAAGGGTCATTACACCATTTCAAACCATGAATTTGATCTCATGTTAAAGGATTCGCTAGGTGATGACCCTCTCCTTATAATAAGTACATTAGATCCTCTACATGTTTATCCTCTTTATAATATCTTCATCTAACATGCACACTTACTTGTACATAAATTTCTACACACACACATTCTTAGCATGATTAATTATTATTCAACACCTTCTCTCCTAGTTCTAGACTATGTAGTTACCCAATGATGCAACACATTTCACAAGTTTTATGTGATTTGTTAGGAACAATTCTTAACTAAAAGCCACCTTATCTCTTTTACCATTACAACATATGCCCAAGAACTACTGATATTGATTCTATTTAGAAAATTATCTTTCTAATCTCAATATTGAGACAATAAAAAATAATATAATATGTATAAACTACAAAACCATGACCATGATTCCTGGAACATGTTTCAAGTGCATTCAAACTAGACATAGTGTATAGGAGGGTCCTTAAGTGAAGAATCAAGGAAATAAAGTACTAAGACAAGCAAACATATAGTGCATAAATATGAAGCATCGGTAGGATGTAAAAATAATTCATACAAATGGGGGGTCAAGGAGAGGCTCTAGTGATGAATATGGTGTTGTTGAATCCAACATAAAAATTGGATGAATCGGTGGATACATATAATATTTTTTAGAAAATTTTCAAGTCAAAGGTACGTAAAATAAGGTTATTTTTATAATGACAACACTAATTATAACTTAGTTTTTGGTGAGATGGTAAAGAAGTCAAGTTTGAACAAGATTGTGCATAAAAACTTGTATAGAGTTTCATAGCTATAAAAGGTCCATCAAAACTTGGTGAATGAGTAAATCTTGGTGAAATTTTAGATAGGAACATATCATGATGAAGTTATGTGTGATATCATGTTGATGTATGTTTTTCATGTATTTTTAATAATGCCTTAGTAGTATGATTGGAATGGTTTGCATTATGGGAGAATGAACACCTATTATTTAGCGAAACGTGGAAATAAGTTTAACTTATCTCATTTGGAGGAAAAGGAAGAAGAAGTGTGCAATTAATTTCATGCATGTGTATTGATAGTGAGAGGAAATAAGTTCATACATGATGTGGAAGAGGATAAGGTATGTTTTTCATATGCATAGCCTACATAAGAAAAGGTTGTAGGAACATGAAAGGAGGAGGTTATTAGTGAAGTGTACAAGCTTTTGAGTTAGTTTGCATATATGGTTTCAGAATATTTTCTATATGGGTTTCCACCCAAATGTATGATGCGAGAGAGATAAAAAAATTCATTCATTCAACTATGTGAGGAGGATTCAATAACAACCTTTCACCAACCTCTGCACATGAGGATCTTCAAGAAGCCTAAAATGGCTAAAACTTGCAAATTTTGATCAAATTCAACTTAAATGGTTTTTCTAATCACCATTCCCTATTTCACACACTTCATGTACCCTGCACAATTTCCATTCAATCAAAAAAATTATCATTCTTCAAAAAAACTCACTATCTCTTACCTTCCTCTATTGGCTCTTCACACTTTCTTCACTAGCCCTTCACTCAAACAAGCAACTTTGGATTTTTAGCTTCACCAATGCCTTATAACCCCTTTACCCTATTTCATCACCTCAACCAATGTTATATCAATCATAAAATTGGCTCAAGAGGAATCAAAACACCAAACTTCACCTTTCCTGTCAAAATTGCCCTTCTTGTGCTCTTAAGAACAAATGATCTGCAACAAATTTATGTCATGTATATATTTTTCTACACAATTAAAATTACTATAATTTTTTTATATACTTTATAATTATATACAAGGAACTTATGTTCCAAATTTCATCCATTTTCATAATGGAATTTAAATTTTATGATTGTTTTCTTGGGGACATTACATCAAACAATTTGCATGCTTTCTCATTAGTAAACTTTTTGTCATCAATAACTTTATGTACGGTTATCAAATCATTAAAAAATTTAAAATCCACTTTAAAAATACTCCAATTCTTATTCCCTCCATGTTTAAGAACCCATATCCTCAAAACAAGTGAGTTATACTCATTTTACCAGGTTTGAGAATGATTGTTTTTTTGTGTTCTCACAACATGATCCGGATGAGTTTTTATTTTTCCTATCAAATGAACTCAAAAATTCTTGAAAATTTTCACACATCTAAAACATAAATTTTATTCATTCCTATCCAAAATCTATCAATTTAACATTTATATATTTTAATTTATGTAATTTTTCCTTCATTCAAAACCCTAGGACAGGGTATAGGGTAAGCAAGAGTGTATTTTTTAGTTATTTAACTTTACTTAGATTTTTGTAGGGATTCTAATCACTCCACCACATCTCCAAAACTTTTCAATAAATTTCATTCAAATTCATTTATGTTTGGTTTCATTGATTATTGCTCTCAAATTGATAAAATTGATATTTCAAATTATCAATCTCATTAAAATCCTGCTAAATTTTTTGAAAACTCAAATTTTTCCTAATCAAAGTTTCAATTTTCCATTGTCAATTTTTTGAGCTATTCATTCATAGTATGAAGTTCAAGTATTATGGATATTATCCTATCTTTGTTATAATCACTTAAATGCTTAATATCGAAAATGGTAATGTAGATTTCATATCTTTTGAGGACCAAGAATGAGGATGGTAGAAGGTAACATGACTCCAATGGTGGATAGAGCCTTCAAGCAACTTATATCAAGGCGTGATCTTTCCTTTATCTATTAAGTGTATGGATTTACTCTTGGCATGTTCAATCATTATGATCCTATCAGTGAGAAATCAAAGTGGAAAATGGCTTGTTGTTGGCCCAACTAGAAAGTTAAGTGTATAAATTTTCCTATCAAACTCGACATTTATTGTTGTAAGAATTCCCTAGATTCCCATAATATCGAGTCTACCTTGTTCCCTTTCAATTTTCATTCCTATTCCAAAATATTTAGCTTTGAAAATAAGGTTATTTTCAATAATAGCTTGAGAAGCGCTTAGATTAATAATTGTCACATAAAATTGAAGACTTTTGGGATGATTGTTTTGATGATCTTGAAGTTCTCCGGTGAGATTATATGAGAATGATTATCGATAAAATGAGATAATTCAAAATAGAATGGGTGATTGAAGGGTTGATGATGGAAGTGATTTAATTGACCCATGTTTCATGGAGCATGGTAAGTTGGAACTTAAATTCCATGAGAATTAATTGATATCATGGAATTAATTGAAGTTCTCCGATGAGATTATATGAGAATGATTATCGATAAAATGAGATAATTCAAAATAGAATGGGTGATTGAAGGGTTGATAGATGATGGAAGTGATTTAATTGACCCATGTTTCATGGAGCATGGTAAGTTGGAACTTAAATTCCATTGGTTGGTCTATGTGGAATTAATTGATATCATGGAACATACATCCATAGTATTAAAAAGATCCAAGAAGTGGTTCCTCAATAAACTATCATAATTCACCTTTGAAAGAAAAAGTATTGGCTTGAGATATAGTAAGGGGCCCTCTCACACAAATTCTATGTCAAAGGTTTGAAATCATATGTCATAACATCAAGTTATCCTCATGAGATCATTACACGGAAAATTCTCATCTTTCCTTCATCTCCAAATTTCCCGTTAGAAGGAATTCCACCACTTCCCTCAAGACAAGATAAATTACCACTTCTCTTAAGAAGGGAATTCTTGTGGTTCGTGAGGAATACATCCTTCAATCTTTTTCACTTCCTATAATTCTCATCGTAGAAAATCCCCTTTTTCCAATTCACCTTTGCGTGCCATGCATACTTCTTCATCGATTTATTCCTCTTGTCACCCTTCTCCCATACCTTTGCAAACATTGTCACCCTCTTTTCCTCTCCTAGTCCTTATTTCTCCTAGATCACATCATTGATAGAATAAAATAACTCGACAAGTGGAAGGGTCGTTAATCTAATTTTGATGTAGTAGGAGAGCTCCCAAGAGCAAGAAAGATAGTCAAGAAATCAAAGACTAATTCAAGGCTGGTGATTGATACTTTAGAAGTACAATTTTTAGAAGTAGCATAACCTCATGTTAAAAGGCCCGAGGTAAAAATGAATCTTTCATATTGTAAGTTGAGAAGAATCCCAGTTGGAGAATATACTCCTCAATTTGATGTGTAAAACTTGAAAGAATAAGTTACAAGGATGTTCAAAAGAGTAGAGAAAGAAAAAAAGACTCAGGAACAACTTGAAGATCATGTTCATGTACTTTCTTCCTACATCAAAATATTTTTGAATCCAAATTCTTCTACTTATTTTTTGGCTCAAACTCTTCCTTCCATTTGTAGCCTTGATTAAAATACCATGGAGGATATTTGAAGATTTGGAAAGCAAGGGAGAGTCACTAAATCGTGGGTTGAAATTATTTTGACCATTGGTTGTAAGTTCATCCATGAAATCAACAAAGTGCATGAGTATGTGGAGACAGTGACTCTAAATATCAAAATCATTATGGAGGTAGTCAATGTTGAAATTTCTCACTGGGAAGATTTGATTTTAGATGTATGATCTCTAGCAATTTTAGACTAGAGTGTTGTTATTTCCAAAGGAGTCTTCCTACGATCCAAAGGATATATTTAAAATAAGTCATTGAGAACCATTGAATGGAGAATTGAGACTCTTAATGAAGAAACAAGTGATCTTTCTCCCCTCTTGCAAATGAATGACATGTTGAAATCCAAGATTGGTGTAGATTTGTAAGACATGGGTTGGTCACTTTGCCGATGAAAATAATACCAATATGAGAACAATTGAAGAACTCAATGGACAATTTGTGAAGAATGTTAGAGATCAATTGTTTCATCCTCAGCATGTTTGTGTGGACTTGATGAATAAGATGGCTAGAATCTATAACACTATTTTAGAAGCAACCAAGAAGCTTTCAAACCTGTTTGGGAAAGGTAAGAGAATTTTAGAAGTGGAAGATATGGGGGTTGATGTTTTGTAGAGAAGTATGATTCCACATGAAGGTGAATTCCGTGTTGTGGTCACACACTTTTAATTGAATGTAAAGAATGTCAAAATTCATCCAATGCAACGTATCCAAGGGTCTACATCTTACAAATCTCCGGATACATGATAATCTCATTTCTCTCTCATGAATAAATCACTTCTTTTATAAACGTCACTTGATTCACTTAAGTGATTTATATTTCTTCTTTAAGGTTACACTTTTTCTATTTTCATCTTATCTCACTTAAGCGAATTTATATTCTTTCATTGTAAAAGTGTTTTTCTTAAAATAAGGAAAAGTAACTTATTTCAAATCTGGAATATGAAAAGTCACATAGGGTTATGAAGAGTCATGTAAACAAACTATATATTGGGATGGCCTCTCCATTCCAAAAGATCAGATTTTTCTCTCTATAGTATGTTGTTTTCTTATACTTCTTACACAAATCTTTTCCTCATTTCACTTTTTATACTTAACCAAGCATAAAGAAAATTTGTAAGAAAAACTAGAACTTTGTGCCTATTTGAATTAAATGAAAAACAATGGTTGAAATTTATGTCAATTTTGTTGTCACCCTCAAATTTCCCTTTAATTTCTAAGTCTAAAATTGCAAAATTTTTGAGTTGGTGCCCTTAAAGTATGCTTGAAAGAGGTATTTTGAAAATTGGAACTTTCCAAGGACTTTCAGACTCATGAAAATCATTGCATCAGATGGGAAATTTCTTCCCCTTTCCAAAAAGGTAAAGAAGTCCTCCTAACTCCTTATACTTTTTAAGTTATGGCTCGGCGGGCCTAAGTTGAAAACTTTTCCCTTTGGTGGTGGAGGCGGAGATGCAGAGGTATTTGTGCACATTTCTCTTTTGACAAAAAAAGCTAAGTTGGTAAGATTTGGCCCATGAGCCCATGGGGAGAATTGAAACAAAAGCTCCTAAGGACCCACAACGAATCAAAGGCTACCACGTGCCCAAAGGGAGGATCAGATCGGTGGAGCCATGGAAGAATTCAAGGTTTTGAACCTTTTTGCCAAAAGGTTAAAAAGTGTTAAGGTAAGTCGTTTTCCCCATAACCCGCAATGAATCTAAGGGCGCCACGTGTCCAAAGAGCCAAAGTGGAGCAAAGGCGTGAAGGATAAAACAAGTTTTTGTGCCTCTTTTTCCAAAAAGGTGAAAATGATGCAACGAGAGCCATGCACCCATTTCCAATCAGCTCGTGCCACGTGTCCACGTTGAATTGGAGTTATGGGCCGGTGGAGGTAAATGAGATTTTGCCATTTTTTAAAATAGGTCAAAATGTTCAGAATTGCACCGCGACCCCATTTCAATCACGGCTCACCACGTGTCCAAGTCAAAAAGGCAAGGTGGGGCTACAGGCAATTTGTTCCAAAGTGCCAAAACACAAAAATTCATGAAAATGAAAGGGGATTCCCCTGCCCACTCCAATCTTCTCCTTCCACGTGGACGGTCCAATTTGAACGTTTTAATAGCAAATCGATGGTTCATATCAAAACTGGAAAATAAAATGAAATGTCTGTGTATTCACATAAATTGGTTTTCCGCCATGGTTTTTCTTCACGATTGGATGATTTTGAAGGGAACGAAGGATGAAATCTATTTGCAAACCATTTTGCTCACCTGGAGGAAGTTATAACCACTTTTCACGAGCTATTTGATGGGTTCTAGAAGCCATTGTCGAGGGGAGAATTTTGATATGTCGAGACTGTAATTTTGAACCGAAAAATCAATACAAGAGCTTCTTTTTCTTTTTCCTCTGTTTCCCTCTCTCCCTCTACTCTATTTTGTGAATCATTTGATCAAATAGAAGCTAAGAAACTTTGTGTTCTTCAAAATGCAATTCTGAGAACTTTGTGTTTGTGTGATTGCACCTAGTAAAAATGTGAATGATTCTTCTCTGTAATTCATTTATCCAATGCAATTAGGGGTTCTCTCTGCAATCTCTTTTCCCTAAAAGTATTGCCTTCTTCTACCTTCTCTTTCCCCTTCATTCTTCCATTCTCTTGTGCTGGTGTTTTTCCTTGGAGAAAACGCATTTTCATATGTCAGAAGACCACATTTGATGAAAGTTGTAGATTTGTAAATAATCTTGTTTCTGGCTTTCAATAAGGGAACCTCTCCCATCAAAGAGGAGGGACTTGTTTGTCCCCACTATGTGGTTTCACCTAAAGTGCAAATTTGAAACCCAATAGTTTTTGGTGACTCTACTAGGGATTGTTTTCAACGAATTCCAGTTTTCAAAGAACAATTTCTTGATCATTTTCTGATATGGCGACTCTAAGGTTTACCCATGGTAGGAGGGCTCTTGGAATCAAAGATTCTCAGTTTCAACTCTTGGAGCATCAACAAGGTTTTCCTCTTCCTTTAACAAGGAGAAATAGAAGAGCTTGTTCTACAAGCACACCCCCTGTTGAAGACAGAACCCTTGGGAGTGGAATACCTCAAAAACTCAATTTAGTCCCAATCTTCGTTCTTTGATTCTTGTTGGTATTTCAGATCCTCTTACAAACCATTTTCCAAGGATGGCAGTTCCATTATCCTGGGGCCACCGAGTTGGTCCCTTGGCTCTTCCACAACCTTTGCATGAGTTACCTAGGGGTAACAAAAAGAATTTTCCCAAATTCAGGGGTGATGGGAAAGTGCACCCTGATGAACACATTGCAGCCTTCATTGTTGCATGTGGATTCCTCGGTGTGGAACATGAATATGTCTCTGTTAGGATGTTTATGGAGACCTTATAAGACAATGCAACAGATTAGTTTTACCATCTTCCTGCTGGAGCAATTACCAATTGGACCACGATGAGAACAAGATTTGAGAACCATTTCAAACCTGCAGAAGATGTGCATGCTTTGCTTGCCCAAATTTCTCAAATAAAAAAAACCACAAGAGCCCATGAGAGAATTTGTGGCTAAGTTTAATAAGCTTATTAACAAGATCCCACCAGACACCCGACCCATTGATCAAATCTAAAAGTGTTTCTTTTTTAATGCACAACTACCTGAAGTAAGCTATGCTCTAAGGAGAGCCAATCTAGCAACTTTGGATGATGATCAGAGGCTAGAAGTCAGCATGGAAGATGACTTGATCATGTCAGGCAAACTAAAAAGAGAATCCTAGAAATCCAAGACATCCTCTTCTCCTAGAGGTCATTCGGATCAGTTGGTACAAAAGTTGGCCAATGACCTCATTGCAATCAAAAAATAATTGGCTCAACATACTCCATACCAGGATGTTCCAAGGAAGAATTTTCAGCCTAGGAACAGACCTTCTTCTCAAACCAGGTTAGCAATTGAAGGTCCACCTCTCAAAGTGCTTGTCAACACAACATGTGAAGTCCTTGAACCTAATGATGAAGAAGAGAATGAATTTTATGATGATCAAGAAGAAGATGTTGATGAAGATTTGGAGTAGCCTGGCAGTTCTAGAGTCAACTTCCTCACCACTGAAGGTGTTGATGATGAGGATGATTATAATGATATAGTGGCTGACATGAACAATGAGTCATATGTTGTCATGACTCAAGAACAGACCAGAAAAAGGAGAAATTTGTGCAGCCTACAAAGAAATCAAAGGAGTCTTCCAATACCATTCCAGTGCTTGCAAAGAGAGGTTCTCCTATCCCCACCACCTCCACACAAAAGGTAAGCTCTGCTGGTTTTTCTCCCTCCAATTCTGCTTCTAAAGCTTCTATTGTGTCAAATGATAAAGCTGATAGGTCTAAGGTCTCTTCCATTCCTTGTAATGATACCCCATCCACATCTGGATCCTTTGATATTATTGATCACATAAAGAGAACTAAGGTTCAGATTTTTGAGGCTGAGTTTTATCAAACCCATCCCAAAGCCTTTGCCAAAATGGTTGATTTTGTCAACTCCAAATCTAAAATCCCATCCCATGTTTCCAAAGGTCTTTTTCCAACTCCTTCTTCCCCTTCCCAACCAAATCTTGTAGTTGTTGTCACATCACCCAATGAGAAAATTAGACCTTTCTATGTGACTCTCCTTATAGCAGGCCACAAGCTTAGTAATTGTGTTATTGATTCTAGAGCATCTGACAATGTAATGCCTACTAAAGTAGCTCATGCCTTGGGCCTCACTCTTACCCACACATATGGTTCTTGTTATTCTATGGAGAGTAGGGAAGTGCCTTTAGTTGGGAGAATCAAGGATGCACAAGTAGCTTTCATTGCTTGGCCAGAGAAAAAGGTTTTGGCAACCATCTTAGTTGTTGACATTCCTCCTTCCTATGGCATGCTATTGAGTAGGAACTTTTGCAAGGATGTTGGAGGGGAAATCAAAATGGATTGGTCACATGCCATTATTCCAATTAATGGCAAGATGAAGAAGTTGATGCCTGAGAAGCAAGCTAGTATATTGTGCAAAAAATCAGATGATCCAAAAGCACAAATTTTGTATGAAGACATTTGGCATGGGAACTAAATGATTATGTCACAAGTGAGATGAAGCAAGTTTAGCCATCAAAAGGAGTATTGTTTGATCCTAATGATGTACAAACATTGGAGTTTGATGGCAAGGTGGTTCCTCATCCGGCTCGAGTCAGGTATAGTGCCGATCTCTCCTAAGGGAAAGATTCATCCTTTTGCCTTCAAGTTTCGGGATGAGAATACCAATAAGAAGATAAATATTAGGCCGATTCTTGGGTTGAATATGGCAAAGGAGAGGGTGAAGATAGAAAATGTGCATGATTTAATCAATAAAAAAATAAAACATTGCACAGTAAAATAATAAAACCAAAGATATTGTATTTCATTCGGGACATCTTATTCATGATTGATGAGTTACATATATAGATCAATTAACCCCTACAATGGTGGAGTCAAACATGATCTTCAATCCCTACATAATCTCAACCCCATCTCCTAATATCTCTCTAACATCCCTTAGTTATCTCAACACACTCAACTAATCCTAAAAATACCAACGTGAGTTGTTTATACAACAAACTCACAACTAATATATAAAACCTATATTATTAATATGAGATATGTTTTCTCATATTTAATAATATTACATTTTATTTATTCACCCATATATATTATCTCCATGATAATATATATTACATTAAAACATTAACCATCTTAAATTAAATAATATTCCTAATGTAAGAACCTACTCTTTTCCTCATGCCAAAGGATTTTTCTCATTTTTATCTCACTAAACTCTATCAAGTAAAAAAAAAATTGAATATTCCATCAATGTAGAGGACTTGAATTTCTTTCATGCTTTCACAAAAATTGAGAATATTTACCTCCGGATCGAAAGATATGATCCTAAGATTTAGGGAAAAATTAGGCGCAAAATCGGGTCGGACGGGTCTCGAAACCTAAAATTTTTCCCCTTTTTTAAAACCCGGGAAAAATTACCCAAAATCTCTATGCCCCACCACTCCACTTCCATGTGACATATTCCCATCGGGTCCACAAGTTCAAATGGCCATTTTATGCTTTTTTGATCTTTGGAAAAAATCCAAAATTCCTCTGCACCCCAAGAGGCTCCGAGAAATGTCATCCTCCCATTAGCTATGGGAATGCACTCTAAATTTTTATTTTGATGTTGCCGAGAAAAATTTCCAAATTCTCCTTGTGCGCAACCTCCACAGAGAACAAGACACGTGTCATCCTCCCATTAGTCACATGGGGATTTTAACCAAAATTTCCATTTCCCTTTAGCGAGCTTGACAGGCCAATTCTTTCTTTGACCTTTTCCTATTTTGGCAAAATCCCAAACTTACTCACTGGTCTAACTCCCACTGCCCTCATGGACATGTGGCACACTTTTAAAAGCTCTGTCCTCTACCCAACTAAAGAATTCTTTAATTGGGTGCCCAAGTTCTTAAAAATGAAAAAATACAGTTCCCATATTTTGACCTCCATGGATCCCACCATTCTTCTGCCACATGATGGCACATTCCTATCTGGTTGTGGGCCTTCCTAGGAAAAAATTCCTTCTCAAAATTTTCCTCCATATAAAATATGTAGGAGTTAGAAGGAAAATTTTTCTTTACGGAAAGGTGAGATTATCTATCTGATGAAGCCATTTAAAGATAATTTTGAGTGCCTAAAATTTGTGAAAAAAATGACTGAGGCCTCAATGAAGGAAGGAATGAAAGAAAGCTTTGCCAAAATAAGCTTGGGCATTGCATTATGGATGAATTGATCATTGGGCAATGGGTACTATATGATTATTTCCCTCTCATGAAGCATTCTAATAAAAGGAGTATTATTTGATCCTGTGGTATTATATCTATGACATGTTTAATCTTGCAAAACGGGTTCGACATTCCTCGGTGATGGTACTTGCTCTCAACCAGCTAGGTTAGTGCTGATTTCCTAAGGGTAAGATTCATCCTTTCTCCTTCAAGTTTGAGTTTGAGAATACTAATAATATTGTTGAATATGAGGCTGCGTCATTCTTGGGCATTGAATATGGCAAAGGAGATGGGAGTAATCCGAGAACCTTTTTTCTCGTTTCGAGAGATCCTAAGCTAATTATAAAAGCTGAGACCTTTATCAAACAAAAAATAGAATTCTCAGAACTATAGGAATTTGGTTTGGGATTTTGTTGAATTCCTTGATGCTTTCTCTATTACAAAGATTAAGAGGAGAAAATACTAGGGCTGATTCCCTGGTAGTCTCGAGATCTAAATTAATTCCTCATCCTGACTTCTCTCAAAATAAATTCTCCATTGAAATGATTTATAGGCCTAGCATTCTTGAAAATGTAAACAATTGGCAGGTCTTCAATAATGACCAACATCTACTCTCTTCTTGGAATTGAGAGATAAATTTGATTAGTTGTATTTTGAAGGTAGAAATAACTTGCCTAGAGAGGGTGTTTCTTCAAATGAAGAAAGTGTTAAAGAAGAGATGGATCATGATGGATGTATCAGACTGAAAGGAAACAAAATTCCCAAGGGTTTGGTGAGTTTGAGGATCTTTTTGATAAACATGATAGATATGTTAAGTCCAAGGCTTCTCAAGGAAATCAGCAATCTGCTGAAACTAAAAAAATAAATATTGGAAGTATGGAGGAACCTAAAATGGTGAACATTGGAAAGTGTTGTACTCAGGAAGAAAGGGAAAAGGTGGTAAATCTTTTGAAAAGGTATGTTGATGTGCTTGCTTATTCCTATGAAGATCTCAAAGCTTTCAAACCAAAATAAATGCAACATTCCATACCTCTTAAGCCCGACATTAAGCCTTTCAAACAAAAGCAAAGGCAATATAATCCAAAGATTGCTGACACTATTTTTCAAGAAATACAAAAACTTTTAAAAGCCCGGATCATCTTTCCTATCCATCATTCCACTTGGATTGCTAACATAGTGCCTGTTAGAAAGAAAAATGGGGAGATTAGAATCTGTGTTGACTTTAGAAATCTAAATCAGGCTTCCTTGAAAGATAATTATCCTCTTCCCATGATGGACCAAGTGCTACAAGTTGTCACAGGCTCGGAGATGTTATCAATGTTGGACGGATTCTCAGGGTACAACCAAGTAGAGGTAAACACTGCAGATCAGCATAAGACCACCTTTACCACTCCTTGGGGCACTTTTTCCTACAAGAGAATGCCTTTTGGACTCATCAAATGTTGGTGCTACTTTCTAGAGGGCTATGGATCGGATTTTGGTAGTTTGAAAGGGAAATGCATCGTGGTATACCTAGATGATTTGACTATCTTTTCAAAATTAGAGCAGATCATGTTCAACACCTTGAAAAAGTCCTACAAAAATGTAGAGAGCACGGAGTTTCTTTGAATCCTAAGAATTCCATGTTTTGTGTAACCAAGGTAAGTTGTTGGGACACATTGTCTCAAAAGATGGAATCAAAATTGATCCAGAAATAATTCAAGCCATACAGCAAGATTCCTCTTCCCACGAGTAAGAAAGGCATTCATTCCTTCTTTGGTAAGATTAATTTCTTGAGGAGATTCATACCCGATTTTTCCAAACTTACTATGAGCATTGCTCACATGATGAAAGGGAAGTAGACTTTTGGCTGGTCCTCTGAAGGAAAGCTTGCTTTTGAAGATATCAAAAAAGCCATTGCAAATACTCCCACTTTGGCATGTCCAGACTTCAACAGAGATTTTATTATATATTGTTATGCCACTGAAAACACTTTGGCTGTTGTTTTAACTCAAAAGAATGTTGAAGATCATGAATTTCCCATAGCATTCATGAGCTACGTTTTGAAAGCCCATGAACTGAAATACGCCATGATGGAGAAACACACTTTTTTTGTTGTAAAAGTTGTTAAACAATTCAGATTTTATATTCTAAATTCTCATGTTGTTGTGTTTGTGCCTGATACAAGTGTCAAATCGATTCTCACACAACAAGAATTTGGAACTAAGAGAGGTAATTGGGTGGCAAAAGTGCAAGAATACGATTTGGATATCAAGCCAACCAAGCTGGTTCGTGGTAAGGGCCTGTGTGAGCTCATTGTTGAAGGTGTTGATGAAACGTTGTCCAAAGATGAAGCGGATCTACCTGTGGTTTTGTTTCTCAGCTCGACAGATGTATGGTATGCTGATATTGCTCATTTTCTGACCTATGGTGAATGCCCATCTCACTTGACTACAAAAGAAAAAAGAGCCATCAAACTTAGATCTACACAGTATGTTCTTTGGGAAAATGCTCTTTTCAAATGAGGTGTAGATGGAAGGTTTTTAAAATGTGTAGATAAAGAGCAACAAAAGAAATTATTTTCTACTTTTCATGATCAAGCTTGTGGGGGCATTTCTCCTCTGCTGTAATAGCTCACAAAATCCTTCATGTTGGCTATTATTGGCCCACTCTATTCCAAGATGCATCAAAGTGGGTGAGTAAATGTGAAGCATGCCAAACGTTTGTTGGAAGACCAAGGTTGGTTGCTTTGCCTCTCAAGCTAGTGGTGATCGAGGAGCCCTTTCAACAATGGGGTTTGGATTTCATTAGAACTCTCAATCCATCTTCAAGTGTTGGACATACTCACGTGTTGACTGCCATGGATTATTTCACCAAGTGGGTGGAAGCCATCCCAGTCAAGAGTACTACTTCTGAAGTAGTATGCAACTTCATAAAGGAAAACATATTGATAAGATTTGGAATTCCAAACAAAGTTGTGACTGATAATGCTTCTAACTTCTCCTCTGCTGAGATAATGGATTTTTGTTATGGATATGGAATATCTCTTGCTCACTCTTCTAATTATTATCCTCAAGGGAATGGACAAGTTGAATCAACAAACAAGAATTTGGTGACCATTGTCAGGAAACTTGTGAATGATTCTCAAAGAAATTGGCATAAGAAATTATATGATGCACTTTGGGCTGATAGGATTACACCTAAGAGAGCCATTAGAATGTCTCCTTTCCAAGTAGTGTATGGTGTGGAAGCTCAACTACTAGTGATGGTGGAATTTCCAGCTTTGCATTTGATGAAAACTATTGAAGATTCAAGCTTCAGCAGTGCTCTAGACAAGAGAATCATGTATCTCCAAAAGTTGAATGAAGATAGATTGCAGGTGGTTGATAGAATAGCATCCCATCAGTTGAAAGTGAAGGCTTTGTTTGACAAGAAATCCAAATCTAGAGTTTTCTAGGTGGGGGACATAGTGTTGCTATGGGATAAGAGACATGAGCCTCGAGGAAGCCATGGTAAGTTTGACTCACTTTGGCTTGGCCCCTTCAGAATTAGACATTTTGTTGGTGAGAACTCTTTTTATTTGAGTTACATGGATGGATCTTCTCTCCCACTCCCTTATAGTGGGTAGTACTTAAAGTTGTTCAGGTCCTAGGTGATTAGGGAGTCCCTTTGTACATTGTGTATTTTCTTTGTTTTGGGCTTGTTTGTTTCCTTTTTCTTCCTTGTTGTGTGGGGTGTTTGTTTTGGGCCCTCCTTTTTGGTTTGTTTCCTTTCCTACCTTGTGTGTGTTGTCTTGTATTGGTTTTTCCTCTTGACTCTATCACCCAATGGATAAGGCACTAGTCTTCATTTCCCAGAGTTGGTATTTGTTGTTCTTGATCTTGCCTTGTGCCTTTGTTTCAAGCCAAGTCATCCCCAAAAAGAGCCAGTTGTTGTCACCCTCAAATTTCCTTTAATTTCTAAGTCTAAAATTGCAAAAATTTTGAGTTGGTGCCCTTAAAGTATGCTTGAAAAGAGGTATTTTGAAAATTGGAACTTTCCAAGACTTTTAGACTCATGAAAATCATTGCATCAGATGGGAAATTTCTTCCCTTTCCAAAAAGGTAAAGAAGTCCTCCTAACTCCTTGTACTTTTTAAGTTATGGCTTAGTGGGCCTAAGTTGAAAACTTTTCCCTTTGGCGAGCGGTGGAAATGCGAGGTATTTGTGCACATTGCTCTTTTGACAAAAAAGCTAAGTCGGTAAGATTTGTCCCATGAGCCCACGGGGAGAATTGAAACAAAAGCTCCTAAGGACCCGCAGCGAATCAAAGGTTGTTATGTGCCTAAAGGGAGAATCGAATCGGTGGAGCCATGGAAGAATTCAAGGTTTTGAACCTTTTTGCCAAAAGGTTAAAAAGTGTTAAGGTAAGACATTTTCCCATAACCCGCAGTGAATCTAAGGATGCCACATGTCCAAAGAGCCAAAGCGAAGCAGTCAAGGGCTAGCGGGATAAAACAAGTTTTTGTGCCTCTTTTTCTAAAAAGGTGAAAATGATGCAACAAGAGTCGCGCGCCTGTTTCCAATCAACTCATACCACATGTCCACGTCAATCGGAGTAGCAAGGGCCGAAGGAGGTAAATGAGATTTTGTGTTTTTGTAAAATAGGTCAAAATGTTCAGAATTGCACTGCGACCCCATTTCCAATCACAGCTCGCCACGTGTCCAAGTCAAAAAGGCAGAGCGGGGCTGCGGGCAATTTGTTCCAAAGTGCCAAAACACAAAAATTCATGAAAATGGAAAGGGGATTCCCCAATGCCCCACTCCAATCTTCTCCTTCCACGTGGATGGTCCATTTGAATGTTTTAACAACAAATCAATGGTTCATATTAAAACTAGAAAATAAAATGAAATGTCTAGTGTATTTGCACAAATTGGTTTTCCGCCATGGTTTTTCTTCACAATTGGATGATTTTTGAAGGGCACGAAGGATGAAATCTATTTGCAAACCATTTTTCTCACTTGGAGGAAGTTATAACCACTTTTCGTGAGCTATTTGATGGGTTCTGGAAGCCATTGTCGAGGGAATTCTGATATGTAGAGACTATAATTTTGAACCAAAAATCACTACAAGAGCTTCTTTTTCTTTTTCCTCTATTTCCCTCTCTCCCTCTGCTCTATTTTTTGTGAATCATTTGATCAAATAGAAGCTAAGAAACTTTGTGTTCTTCAAAATGTAATTATGAGAACTTTGTGTCTGATGTGATTGCACCTGGTAAAAACGTGAATGATTCTTCTCTATAATTCATTTATCCAATGCAATTAGGGGTTATCTCTATAATCTATTTTCCCCAAAAGTATTGTCTTCTTCTGCCTTATCTTTCCCTCTCATTCTTCCATTCTCTTGTGATGGTGTTTTTCCTTGGAGAAAATGCATTTTCATATGTCAGAAGACCACATTTGATGAAAGTTGTAGATTTGTAAATAATCTTGTTTTGGATTTCAATAAGGGAACCTCTCCCATCAAAGAGGAGGGACTTGTTTGTCCCCTGAATGTGGTTTCACCTAAAGTGCAAATTTGAAACCCAACAAATTTCTACTATTATTTTATGTTCTTTGTTTAATTATATGTGTTTTTTTATTTCCTTTCATTGAGCTAAAATACTTCTCCAAGTTATTAGTTAATGATTTCTTGAATAATCTTGTTAGCATAACTCCCTCCTCACTTTCCCACTTTCATACACTTCTCTCACTTCACATTTTTGAATGTTCTCCTATCGATATATTTTATCATATACAACAAGGGTGTTCTATGTATTCCCTGGTCTTTGACCACCCCTAGGTAATATATTTAGTATACATAATTTCTAGTTTTCAATAAGTGGGGTCCGCCCCATCTTAAAGTGGAGGGACCTAGTCTTATGAGCATCAATGAAGCCCGTATTTTGTCCCCAAAAAAATATTTCACCAATAGTTTTTTATACCCATCGTGGGGCATATTTTGATATCCTACACCCTATAAGATCTAAAAAATCCTAAAAATTATATATTCCAAAAATAGAAAATACATAATCTAAAATTCATTTGTTCATAAACTGGAAATCTATTTTCTTGTTTCAAGATAAATTCTACAAATTAGTGGATAGAAGATACACTTAAAGTGATAAAGCAAGTAGTGTTGTAGATCTTGCATTTTAGTTGCAGCAAATAGGTAGATTTCAAACGTGCTCTATACAACGTCCAAGATAAGCTATTGAAGATCCCATGGAAGATTCATTTGAATATCATGTTGTTAGTCTTGTTACATCTCCCATCTCTCCATCACCATTAAACATCGTCCCTCTGAGAGATGGATACACCATTACCTTGGGGTCATAACATTGATCCATTGGCTTTAGCTCCTCCACTTCATGAGCTACGGAGGATCAAGGAAGAACTTTCCCAAGTTTGAAGGAGATAGAAAGAAATATTCAAATGAGCACATTGTTTCCTTCATCACATTCTTTAGGGTATTAAGAGTTGAACATGAGGACGTTTTATTTAGATTGTTTGTTAAATCCTTGCACGATTTACTACTGAGACCAATTATATGACTTACCCAGAGATCAATAATGAACTGGGCTCAAATAAAGCAAAATTTTGAAATCAAATTCAAACCATTTGAATATGTTCATGCTCTTCTTTCTCAATGATCGCAATTGAAAAAGGAACCTCAAGAAGCCACAAGAGACTTTGTAGCTAAAGTGAATAGGTTGATCAATAAAATTCTGAAGGTGTCGAGCCTCATCAAGATAATTGGTGAAGATTCTTCACAAATGCTCAACTACCGGAAGTTAGATTCATTATAAGAAGATATCAACCAAACACTTTGTATGAGGCTAAAGGACTTGTAGTAGAAGTTGAGGATAATTTAATCATGTCAAGTAAAATTAGAAGAGTATCAATTAAAGATAAATATCACGAGATCTATCTCGGAACTATTGATCCACTTAAGAAAAATATAGCTAATGGTTTTATTTCTATGAAGAAGTAGCTTTCCCAAATTACTCCCTATAAATATGTGCCTAAAATAATTTTCAAAATAGGAAAAGGATTATCGGTACCCCACATAGACTTGCTTTGGAAGATCTTCCAGTCAGTGTATCATGCGAAAGACCAAGAGGATGCCAAAGAAGAAATTTTATAACTTGAGGGTGAAGAAGAAGAAAGAAATGTCTTAGAGATCAAGATGTTGATATCGACTATTGTGAATACTCTTTAGATGAAGAATATGATGAAGTTGTGGCTGATATGAATAATTATTTATGTGTGTTGTTTAACCTGCTCACAAACACAAAAAAAAATTTCCTTTGCTATTATTCAAAAGAAGTTCATAGATCCTCATGTGGTGATTCTACATAATATGATAATCAATAGAGGATCTTCATTACCTCCTTCTATGGACTCTGTGAATAAAAATTATAATGCTACCGAAATAAATTTTCATATTCCTCTCAAAGTAAGTCATCCACTTCCACTCCAATTAAAAAAGTCTTCTTCTACATCCACTCCCTCCACTTAAAACTTCTTCTACTATTCCCACTAAAGCTGCAGATTCCTTCTTCCACTTCTAAAGTAGTGTTTACCTCCTCCTCTAAAATGTATACAACCCATGAAACATATGCATTCACCTCATTTTATATAATTGATCACGTAAAAAAATCCAAAGTGTAAAATTCAAAGTTTGAGTACTTGTAAACTCACCCAAACCAGTTTGATAAACTAGTCCAGTTTATTAAAAATAGTAATCCCGAGTCCAACTCAACCCCATATACCTCCAAAAGACTACTACCTACTCCTCCCTCACCTTCGTCTCAAACCCTTCTTGTTTCAATTCCATCCCCCTCAAGTAAAGTAGAACCCTTTTATTTTTCTTTACTCATCGAAGGTCATAAGTTAAACAATTGTATATCCGAATTTGGTGCCTTTAATAATGTCATGCCTACCAAAGATGCAAATGTCCTTGGTGTCACATTAACTCATGCATATGGTCATTTCTACTCCAAGGAAACCAAATAAGTTCCCCTTTTCAGCTAGATCAAAGATGCACAAGTTTATTTCGTTGTTTTTCCAAATAAGAGGGTAAAGATAACCATATTAGTGGTCGACGCGCCCACCTCTTATGGGATGTTTCTAAGTAGATGCTTCTTTCGATATGTAGGTAGTGAAATATAAATGGATTGGTCTTATACTACCATTCTTGTCAAGGGTAAATGAAAAAGCTTCTTCCCGAGAGGAAAATGAAATAAAATGTTCAAAATTAGATGACTTGCAAGTGGATGTTTTGTATCAAGAGAGGGGACGGAAACTACTTTCTAACCATGGAGAAGGATGAAGAGTTTTCCATCTTAATGGAACAAGAATAAAATGATTTATGGACTCTTAAATTTGATGGAATTTGTTCTACTTTCGGATCTAGTGTGGGTGTCGTGCTTACTTCCCTAGTGGTAAGTTGTTCCCTCTCTCATACAAACTACAATTTTCAAAACGAATAATATTGTTGAGTATAAAGCCTTGTTGTTTGGGATGAGAGTTGCTGAAGAAATGGGAATTAATAAGTTGCAATGTTTAGGGGATGTTGAGCTTATTATCAAACAAGTCACAAATCAATTTCAAGTAAATAATGTGAGGCTAAGGCATTACAAAATAGGGTATGGGATTGTATGGGAGCTTTAGAGGCATTTTCTATTCATGTAGTTCCACGTGAACAAAATGAGAAGGAAAATTTTCTCTGCTATTTCAGGGCACTTTGTTGATTACACACCTTCATTTGGGGAAAAAATAATTTAATTGAGTGATTTTCATACCAAGTGTGTCGAATAATGTTAAAAGCTAGCAAGTTTTCCATGACAACAATCATACCTTATATTTACGGAGAAAAGAAAAATTTTAGCAACCTCTACTATTAAGGAAGTAATACTCTGCATAGGGAATCTACTTCAAGCAAAGAGAAAGATGAGATTAAAGAATTAGATGTAGATCGTATCATCAAGTTAAATGGTAATAAGATTCCAAAAGGACCTGGTCTCTCTAGACTACCTTTTTATAAACATGACATGTTTATGCAAGCCAAATCCAAATATTCTCCTTGTAGTTTTGTTGAATATGAAAATATTGATATTGGAACAATGGAGCAACCACAACTAGTGTACATCAATAAGTGTTTTCTACAAAAGAGCACAGAGGATTTTTATAGCTATTGAAAAAATACTTATATGTATTGGCATACTCATATGAAGAACTCGAGATCCTTCAATCCTAAGGAAATGTAACATTTATCCCTCTCATGTTAGGGGTAGAATCGAACTAGAAAAAAAAAGAAATATAACCCAAAAAAATCTAGGACTATCAAATAAGAATTTATCAATATTTTGAATGTTCACATCATTTTTCCCATCAATCATTTTAATTTGGTAACAAATATAGTTTTGGTTCATATAAAAAGTGGTGAAATATGGATCTACGTTGATTTTAGCAACTTGAACTAGCCTTCTAAAAGACAACGATCCTCTACCTATCATGGATCATATACTACAAGAAGTTATTGGTTATGAAATGAATTCCATACTTGATGGATTTTCTAGGTATGATAAAATTTAAGGAGCACTTGAGGATCAAAGAGAGACTATATTCATAACTTCGTGGGGGAATTTCCATACAAGCGTATGCCTTTAGGTCTTATCAATGTTGGAGTTAATTTTTAAAGGGTAGGGTCATGGATCTAGGTTTCAAGGATATGAAAAATAAATGTATAATGGCGTATCTCGATGACCTCACGGTGTAATAAAAGAAACGAGGTGATCATCTAAAACATATTGAGCAAGTTCTTATTCATTTTAGAGCATGTAGTATATCCCTTAATCTTAAGAAGTTGGTATTTAGAGTGATTGAAGGGAAAGTCTTTGGAAACATCATGAACAAGAGGGTACAAAAATTGACCCAGAGCAAGTAGATGCCTTTCAAAAGCTCTTTTTTCCTACAAGTAATCCAAGTGTTCATTATTTCTTTGGCAAGGCCAATTTTATTCATTGTTTCGTTCTAAATTTACAAAACTAACTAAGCACATAAATGATCTAATGAAGCATCAAAGAACTTTGGGTTGGGATAAGATAGGAAAGAATGTTTTTGAAAATATTAATAAGGTTATTGCTTACACCCCTACCTTGGTGTGTCCAAACTTTGACAAATATTTCAGCATATATTTATGCCTCTAAGCACACCCTCTCATCCATCTTGGTGTAGAAAAATGATGAAATGATCTAGTATATAATATCATTCATGATTTTTCCTCTAAAGAAACTTGAGTTGAAATATTCCACCATAGAGAAACATGTTTTCTCTGTCATTAAATTTGTCAAGAATTTTGGGCTCTATTTTCTAAATTATCATGCGGCGTTGTTTACTCTAGATAATGCAGTTAAATCCATACTTACTCAACGAGAGATCAATTTCAAAACAAGGAATTGGATCACTAAGCTTCAATAATACAACCTACAAAGCTTATACAAGGAAAAGGTCTTTACCAATTGATTGTCGAGAATAGTTCAAATTCAAATGAGGAAACCAACTTCAATTCTCTACATGATGTTCTAGATGATGAACTACCCACATAATATTAGTAAGTACCAATTTTGAATGGTAGTCAAATACCATCCATTTTTGACATACGAGAGTGTCTTCCACATTTGAGTGAAAATAAAGGATAACCCTAAAACTCTTAGTAACATAGTATGTGATCTGGAATCATGTACTTTATAAAAGGGGATTAGATGGTTGTTTCTTATGGTGCATAGATAAAGAACAATAGGATAACTTGTTTAAAGCTTACCATGATTAGGCTTTCAGTGGTCTTTTTCAACCCTTATCGCAACACACAAAATTCTAAGGGGAATGTATTATTGTCCTGCTCTGATTTGAGATGCTCAACAATGGGTAGCTAAATGTGAAATACCCACAATTTTTTGTAGACTTTATCTTGTTGACCTCCCTTTTAGGCTTGTGGTAATTGAAGAACCTTTCCAATAATGGGGCTTGGAATTTGTAGGTGTTCTCGACATGCATTCAAGTATGGGTCATTCATACATGCTCGTAGCCATAGACTATTTCACCAATTGGGTGGAATCACGACCAAACATGCCAAAACTATCTATAATTTTCTCAAAGAGTATATTCTAATCCATTTTTGTGTTTTTCTATGATTTTTTTATGTTGAGCACTTTTATTTTTGAGTGCATTGTGATGTCTGCACCATCTCACAACCATGTGCCCCGAGCTTTATTATGTAACCTATCCTCTTCGTGTCTATTTAATCCATTGTTCACCTATGTTTAGTTCATTCTGTGAGATCTCATTCTATGCATTGTGTTCAAGTCGTTATCCCCCGCATTTGTGTGGGTTCACCTTCGTGTTTCGCCAACCGGTGCCCTCACCTTGATTCTTTGTCACTCGACGTTTCAACAACCTACCCCAACCAAAAGTGCGACGAGCCCATGTCGTTTTACCAACTCCCACCCGACTTGACATTACACTTTGTCATGAGCCCCGAGTTAGCTCCATGTGGATCTCACCTCATCGGGCTCCTCACCGACCTCCCACCATTTCGCCTGGGTCACCCTCTCCCGTGTTGACCCTCAAACCCTTTGTTTTTCAAAATCTCGTCGTTATATTTAACTTAAGCTTGTTTTTTTAGGTTTAAGCCTCTCTAATTTGAAGCTTAATCAAATCTTAGGTTGTTTTTTTATATAAGCTTAGGCTAATTTAATTTTTAGTCTAAATTTTATTAACCTAAGTAGGGCCTTTTTATTAAAGGAAAGGTTTTATATTAAAAGTAGGTCTTAAAAAAAGGGGGATTTAATTTAATTATTAAATGTTGGCTTTGGTGTCTTAATTAGGAGGTTTTAAGTGGTTAATTAGGTGTAAGCTAGGAAAAATACACTACTAACAAGGAAGTAAAATACTAATAATCATACCTCCTCCTTCACGTTCCATAACAAACCTCGAAATGGGCTAGGAAACTTGGATTGAGCCCTAATTGTGTGATATGTAGGTGCTTTTCTTCAAGATGGAGCAAGGCCTTCCTACAACAATGATCCTCTTACTTTGCACTAGATGGGAAAAATGATTATGAGGCTATTTGGGCATTAGGACAAGGTAAAATGATGTTCTTTGCTCAAAGGATGCAAGAACTTAGATATGGCATTCAAGCTTATTCTTCGTGTCTTTAGAGGGGAGGGGTAAGGTTGTATTTATAGCCTGGGGGAGTGATTAACTTTAATTTAAGTAATCATGGTTTGAAAATGTGGGCAAGATTAAGTGAGTGGTTTGATAATGTGGGCAAGATTAGGTGAGTGGTTTGAAAATGTGGGCAAGATTAGATGAGTGGAGGCCACGAAGAATGGGTGAGGATCTGAATTATATTTTTAATTCATAAGTGGAGGATTTTAGGTGAGTGGGGACCACGAAGGGTGGGTGAGGATTTGAATTTTAATTTTTAATTCAATAGTAGAAAAACATGAAGAATAATGACATGTGGTGAGGATTGGGTTGGATTTTGAAATGGATAATTAATCAAATTATATTTGATTAATTTGAAGTGTATTTTGTGGGAAATGAGGAAGGGGAATTAATTGATTTAGGACAGATGTGAAATTAGGGTGTCTACATTAGGAAATTAATTAATCATAATCCTTGTTTTCTAATTATAGCCCTTTTTTTTTTTTTCATGTTATTCTAAAATTAGCAAAATCGGGCAAATATTATTCTGAAACTAGGGTTACTTGGACATTTTTTCCGCTAACTATTTTTGGGAGTGTGTAGCATGTTTTATAGCTTATATGTCCTTCTAGCACTTTCTAGTGGTTTTGTGCACATTTTGGAGGTCGTTTCGGTGTTTTGGGGCCCTTTTAAGTCATTTTTACATTGTAGAGCTCTTCTTTGCTTGCGGGCTAGTGAGTGCATCTATCACAACCTTGCGTCAAGAGAGCCCTTATGCGACATGAGACACTTTTTCTCACTCCAAACTTTTTTTGTACCCTTGTTCTTGCTTACGCCCATTTGTGTGTGTTTACGTGTTGTTCCTCTACTTTTGACTAAGACTTATTGTGGCCTCCACTCTTACACGATTCATCGCCTACTACAAGGTGAGTGGTCAACTATCTCATGTCACATGAACACACCTTATTGTAATCAACGTACTACTTATAAAGTGCCACAAACAGGATGTTATCATTATTTTTAGGTGTTGTATTACATGCAAACGCATTCTCGGGCCGAGTCCAACGTCTTACAACCCTGCGTGTCTTCTCACACCCTTCTTTTCTTGCATTATGCACTCCTTGCTCTTTTGTGAATGCACCATGGAGGATGTTCTTTCTAGACTTGAGCTTCGTAGGATTACTTCTCACCTTTATCACTTCTTCTTGGTAGAGAGAATTACAAATCATGGTGTGCTTGTATGGAACATTACTTTACTCACGAGGACCTTTATCCCTTTATGTATGGGAAATTTCTTGCACCTATTGATCCTTATCACTTTAAATATTAGCTTGACATGTGTGACCATGTTTTTGGTTACTTGATGTTGCATGTCTCTAGACCTCTCCACCTTCATGTGGTGCACTTAGATTGTCCTCGCACCATTTGGAGCATTCTTTAGTTCTTATTTGGAGACCCTTCGATATTGTCGCTCTTTGCTTCTCCTTTTGATATAATTGTCTCCTCTCTATCTTCATGTGATGACAGTTCTACTAACACATACTCACTTGTTTTTATCCCTGATGATGAGGATTATTCTTCTAGTTCTGATGACAAGAGTACATATGAGGACTCCTCTCCTCCTCTTATCCACCTTCCAGAGAATGTTGACACTCCTCCCTTCCCATCAGACATTGTATGTGGAAAGGGCCTCATACTCTCATCACATTTGCCCCCTTTCCACTTTCAATGTGTGAGGCCCTCTCCACTCCTCATCCTTCATGCATTGATGATTCATACGTGTGATACATTCCTCTTATGTTTTCTGATCCACCCTTTTGGGATGAGTATCTGTCAGACCTTCATCGTCTCTTCACAATGCCTACTTGTGATGTAGTACAGGGATTTTCTCATCCTTCTACAGGTGTTTTGGAGGAGCCCTTCATCTCTTTATTGGGAGTGCTCCTTCAGGACTCTCTTATCACTTCCACTTTTTCAAAGACCGTCATCTTTCTACTATTGTGGGGGTTGTTGTTTTGCCTTTAATTTACTTGGACATTCTTTCAATGGATGTTCCTCTCTCACACTCTGAAAATTCTATGCTCATGGCATTACCTTCAGTTCTTGTGCACTCATTTGCTAGACCTATGTCATATTTAAGTGGACCGGATTCAAATTTCTTTGTACTACTACCTTCGATTTCCTTCACAGAGTGGGTGGACTTCCAGTACTTTATTTTTTTCCATCCTAAGGGTAAGAAAATTATTCGATGCAGTTTGACCTTCTTCAATCTACAATCCAAGGACCACATCATCGACATTCTTCTTGGAGACTTCGTAGAGTTCTGATTTTAGATCTAGCTGCAACTTCTCTTATCTCCTTCCTCTCTTCTCTTCCTCTTATTTCAGAGAGATTATAATTTGTACACGGGTACCTTATCATGCCTTTCTTAGGTTGTTAGGGGAGTCTTCCACCTCTTGTAAGTGGATGGTTTTTCCCACTAGGTTTTCCTCCGCTACTTGAGATCCTTGTTGTGCATGAGTGTTGTATGCTTGAGAATTAACACGTGACTCCAAGACACACACGACCTCCCGAGGTCGTGTCGGGAAAACTATAATGGAATGGATAGGATGGTAACAAGATGGGTAAATAGAATGTAGATAGAATAGGTAGAAGTGACACCAAGAATCAAGGCAACCTAATGTTCTCAACAAGAAAAATGAGTATTTGTTTGTTGAGGGCAATAATCACATCTCACTTGTTTAGGGGTGATAGTACGATCAATAATTATTTCGTCGTCTGCGCAAGTCACGGTCCAATGTCGATATAATGTAATAAGACTCTACTCGGTTGTGGAACATGGGTGAATTATCATTCGTCGTCTATGAATTCCTCTCTAAAGAGGGTCACAAATACATGACAAATGATGGGATAATTACAAGTCTAAACTTTACCAGTTGGCTTGCCTTGAACTCCTCAATAGTGTCTACCTTTTCATTCAAAGCAATCAACTATATGATGATGATAGTAGGTGGGACTGGGGTAGTCTGAAAGATAAGTTGTCTAAGGCCTTGGTCAATATCAGTCAATCGTGTGTCGATGTTCGGTTGTGGCACGGTTGGATCACAAACTCTTTGTCTTGGTTGACGTGGACCCTGAATGGTCATGTCGGCACTAACCAAGGAATTAGGGAAACAAACAAAACATGTAAGGATCCAAAGGGGTTGGAGTTGAGGTCGGTAACCTAGGTCCGTATGGAAACGTGGGGTTATTGTTCATTCCCAATCTAATTAATCTAAGTTCCTATTTTAAACCAACAATGTAAGAAAATCTAAATTAAACAAAATTTGATTACTTCAATTCAATTAAAGTTGGGTGTAACTAATTAATCAAACAAAAGTAAGAAAAAATTAATCTACTTGTTTTTGGTATTTTAAATGGATTTTTAAATGCAAATAAATAAACAAAGCTAGCTAATTCCTAATCTATGTTTTTGGATTTTCTAGTTTATTGAAATAAATGAATTAAAGCTATAGACAAAAGGAAACCACTTCTAATTAAAATAAAACTACTTTTATGATAAAATAAAATAAACAGGAATAGCCGGACATGGCTATTCCTTTGTTGCTAAGTAAATCCTAATCTAACTAACAATAGATTCTTTCCAATTTACAATTGTGGATTATCTATTATTTCTTCTAAAGTCTCACCTCATAATCAAGGGAAGAAATGAAGCTTCTTAGAGGCAATTTCTTTCCCTGAAACTTTGTTAGTGTAACAATGGATTACACAAACAATTGGTTTTGTGAAGAAATGCAACAAAGTGCACAGACACATAAGCTTCCTCAAGCTCCTTTCCCTTGCAGATCCATAGGGATAAAAAGAGGGAAACTCTCAATGAAAGCTTTGTTCATATGCAATCTAAATCTAACTAATAACCAAAATGAAAGCTACATGTGATTTTAATTAAAGAAATGAAGAAGTGTGTGCATAAGAACTTCCTCCAAGTCCTTTCTAGGAAAATCCACAGGGATAAGTTGAGAAGGAATTATTAATGGAAACTACTTACCATTCTGAGATAATTTGGAAATTCGACCTTCTTAAAACAATTGGTGATTTGATAAAGAAATGTAAATTCTAGATTAAAGAAAGATGTAAAGAATTTGATACACCCGTAACCTAGAAATGTAGAACCGTGACAATATCCAGAGGAAGTTATGATTTTCTTTATCCCCTTAGCTTCTTCTCTAGAGATGAATCCAAATGGTCTAGGGAACCGTGTTGGTTGGTATGCAGAAGAATTTGTGTAGATGTTAGAGTAGACTAGTTGTAGGCTACCTGGTCTCAAATATAGGCAAGGAAGTAACAAGAAAAATATCTGAGTTGTTTGTGTGCTTCTTGGAAAGATTTAGAGAATACTAAAATTATTAGAGTCGTGATATTAAATGGAATGGAAAGAGAATGTACAAGGATCAAATTTTGGTACCCAAAACGAACCGATTGAGAAGTTTGTGAATGAAAATGAACTCTCGGATTTAAAAGTAATACCGACGGGGGTTACACGATAATCGGTGTCGGTTGACCCCGATCGACACCGATCAGCCGAAGAACCGTATCAATTACATAAGAATCAAACCGACATCGTTAGCGGAATCGACGTCGATTCACAGGTGACAAGCGTCGGCCAGCGGCGATGATTTGGATACAAATGTCCAGGGAGTTCCGAATGAGCCTCTAGTACCCCAAACTCATGTCAGAAGGTCACAAAGGGTAAATAAACCTCTGAAAATATTTACACCTTCTCTATTTTATTTATTATTGATTGATAATGGTGAACCATAATTTTTTGAAGAAGCAATGCAGGATAAGACCCACGTCCAGTGGGAGCATGACATGGATGAGGAGATGGACTCCTTGGAATAGAACCAGACTTGAGATTTGGTTAAGTTGTTAGCATGTAAGAGGACATTGCAGAACAAGTGGGTTTACACGATAAAGGAAGAAGAGGTTGACAGAAAAGGTACAAGGCAAGACTTGTAGTAAAGGGATTTCCACAAAAAGCAAGTATTGACTTTGGTAAAATATTTTCTCCCCGTTGTAAAGATGACTTCTATTCATACTTGTATTAAGTTTAGTTGCGGTAGAAGATTTACATTTAGAGCAACTAGATGTAAAGACAGACTTTCCTTCATGGTGATTTGGGTGAAGATATTTATATGCGATGGCCATTTGGGTATGAAGTCAAGGATAAGGAGAAATTAGTGTGCGGGTTGAAAAAGATCTATATGGGCTCAAGCAAGCTCCAGGAAATGGTACATGAGGCTTGATAGTTTTATGCATGAGCATGGTTACTTGAGTTGTGAATTTGACCATTGTGTTTATTTTAAAAAGCTTGAAAATGGGAGCTATATTATTTTGTTCTTGTATGTGGATGATATGCTTATTGCAGGATCTAGTATGCAGGACATTGGTGAGCTTAAGGGAAAGCTAGCTCACACATTTTCTATGAAGAATTTAGGAGCTGTAAAAAGAATCCTTGGAATGCAAATACACAGAGACAGGAAAAACAAGAAATTGTATTTGTCTCAGGAGGATTATATCTAGAGGATGTTAGAAAGGTTCAAGATGCAGAATGCAAAACCTGTTAGTACACATATAGTTGGACACTTCAAATTGAGCAAAGATCAGTGTCCTTCATCGCATGAGGAGGTCAAATACATGACACGAGTGCCACATGCTTCGATAGTTGGGAGTTTCATGTATGTTATGGTTTGTACCAGAGACTAGACATTGCACGAGCGGTGGGAGTGTTAGATGAAATATTATTATCCTAATTAATTATGCATTCCATAATTAATAAGTTTATTAATTATTATTTTTGGTTATATTTAATTATAACCATCCTTTTGTTTTATATTTGAATATTTCAGGAGCTGTTATATTGTTTTAATAGTATATTTGTTTTTATTCAATTGTTGCTTCCCGGATGTTATTGGAAGCTAATGTAATTGGAATATAGTTCACCTGTGCAACTTAGTCTCATGTTTGTATTTGGCTGTGCAATATCTATAAATATTACAGCCCATTCTCTGTAAGTTTGGTTGATCAAGATTAATAAAATTTAATCAGGCTTCCACCCCTGTTGCTGAATCAACATTTGGTACCAGAGTGAATTTAAGCTCTTGCAAGGTTGGAGAAGGTTGCAGAAGAAGGAGAATTCGTGGAGAAGAAATCTACATCAACGGAGAGCTAGTGCTGCCTCCTGCAGCTTCCTAGAACCCCCTGCAAACTCACAACCTCCTGTGTATTCTCCAGGTAAACGGAAAGCAAATTTTTTTTGCCTTGGTGCTCTCTGCACTAGGCAAATTTGCTTCTTGAGCATTTTCTGGTTTATAGCAATCAGATAAAAAAAAATAAAAATATATTTTTCCCCATCAGGGGTTTTTTCCTCTAAATTATCTAGCTACAGATAATATTGTCTGTTTATTATCAAAATTTGGAGGTGCATTTGGTGGTCTGTGAAGAAGATTACTTGGAGACCAAGGTATATTGAGACATGCACCTGCATCTAATCAAACCTGAGGCATAGAAAACAGTCGCTGAGGCATAGAAAATAACAACCTAGCGGTGGCGTGCAATCAAAGAAAATTAAAAAAATAGTGCAAATCACGCCTTTTCTATCCTCCACCCTTTTTGTCCTTCACGGGCACCGTGGTCTCTCCTACCAAATGACTCAAACCTGCACAGACCAATACACGGTGAGAAAATAAAGAAATACAAGGCTTGTGGCATCCTAGTCTCTCTGCACAGATATCACCTCTCTCATCGAAGTCCGTGACTCCATTAGAAAGGTTGGGGGACCGAGTATAGAGTGTCGCTTGACGGAGGGATAGCCCGAATTTTGAAGGCTGAAGATGTAACAAAAGGAAACCTTCATAAGCGGCACACTTGCAAACAACGAACAACACACGGTGGAGAACTATTTTTCATACGCGTGTGCTGCACAAAAAAAAAAAAAGGAAAAACAACAAACAACACATGGTGGAGAACATTTTGCTCTCTTTGCATTACAAAAGCAGCTACAATACTCACAAATCGGTGGTAAAATAAAACATGCGACTGGAAAAAGATATACAAAGTGGCGCTTGCACAAAGAAAATTGTGGTTAATAGCACTAGAAGCGGCGAATTTCATTAAGGAGAGGAAAATAAACTTTGATCCATTTTTTGGGCATGTAAAACCCTAAAACCACCTCAAGTCCACCTCGCAGGCCACGTAGGACCTCTGCCACCTCGTTTTTAATAAGGTAAGTCATTTTTACCCTTTATTAAATACAAGTTTTCTCATTTCCATTTCAAGCGCTCATATGAGCCATGTTGGATAGAGGAAATGACTTGGAGGGATGAGGTGTGGGGTTCGAATCCCACCAACAACACAAAAACCCGTTTTTTTGAAATTTGGCGGATTTTTTGGTGGAACCACTAAATTTAGTGGAAAATTCAAATTTAGTTATAACTAACTAAATTTAGCGAGAAAAACCCTATTTTAGGGCAATTTTTTTCTCCACTCTGCATATTTTTACATTCTGAGCACTTTTTGCCAAAGAAGGGCTACCTAAAAACTTCATTCTGAGCTAGTTTTTTACGGTTGTTTGCTCAGCAAGTCATATTGGGCTCGGGAGGCTACTTAGGGGCCTGAAAAAAAAAAAAAAATTACCTGCCATTCAATTTTTCTAGATTGTTGAATGTAATTTGTATACTTCATAATATTGTACTAATTTGTAGGTTGCCATAATCAATCTGCAAACTTTATGCTTCGCTCGAAACTAGCAAAATTGTAATAAAAAAAAAAAATTGGTTTTGTAACACTCATGAGATCCTAGATCTCATTTGCAACGTTCGGTATATATGGTGCCTCTGGGAAGCACTTACAAGTAAAGTCATCATGACTACTACTACACTTAATACCTAATATAGCAATAACAACATCATCTGCAGGGCATCATCCCTATAAATCGATGAGGAGTAATAAGGTCACAGGTGCACACTATGAACCATCCCATCCGTCTATGAATGATTGCAAGACATAAATCCGGACTGAGAAATTATCCAAGTATATAGCAAGTTACGCATGTGTATGAGGATATTTCTTTGAGTGGTGTCAATAATCACACAGACCCCATCAATATTGTCTTGGTACCACGTATTGAATTCTTTCACGTACGTTAACGCCTCTTTCACGTACTGCCGGGTATATAGAAAGGCGAGCTTCTTCCACGTATCAACGGGTATATCGGAAGGGCACGTATATAGAAAGGTTCGGTATATCGGACTAACGGTATATAGATTAGGAGACCTAATACCTGGAGTGATAAGAGCCAAACCCTATTAGTGATCTCTACAAAATGGGCACCAATGCCCCCAAATTTTTTTCGATTCACAATTGCTCAGAGGAAGCAACTATGCTGCATGGAAGACAAAAATAAAGACACAACTTGAGTTTGAAGAGATCTGGTCTATTGTGAATGGTACTCTGACCAGATCAGCCACTGATACAACACAACAATGGCAGTTTGATAAAGCAGATCAGAAGGCCAAACTCATCATCTTGTTTGGAGTGTCCGATGATGTGCAACCCCACATTCGAGATGCCAAAACAACAAAAGAAGTGTGGGATAAATTGAGCACAGTATATGAGGCCAAGAACAAGAATGTCATACTGAATTTGTAGAGTCAGTTACATACACTGAAGTTCAAGCAGAATGAGAAAATTGAAGCTTTCTTAAGAAGAGTTGCAGAATTGAGGGCTTCACTTTTAGCCCTGGGGAACCAGTCACAGATGATGCTCTCATTCCCATTGTTTTGAGAGCACTCCCCTCTTCTTACCACATTTTTGTCACAACACTAAACGTGATAGATACGATAGTTGGTTTTGACAAACTAGTAAACCTACTGCAACAAGAGGAAGCAATGCACAATAAGGATGATGAAGAGGAGCAGGACACTTATCTTCACATCAAAAATGGAAAGGAAAAGGTAAAGGAAAACCTAATTCCTATAAGAAGTCCCAACATCAAAATCAGTATCACGGGGACAATCAACAGAAGAAGCAATGTCCTATCTGCAAAAGAGGACATGACTTAAAAGATTGTTGGTATAACACTTACAAGAAAGGTTCATCCAGCAACTCTGGACCACAACAACAACAATCTTACAAGGGACATTCTAACAACAATTACGGGTAGAAAAAGGGGAAAAGAAGACCCTACCAGCAAGGTAATATTGTTGAGCAACAAGACCAGTCAGACAATGAAGACTTCTTGTTCACTTCTCACTCAAGTGAACCATCCACGTCATCTAGTGATGTCTGGTATGTTGATTCGGGAGCCACTCGACACATGACCGTAGCCACAAAGACTAGTTTATTTCAATGAGGACACGCCATCGAAAAATCATGTGTTTCGTTGGGAGATGATTCTTCATATACGCTTTAGGGATTGGAAACATTTCTCTACCCTTTGGTTCACGCAAATGTAGACTCTCGGATGTCTATATGTCCCCGGTTGATAAAGAATCTTCTTTCAGTTAGTCAACTCCTAGATCACAACCTGAAAATTGACTTTGATAGTCAATCCGCAAGAAAACGTGTTTGATTCGAGATAAATCAAGAGGCTTGAAAATAATTGCAAAAGCCTCCAATGTGGGACACATGTTCCAACTTGATTTTGTTCACAAAGATGATCAAGCACTTGTGGCTAAAAACTCCACCTCAGCACAGTTGTGGCATCGGAGATTTGGTCATGTAAGTTTCAAATATCTCAAAACACTTCACCGGTGTAATATGGTACATGGGCTACCATCTCTTCAGAAGGATATAGACAAGTGTCCTCACGCCTCGCAGGCAAACAACACAGAGTTTCATTCCAGAGGAGTACATTTTGAGCTCATGGTAAACTTGACCTGGTTCATACCGATCTTTGCGGTCCAATGCAGCCAAGTCATTTTGGGTTCCAATACTTCATGCTTTGTGTTGACGACTATTCGTGGAAAATGTGGATTTTCTGTCTTTGTAAGAAAAGTGAAGCATTTGAAACCTTCAAAAAGTTCAAAGTAGAAGTTGAGAAAGAAACTGGTCATCACATCGAAACTCTGCTCGATCGAGGGGGAATTCACCAATGATGAGTTCAGAGACTACCTACAAACTCACGGGATTCGTCGATAAATGCCTCCTCCACACACACCGCAACAAAATGGTGTTGTTGAGAGGAGAAATCATACTATCATGGAAATGGTGTGATGCATGATCGATGATTCTAGACTTGCAAAGACATTTTGGGTAGAAGCAGCAAAGACAACAATGTATTTGTTGAACAGATGCCACAATTTCTCTTGATGGAATAACACCACAAGAAGCATGGTAAAAAAGGAAACCATCCATTGCACACCTCAGAGTATTCGGGTGCAAAGCAAGCATGCACATACCCAAACATAACAAAAAGAAATTAGATATGAAGTCACAGAAACTCGTCTTCATTGGGTACAGTGAAGAGACTATTGGGTATAGATTGAGGGATCCTAAGACCAGAAAAGTCTACATCAGCAGAGATGTTGAATTTTTCAAGAAGAAGGAAGCAGATTCTCCTCCTCTAGACTCACAAGATGTAGGTTTTTCACTTGTTGTAAAAATTGAAGTGATGTTCCTTCAGAAGATGAAAGTAATGATGGGGATGATGGTATTGATCGAGATAGAACCACGACCCATGGGAGCAGGTTCAACGTATGCCTAAATAGTGTACAAGTACATTACGAGATGCAAGATTGGATGCTCCACCGATACATCCACCCTGGACCACGGACTCACGCAAAAGAAAGCAAGAGAAGAAGTTAACTTTGCTTTGATGAGTAGAGTTATTGAATCGATGAGCCCTCAACAGTCCGAGAAGCCCTACGGTCAAAAAAGCTTGGAAAGATGTCATGGATTTTGAATATCAATCGTGATGAAGAATAACACTTGACATCTTGTCAATCTTCCACTGAGGAAGAAACCCATTGATGCAAATGGATATTCAAAACTAAGTACAAAGCAAATGGGACAAAGGACAAGTACAAAAAGCAAGACTTGTAGAAAGGGGTACGCACAAAAATAAGGCATTGACTATGAGGAGACATTTGCTCCCACAACTAAGATCAAAACAATCAGGATGATCTTTGCTCTAGTTGCTCAGTTTGGATGGAAAGTTCACCAAATGGACGTAAAAGTGCCTTCCTAAACAGAGATTTACAAGAAAAAGTTTACATGACTCAACCTGAGGGATATGTAGTACCTGGTCAAGAAGCAAAGGTATGCAGACTCAGGAAATCTCTGTATGGGCTCAAATAGGCACCCCGGGCATGGTACATCAAGATTGATGAGCATCTCAGTACAACATGGATTTGTTAGAAATCCATATGATCCCAATCTCTACCTCAAAAAGCAAGGGGGAGATGGTGATTGTTGTTGTCTATGTCGATGATCTAGTCATCACTGGAAGTTTAGTGAGGATGATCGATGTAATGAAGAAAGATCTTAATCGATCATTTGACATGACCGATCTCGGGCTGATGCACTATTGTCTTAGATTGGAAGTGTGGCAAAAAGAGAATCATATTTTTGTTTCTCAGATGAAATATACCAAGACTATGCTCGAGAAATTTAGGATGATGGATTGCACACCAATTGCTACACCCATGGAGAACAGATTGTAGTTATCTCATTCAGATCCATCTCCTGAGGTAAGTGCCACTCTCTATCGGCAATTGATTGGGAGTCTCATTTACTTGACCTACACTAGACCAGATATCAGCTTTGCAGTGAGCTATCTATCCGGTTCATGCAGGAACCCAAAGTTTGTCATTGGAAAGCAGCAAAGTGCATTTTGAGATATCTCAAAGGATCAGTGGATCTTGGTCTAGAATACAAGAAGAACAAAAAATTCTTCTTGACTGGATATTCAGATTCAGATCATGCAGGTAACATTGATGATAGAAAATCCAATTTTGGATTTGTATTCTTTATGGGATCTGACCAATATCATGGGGAAGTAAGAAACAACACTTTGTTTCTTACTCTTCCACGTGAAGTCGAGTATCGTTCTCACAGGAGAAGTCATGTCATGAAGCGATTTGGCTACGTCACATACTTTGGAAGGACTTGGAATACCACAGGACAAATTGACCACCATGTATGTTAACAATGAAGGTGTTCTCAAACTTGTTCGCAATCCAGTTTTTTATGAGAGAACAAAGCACATTGAGGTTCAAGTTCATTTCATACGTGAACATGTGTTGAAGCACAACATCCAGCTTCAATTTTGTCCAACTGCTGAACAATGAGCAGATATTTTCACAAAGTCACTTGCATGTGACAAGTTCGAGTTGTTCAGAGAGTTCCTCTCCTCATCTCTTTAGACAATGCACAATTAAGGGGGGGAATGTTAGGATAAAATATTATTATCCTAATTAATTATGCATTCCATAATTAATAAGTTTATTAATTATTGTTTTTTGGTTATATTTAATTATAACCATCCTTTTGTTTTATATTTGAATATTTCAAGAGCTGTTATATTGTTTTAACAGTATATTTGTTTTTATTCAATTGTTGCTTCCCGGATGTTATTGGAAGCTAATGTAATTGGGAATATAGTTGCACCTGTGCAACTTAGTCTCTTGTTTGTATTTGGTTGTGCAATATCTATAAATATTGCAGCCCATTCTCTGTAAGTTTGGTTGATCAAGATTAATAAAAGTTAACTAGGCTTCCACCCCCTTGAATCAACAGGGTTGTGAGTAGATATATGGTTGATCCAGGTAAAGAGCATTAGAAAGTAGTCCAATGGATACTCAAGTATTTGAAAGGGACATCTAGCATACAATTATGCTATGGAGGTTCGGATATTTCATTATGTGGCTATGTTGATTCGGATATGGCTGGAGATTTGGATGGTAGGAGGAGCACTACTAGATATATTTTCATAGTAGGTGGGACGACAGTTAGCTGGATTTCAAGATTGCAGAAGGTTGTGGCTTTGTCTACTACATAGGTAGAGTATGTTATAGCTACAAAAGTTAGAAATGAGATGATATGGATGAGTAGGTTCATGGAAGAGTTGGGAAAGGAGCAAGATGATTGTAAATTGTTCAGTGACAGTCAGAGTGTAATTCATTTGGAAAAGAACTTAGTGTTTCATTCGAGAACAAAACACATTTAGTTGAGGTATCACTTCATACGGCAGGTATTGGAGGATAGGCATTTGAATTTGGAACAAATTCATACGAGCGAGAACCCTACGAATATGCTAATGAAGCCATTAGCAAAGGAGAAGTTGGAGCTACACTCCACTTCTATTGGTCTTTGAGTTTGAGACTTGAAGAGGAAGAAACAAAGCTAAGGAAGGATCCAAGAATGATGTTGTACAGTATGGTGTAGTAATTAATCTCCAAGTGGGAGATTATTGAGTTGTGGAGCTCAATTACTTTGGATTAACATGCAATATGAAACTTGCTGGAAAATATAGTAACCGACATCGGTTATGGAGGGACTGACATCGGTCAGGCAAGGAGGAATTGTCATCGGTTAGGGCTAATCGAAGATCGGTTACCTGTGCGGGAGTGTTTTATTTAACTCTTGGGAATTAGATCTATTTTTAGTATTAAAGCAGATCTATTGATTGTAATTGCATGACTAAGTGCCCTAAGTTTGTATACGCCTATATAAACATGAAAGCTAGGGTTTAGAAGTAAGAATTAAGAAGAACTTGCAAAAGTTGATGATTATTGTGAGAATAATTGTGAGAGAGAGAATTCTTGGAGAAGAAGAAAACTTGAGAGAAAGAAAGTATTGTACATCTGAGAGGTGTGGAAGATTGTAAATCTTCATTGTATATCTTGTCAAAGCTTTGGATAATAGATTAGCTTGTTTCTTGGTGGACGTAGCCCACATTGGGTGAACCACGTTAAATCTGGTGTTGATTTATATCTCTTGTTTTGTATATTTCTTTTGGTAGAATATTTGTTTTTATTTGCATGTGTGTTTAGATCTCGATATATTATCTCGTATGGTGTGCTAACCCCAACATAATGGGATTTCTCTCAATCAACAATCTCTTTGGTGGTCACCAATTTTTCAATCCCAAGATAAATGCTTAGCAAAGGTCCTAGGAATCTCCGTGCTCAAATTCTTCAAGCGTAGAATTCGCACCATCGAGGACTTCTTCTGCAAGAACGCTCAATCCTAGTTCTCTTGGTTGGATTTTAAAGCTTTGTTTCGGCTTTCCAACCAAGATCAGGATACTTTCACTACTGTGATCAATTTAGTTCCTGATCACATGTTGCATAAGATTGTTGTGCATTCCTCTCCCTGTGGTGGAAAATTGGAAGTGGTATGCTAATACTCCTTTCTGTAACTATAAAGCCAACAAAGGTTATCGTTGGCTCTCACCCCATTTGCCCATGGTGGACAAACTTAATACTCATTGGGGAATTCATGCCACTTTGTCTACCTGGGGTAGATGATTTGAGACTGTTTGGACTATATGTGTGGAGCCCAAAATTGCTCATTTTCTTTAGTGTATTCTACACCAAGGCCTTCCTATCGAGCTCGTCTTGTTCAAATTGGGATCCCGACTCCCAACTGCCCCTTCTGTAGACATTTGGAAACACTTTTACATGTCTTTTGGTTTTGTCCCAAAGCTCAAATTGCCTGAATTGGATCCATTTTTTTTTCCTTCACGACCCCACTGTTTCACTTGGCAGCATATCCTCTTAGGAGATAATCCCAAACTTCTGCCTATGTTCACCCAGATTTGGCATGTTTTCAGAGGGGAGATTCTATTTTGGATATGGAAAGAAAAATGTTTTTTCTATGTTAATTATGCAATTGATCAATCTTTCTTAATTTATAATAAATCTATGGTGATCTCTAATGTGCTTCTGTAGATTCAAGTTCAGGAAAACAAGGTGGCGCTGGAGGTGGATCACCTCCGTAACTCTGTTACCACCGGGGGAAGCCCTTGCAATGTTGCTTGAGTGCCTCCATCTCCCACTAGGTGCTCCTCACCTTTAACTTGTGGTGGCCGGTGGAGCCGATCTCGGCATCGTGCTTTCAATCCGCACTCCGCCACTCTCCGGGGCCATTACATCGACATAGTCACTTGTCGGCTAGTCGTTGTGGCTAGAGCCTCTCCGCCTCATTCGTCAACTTACCAACAAGGCTGGGGCTCACCACCTCACCGGCATGGTGCGGCTCTCCACCACATTCATCGGCTCCCAAAGGGTTGGGGCTCACCACCTCACCAACATGGGCGGGCTCGCTTTGTCGTTGCCTTCGCATAGGACACTGGCACCCACCGCCACCTCCGCCACCATCTAAAAATTCCCTCACCTCAACCTCACCATTCCTATGCATGGGGAAGCAGACCCGGAGGAAGAAATTGTTCTTTGGCCGGGAGCTTTTGGATCTTTGTGAGGACCTACAGTTCGGGGTGGTGTTAGATGATCGAGATCTACCTACCTCAGGCATGTTTGTTGTTGATTGCTTGATAGTGCCTTTTAAATGTTTTTAGGCGATGCCTTTTTTGTTGTACTCTCCTAGGCTCAACCTAGTTTGACTCTTGTTGTTCTAGGCTTGGCCTAACTTATTTGTGGTTTTGGGGCATGCTCTCATCCACCCGCTTTTTGTTGAAAGCTATCTTGTATCTTATTGCATTAATATAATATAAGATCCCTTTTCATAATTTTTTAAATCTAGTTTAGCAAAATAAAAAGGCATGTCCAATAAAATAAAATCTACCTTGTTTCAATCAAATTCATTATAAAATCTTTGAGGCATAGAGTACAAGTTCCTTAAAAAATCCACATAAATACATGAGATCAACTAAAAACTCACTTTACTTCCCTAAAGCGATAGAGGCGAAGAAGGGGGATTTTTAAGCTTGACCAAACATAATATTCCACTTTTTTTTCTTCAAAGAAAGCATGGATATGCAGGGATGTATAGGAGAGGCCTTTTGTCCTTTATTTTCACTAGGAAAATGCATATGTACACACCACTATAAAATCAAATAAAGCAATTCCATGTGAAAAGTTATCCAATGAATGTAAAGCAAAAACAAAAAAGAAAAATTGACTTAACAAACTTCATAAATTTTGAAGAAATTTTGTCCAAACAAAACAATTGCATCATTGGTATATTGTTTAGCTCACACTTACGTTCCTAGTGAAACATATGAAAGGGAAAATCCTTTTTACAAATCCAAGCCAACGTGGACATTGTCATCTGTGTAGACCGAAATTTAGTCACAAGTTAATCCCCATGAAATTAAATGTTAAGTTTTATGGATGTGAAGGGACTACAAGAAATATATATTTATCGAAAAAATATGAGACTAAACTTTTATAACTATTTTTAGCTCCTCTATGTTATGATATGAGCTCATAGTTTGACTAATCCAATGTCTCCTCGTATAAAAAGACCATAATTGAACAATCAAACACAAGAAAAAATATTATTGTTTAAAAGAGGAGATAAATTATGGTTATTCTTTTTCTATTTTCTATTAACACCTAACAATGGTGAGAGGTGAGTGTATTCAAATAAATGTAGGAAAAATTAGTAATAAGTAAACTTGTGAGTTAGGGTATATTTTATTTTTCTTCTCGCAACTCAAATCAACATTTCAACTTTAAATCTTGTTATATAAATGAAGAAGGTAATAAATACAACATGAATGATTGTTCTTGTAAGCCAAATCAACAACTAAAGTTCAATTCTCATCCACAAAATTTATATAAATCAATTAATGTCTTAAATAAAACCAAAGCATAAAAAAGGAATGAGTTTGGATTAGTGAATGATTATTCTCACATATGAAAGCAACATTTGCGGTTTAAACATGGGTCATTGCATTTAAATACATGACGTTGAACTATAAGGATTTCCTCGATGCACCAAAGAATAAACAAGTCCGGGTTGCTTAATGATTCTTTTCCAAGTCTTGAATTTTTTTCTAGAACTTGAATCTAGAGAAAAATTTCTAGTCAAAAGGTTTATTTATGACTCACACATTAAAGCATAAAACCAATAACATCGAATGTGGACACAAATTCATAAAACCATATAAATAATGCATTCAACTTTTAAGCACAAAATAGATATTTGATTGCAAAAATTTAATTACGAAAAGTTCTCTTAAAATGTAAAATTAGGCTCAACAAGCACAAATTTCAAACACTTCGTTTGTAGTCATAAATCACGCACTTATTATTACATTTATACCACAAAGTATGTTGTTTTATAAATGGATCTCGTGTAAGAAAAGTATTCACTAATGACTCATCCCCCAGTCCTATCGTCGCTTAGTTAGTCATTGTCATGGAGTGTTTTATACGGTCATCGATTATTTACATAGTTATGGTCGTCTCTCAGGGAGTCTCAAATATTGTTAATTACTTAGTTGTCATCTCTAGTCTTTGACTAGGGTGCCTAGGAAGGGATTAGGGCACCCATGGGCGCCCGGTCCTTATTTTTAGGCACCCTGGTCTTGGTTACACTTGGGTCTCATTTAGAGTTTCAAGGTCGGTCTTTATGGTTTTCCTCCCATTCCCCTAGGTACTAGTCGATATGTCGGGTCATTAGTGTCAAAATTTGAGCAAGAGATCCCTATATAAACACAACATACATACTACCTTATGGGCGGACTATTTCTACTAAGGGCTAGCTATCTACTAAGGTAAGGGACTACATTTGGGCACTATTTGCATCACACACATTGCATAGGAAAGGGAATTTTATTCTATTCCATCCACCATTTTGCATTCTATCTAGTTATTGCTCATTATCTCTATGTCATTGGCACTTAGGGAACCCTAGGCACATCATTACACACACAAATCATACAAAACTACATTGGGTCTGAGATGTAGTGCAACACTTAGTTGTAAGTCCACCATTGTGGCTGCTAAGGACATTTTGACCCCTTCATATGCATCTTTTCTTTTAGTGTTTGATGCTTTGTATGGGGTTTTGCAGGTGAATCTTCATTGCAGGTTTATAGCATCGTCACGAAGCTAGTGCGACATCCATGTGACAAAAGGAAAATTATTGTGAAGGTCTATAAACCCTTCCAAACTCGGGTTTTGAGATGTTCTACAGACACTGGCACCCATACTATAGACCAGGGTGCCCACAAGCACCCTAATCCTCCTCCCGAGGCACCCCAGTTTTGGTCGATCTACCATTCTACAATTTTCTGAGGTGTGTTGTGTCATCTGCTCCGCACGCTCATCATCCCATTCGGTCCCATATCACAATGAGGTAAGTTATTTTCAAGTTAATACCTTTCCCTTCTATTTCAATTATTTCATTTTATTTAAAATATCAAATAAAATTAGTTAGCATTTATACTTCAGTTTATATCATTTATTTCATTGTTGTACTTCTTTAGATTAACTTCTAAAATTCATATTTTAGTTAATCATTTTGGTGAACCCATACTTTAGAATATTTTTCCCTAGGATCCGCTTCAAACCCTAATGGCTAAGGATAGTTCATCTTCTTCTCCCATCATGTCTCATTTTAGTGTTAACCCTATCTATGATGAGGCTACCATCATTGAGCTCATGACTCTCTATAGTAATCCTACTATGCCAACTGATATTCAACAATAACTCTTAGATGGTCAACAATATGTGCCTACTCATTTTGAAGATTCTCCCATTGGCATTAGTATTGTTGAGGATCCAATAGCCTTCACTCATTGTACACCATGCTATATGACTACTAGTGATCCTCCTTCGATATCTTTCTAAGGAAATTCTAGATGATTCTCTTATTGATTACTTACTTGGTATTGATAATCACTCACATGTGCATATTGATTCTTCTCTAGTCAAACCACTATTATAGTTCCATCTCATGATTATCCTATTTCTGATATTTCTTCTCATCATTCATCACATACTAGTTCTCATACACCTTCATATTATGTTGATGATCCTATCGATAGTATGCACTTAATGACATTCTCATATCTGAGTCTTTAGGAGATGTTGATGACACAATTGATAGCCATGATTCTCCTACTTTTCATTTTACAAGTGTGAATCTCCATCACCACTTTCTCCTGAGGTTGCATCTAACATAGTGCATGAGTCGTCTCCATCTATTGGGTTCTTCTTCTCCTACCATTTCATCTCCTCTTATCACATCATCTACACCTATTAGTGCATCTTCTCCTATAGTGTGTCTCCATCGGTCACTTCACCTCCTAGGGATGTTTCCAATGCTACTCCTACCATCTGTTATGGGTATTCCATCTATATCATCTACTATAGCTTCTTCGGCACCCACTCCTAGTGTGCCTTTAGCATCGGGACTCCTCTTCTCTCTTGATATTCCTATGATCACTCACAATGGAAAATTACAACCGCTCAATACATTATTGCCATCTTCTACTATTCCTTCACAGGATATCATATCTCTCATGCATGTCGTAGGTCAATTAAAATCTCAAGTTCAGTCTCTCACTTTAGAAAGTAGGGATTATTATGCTTTTATTGACAACTCATTACATGGTAACCCTATTCCCAAGAAGATTCATAATTCTACATTTCCTAAGGACTTTATCATGCCTACATTCACATGTTTTGATGGTACTGGTGACCCTCATGCTCATCTCCAACATTACCGCATGGCTATGACCTCTTATTCTAATGATAGATTATTGCTTAAGGCCTTTCGATATAGTCTTATTGATGAGGCTTTACAATGGTACACTCATCTTCCATTTGGGTCCATTAGTACTTACTATGACATGGAGGATGCTTTCCTCCATCATTTTATCATCAATAATGGCCCTAGAGTTACTTATGACCACCTACCTACTTTACATCAGGGCTCATCAAAATCTATCAAGGATTATATCTTACGATTCAATGCTTGTATGCATCAACTAGTATTCCAACCTATTGATCTAGAGAAGCAATTCATTTTTTGTCATGGTTTGATTCCCACACTTAAGAAAATATTACAATATGATACATGTGAGTCATTCATTCTTTTGTGCTATAAAGTCATAGACCTAGAACAAGATATTCTTTCACACATATCATTGATCCTCCACGCATCTCTTTATTGTTGTATCATCTAGTTCTCCTCCATTGACATCGGTTGAGCATCCTACACAGTCTCCATCTCGACCTAGCAAGCAAGCTCAACCCACTCCATCATAAAATCATACTTCTTCTCCTCCTCTATGACATGCTACTTCTCCTTCTACTCCATCTATGTCACGTGAACCATTACACTTATCTCATCATGCTAGACCTCATGATGTGTTGTGTACTTTACTTAAAAAGTGTCTAATTCACTTACCATCCAACCAACATCATCCACAACATAGACTATAATGTCATTAGCGTGACAACCTTATTGTAATTATCATCACATCAATGACCATAGGGATAATGATTGTTTTACCCTTCACGATATATTACAACAATTAGAGGATAAGGGCATCATCTCCTTTGGCTCTCGCTCACGTGAGCGATCCATCTCTCCTCTACCTCATCAAAGAGTTTCTACTACAGTTGAGTCATCTCCTCCATCTAGTGATCAAGTCATAGTGCTTCCACCACCACCACGGTATGTTTCTCACTCATGCATACTCTCCACCGCATCCATACATTGTTACATCATCACATCCATCGCATCCACTTCATCCATCTTATCCACCGCATCATGCCACTACTTCACATTGGCTTCCACGACCCTCTACATTCATACATCCCATCGCTACTCCATATGATATTCAGTTTGGTTCATATTTTCAACACTTTGCTTCCATGCCACATGCTTCCACCGCTTCACATCACCTTGGTCTCTGGTAGGTGATTACTATCACCTTACCCCCCGATGATACACTTGTGTTCTTATAGTTCTTACATAACTATTGAGGGTTTTTTATAAGAACCTTTCATCACGCTTTGTTGATTCATCTAGCACACTCAATCATTTCTTGATGATGCACTCTTGCTTTACGTGGTTCATTCTTGACTACTGAGGGGTCTTAACTAAATGAACCTAATCATCCATACACTAGGGGGCATCACTAATCTTCTTTCCCCATATTCATCACACTAACATATTACACATTACATTATCATTACATTACATTTCATCACACACATTTAGTTTGAAATCATACATTATCTATTCTACTACCATCATTATACACTAATTATGCATTACAAGTTCCATTCAAGTAATATACATATCACTCAACTCATCCATCAAATTACATATGTTATCTATCATCATTCACATTACACATTTTTTATCAATACCAACCTCATAGTGCAAGTCTACATCAACTAACATGAACAATATCCAACACATTACACATTTTTTACGACACTAATCATTAAATCATATATCATCAATCACATTACAACATCACATACATAACTGAACTAAACACATCATCCATATACACACACACACACACATATATATATCGAATACAATATCATTACAAAAATGTCTCATCACTGGGGCAACTCCCTACATCATATACAACAATAAAACTCAAATCTCATCATCACTATCACTCTCAAGTGCTGCAAGAGCCCTAAAACTCGATGCCTCACCACTAACTCTACATCGTTGGTCACAACCTCGATACCTCTCAACTTGCCTCCGTAGTAGTGTAACTCGGTAGACTTCTCTGCAAACTAGAGATACAACTCAACGTAACACACAAACACATCATGTCCCAAGGGACCACCACCCACCGCCTCTCTGGCTCATCGAGTCTCCTCGCATGCCCCATCCCTCTCGCTTAACAACACAGTACATGTCGTTGCTGCTTATGACCACTAGCTCAAACAAATGGGCATGCTCACCCATAATGGTGTTCAATGCGCTCTAACATCCCTCCACCCATAAGTACATCAGTGGGCACATTTCACGTCAATGTGCGGATGGATGTGTCCACTATTAAGGACCAATATGCATCACCTACAAAAAAATAAAACAACGCATTAGATAACCATCACTATTACATAAGCAAAAAACAAAAAACACACAACATAACTATACATAGATACTCATGCTCTGCTATAGCCATTGCCACATTGTTGGGGGCATGTGCTTCCCCCTCTCCTCCTCCTCCCTGTGGTAATCCCACTGCATTTACGAATAATAGAAATAAGAATACCCATCAATGTGTCACCCACCATGCGTGATACTCCTCCGTACACCCCGCATCATCTAAGTATATCGGCTATATCACCGCATTTGCCCTCATCTGGCCCATGAGGTACTAGATGCTCTCTCTGTGGGCCTAGTCTAGCTCCAACCCTCCTAGGAGCTCTAATAGCTCTCAACCATATATACGACTCTGGGGCACATCCTGAGCCATGCCAAACTATCGTGATACTCTCTCCACCTAAAATAGCTCGACCACTCCTAGAAATCGGTCCTCTAACCACATAGTCCTATGTATACACCACAACTCTACAACATCCTCTAGCCATCCTCCATAATCATGGTATGGCCTCCATACAAATGCCTCGGGCCCCATCCTATCTATCAAGGCCTTATAAGTATTAGTGTCCATCTTTTTCCCACGCACATTAATCCACCTCCTCAAATATATCTGGGCTAGCCCACCCACTCGCTGTGGACCTCCATTTGGCCTCAACACTACTATATGCTCATACACCCATACATGTAATAGTGTGGTGGCTCCTATCCCACCGCCATGCTCATCATGAGTAAACTTGTATAGATCTTTGTATAGGTGGGCCAACACACATCATGCCCACACATATCTAGTACTCTCCTCCTCTATCCGGCGACATATATCATGCATCTTATACAAGATGCCCACACCCCCTCCCTCTACTAAGATAGATGAAGCATAAAAATAGCTATGAATTTCCAAACGTGGAACCCCGACTTCAAGATAACATCTAAACTGATATGGGCCTCGGCAGGTACTCGAGTCCCCACAAAATATCATCTAGTAGCTCATCTATCTCTCCATATCCTCCAACAACATAACCTGTACTCTCTCCCCAACAACAATTGGTAATCACAATATGTGATACACATCCTCCAAGGTAACTATCATCTCACCCATAGGAACCAAAATGTACATGTATCCACGCACCACCTCTCATATAGTCAACATAGGCATATTGTGGGGCACATCCCCATCTGTGTTATGTGTCCGCAGCCAGACGACATGGTCCATAACATCCCAATCATTGTCTGAATAGGCCCAACCCAAGAAAAGTACTTATATGATGACCCCGTAGAACTCCCTCAAGTGAATATTCCTCTACACAACACAAAATGACAACAAACCCAACATTAGAACATTATACAACTCCAAACACACTCACTTATCACATTACTATACACTAGAAATTTGATTTTCACCATTCTAGACCACATACACACTTTCTGGACCAGGGCACCCAGATGCAGGATTGGGGCACCCAGGAGTAGGACACTAGTGCCCTGGACTCTGGGCACGCTCCTATCCCTAAAGTGTCACTAGTACCCTCACCGCTCTTGTCTACGTCTCAAACGTTGAGAAAATTAAAAATCTCAAATTTATAAAAATTCAACTAAAAATGACTACTACATCTTACATTTTTCGAAAAACAACATACTTACCAACTTCATCTTATCATAAGTGATGTTACGAGAGTCACCACCATCTCGAATCAACTAGGACGTGTTGCTCTCACTTGCGACATCTTTCCACACTCAGAGCTCAATCTCACTCACGCAAAAGAAAAATGAAGTAACTAATCACTTTTTCACCTTACTATTTATAGTTACTTTTTATCACCCACTTCACTAAGGTCATTATTTCGCGCTTTATTCTCACAACTAATGCACACTACACGATTTTTGTCATATCTTGAGTGTTTTTACTTCATTTACACACCGTTTGGAGTTTTTTTATAGAATTCCACCTACTATTTTATCACACACATGACACATTACATCTCTCCTCGATGTATTTTTCACCCAATCTATACACATTTTGGCATTTTCGATCACTTTCTATCTATTTTGGGTTTACTTTCGGCTTAGCGTTTGTTCTTATCATTACTTCCCCTTTCACCAAAAGGGGGCATACAATTGGGGTCATCTTACAATTCCCCTTATATCACCATGCGTTAAAACAAACACTACTAATTCAAAAATTTCAAACATTTACTAATCAACCATGCGATATTTCACCATCAATTCCCCCTAATGACCTAACTTGGGGGCAACAAACATACAATTTCTATATGCGACATTTCATCACTTCCCCTAATGACCTAACCTAGGGGCAATAATTGTTAAAATATTTTCCATGTGATCATTCACTAATTTCTATTGATTCCCCTAATGACCTAACATGGGGGAAACTAGCGTAAAATCTCAATCAATCAATATATGAGTAACCCATCAATTAATCAATCAATCAATGCATTCAAATAGCTCCCAATGACAATCGAAACTACATCATTCAATCAATACAATATAACACAATCGGCCTCTCAAATGACCTAACTTGGAAGCTATCACATTGCGGCGACACCCATGGAGTGGGGGCAAGAGTGCCTTTCATATACCACTCCTATATGGGTCTACTATTTGATCAAATTATTTGGATCCAAAACCACAAATGTTTGATCTGAGTCCATCTGCAATGGCTAGATCTTGAGGATGTAGTTAGAGGTTAGAGAATAACACACTTTTCTCTCTACAATCTTTCTTTGGCGATAGGACACCCAAATCCCTCGTCGATTTTTCATATACACACAAATCAAGTGGGGAACTGATCACTCCCTACCCCATCTCATCATCATCATACAACATTTGAAATCATCAATCATCTAACATCACAATCATCACTCTCATTTAGTGTATTTCATCACAACATTACGTTTCTCGCTACGTTGCATGGATCAACACGTTGATCCATGGTTCGACACGCTACATGGTTCATTCGACATGATTTTCTTCCACATTTGCGCATTCTACTACATCATGGGCTTCTCCAAACTTCTCTCAGTACGCATCTCTATCTACTTTATGTTACCGAGCTTTCCACTCACCAACATAAAGTGGGGGAAAATGTAGTCACAAAATCACGCACTTACTATTACATTTATACCGCCAAGTATGTTGTTTTATATATGGATCTCATGTAAGAAAAGTATTCACTAATGGCTCATCCCCTAGTCCTATCATCAATTAGTCAGTCATTGTCATTGAGTGTTTTTGCAGATAGTCGTCGATTATTTACACATTTTTGTCATCTCTCAAGGAGTCTCAATTGTCATTAATTACTTAGTTGTTGTCTCTAGTCTTTAACTAGGGTGCCTAGGGAGGGATTAGGGCACCCATGGGTGCCCCGGTCCTTATTTTTAGGTGTCCTGGTCCCGGTTGCACTTGGTCTCATTTAGAGTTTCGAGGTCGGTCTTTATGGTTTTCCCTCCCATTCCCCTAGGTACTAGTCGACATGTCGGGTCATTAGTGTCAAAATTTGAGCAAGAGATCCCTATATAAACACAACATACATACTACCTTATGGGCGAACTATTTCTACTAAGGGCTATCTATCTACTAAGGTAAGGGACTACATTTGGGCACTATTTGCATCACACACACTGCATAGGAAAGGGAAGTCTATTCTATTCCATCCACCATTTTGCATTCTATCTAGTTATTGCTCGCTATCTCGCGTCATTGGCACTAGGGCACCCTAGGCACATCATTACACACACAAATCACACATAAAACTACATTGGGTTTGAGATGTAGTGCAACACTTAGTTGTAAGTCCACCATTGTGGCCGCTAAGGACAATCCGACCCCTTCATATGCATCTTTATTTTTTTATGGGTTTGATGCTTTGTGTGGGGTTTTGTAGGTGAATCTTCATTGCAGATTTACAACATCATCAACGAAGCTAATGCGACATCCATGCGACAAAAGGTGAATCATCATGCGAAGGTCTAACAACCCTTTCGTGTTCTAAGTTATTCTGCGGACTGGGGCACCCATAGCACCCTAATCCTCCTCTAGGGACCCCAGGTTTGGCCAGATCTACCACTTTTGCAATTTTATGAGGTGTGTTGTGTCGTCTGCTCCATCCGCTCATCATCCCGTGTCAGATCCCCGATCATAACGAGGTAAGTCATTTTTAGGTTAGTACCTTTCCCTTTATTTCAATTATTTCATTTTATTTAAAATATCAAATAAAATTAGTTAGCATTTATTCTTCAGTTTATATCAACTATTTCATTGTTATACTACTTAGATTAACTTCTAAAATTCATATTTTTGTTAATCACCGTTCTAGATTTGTTGCTTTTCTCTAATTTGAATCCTCTCTCTTCACTATTCTTTAGATGATTTTTTTCTTTATTGTTATTTAGTATTATAGCATCAATATAACAATATTAAGAGTCGACTTAAATCACATTTACCTAGTTTCTCCTGAGTTCATTGTAGAAGGAATGCATCTTTTATCTAATGTTGAAGACCACAAATTCTAGAAATCCTCAAGTTAAACCATATTTTCGTAATTGGTATTATAACACGCATATATTATTATAGAAAAAGAGCAATATCTCATTTTACAAAATCTTTTGTCTTTCAAATTTGACACTGAACTTGTCAAGCTTGTAGTCCAAGATGTTTTCAAGCCCTTAGAACAAAAGGTGACCCTAGTAGAGGAAGTTCGGCCCAAGCCCTCGAAGAGGATTCCTCAAAAGCAATACTCCAAGAGATCATAAATGAGCTCCTTAGAATTTCAAAGTGTCTTCATCAATATGGAAGAGCACATGCATAAAGTTATTAAGATGCTCAATATAGATTTTGATGCCAATGTCCTCACTATTTGCATTTATGGCAAGGGTGGAGTGGGAAAAACATCCCTAGCAAAAGCCATCCACAATCACATTTACCTCAAATAATTTGATGCTACCAATTTTGTATATGATGTTTGTCATAAAACCTAGCATACTAATGGTGTAACTAAGATGCATCAGTAGATATTGAAAGACCTAGTAAAGTTCAAGGGTAAAGTTAATGACAAAGCTCATGAAAATATATTAATGAAGGGACATTTGAGGTCCATCAAGGCCTTTGTATTATTGAATAAAATATTTCATTCAGCTGCAAAATATGACACCTACACGAACTTCAGGGCAAAGTCTGCCAAACTCACATAACACCCACATGAATCTAAAAATACCAAGAAAACATGGCAAATATACTTTAATGTGAAAAACAAAACACAAAACAAAGAAGCCTACATCTAGTTGAACAAACTTGATATATTAGAACAAAAGGTGACAGGAAAGGGCACCAACATAAATATGAAAACCCCATACCAATATAGGAAGGAAAATATTAACATAATTACTTGTCCTGATATCTAACCTTATTCAATCGTGCCCACAACAAACAAATGCATTTTTTAGAGACCCGTTGCCCATGTAAACCCTAACCACCAAGTGGTCGTAAAAACACACATGATTTCAAAGGATCGAGAGTCTAAAAAGGGCATTAACACCCACATGAAATTGTTGTTCTCTACATCACAATTGGTCACAATCGAATGTAGCCATCTCTCGACAAGACAATACACGCCAAATTTCCAAGCACCAAGGTACATGGAATGTAACTACAAAAGGTCTTATCATGATGAAAAAACAATCACCTAGAATCACATCGGCTTAAATGCGCAAATTAGCTCCATAATATACGAACGACATGACAACTATGGTTCACCAAACACTCTGCTAGGGTTCACCAAATGACCTCTTGATCAAATGGCTTAACCGCATTTAATGGTCGTCACAATCAGTACAAAGCAAATTTGGAACCTCTATCAACCTTCCTAAGTAAATGCAACTCACAAAGGTGAAATGCATGTTGGTGTAAATATATTTTTGACCTTTTAAAAAAAAAAATAATGCTTAAAATATTTGAAAATCAATATAAGAAAATAATACCTTATTCTTATTGATTGAAAAATAAAGGAATAATTGTACACTTGAAATGTATAATAACCTTGTTAAAGTGCATGAACCAATAAAACATTACAACTTAAAGAAAACCTTTAAAAATAGAATAATATTTGGTTAAAAAAACCACCACCAACATGACCAAAGAAATCACAAATCATATATTTAGCCCCTGTAGGCTATAACTATAATGTCTCTCCAACAAAAAGAAAAAAAAAAACAAAGGAAAATTGTCCCCCGGCGGAATATATTGGTCTGACCAGCAAACAGAAGCAGGCCATTGCAGCTGAACAAAGGTATACCTGTCTCTACGTTCCTTCCATAATTTTATGCACCATAATCTTCTACTCTGTTGATCGAGCGTAGTTTTATTTTAGCGCAGATTCGAATAATAGGGTTACAGTCTATTTTTACGGCTTTGCATGATGGAATTCTATCTCAACATAGTAGTCTGAATCGATCATTGTGGATTTTCTGACGGATCTCTAGGTTTTTAAAAAGACATTTTATACCTGTTTTTAAGCTGTATTTATCGAGGTTTGTTTTTTGTCCCAGCCTTTTACCTGTTTGAAGGCTTACAAGAATTCGATTATCAGGGTTTGAACCCATATAAGTCGCGTAAGATCATTCTAATGGTTTCTGCCGTAAGCCACAGTAGTGACTTATGAAACCTTTAAGTTTTGGTAAGGCTTTTGGGAAAATGCTTTATTTATCCTATGCGATTCACACTATTGCTTGTTAGAGACTATCTAAAGATATAGGTGCAGGTTTGATAGTGTGGATCCAGATGCTGGAATTTTATTTCTGATACAATTGTCCAGTTGAATCTATATGTATAATTGTTCTTACACAATTAAAAACCGGAGTATTTTTTACATTCATTAGTTAATCCTATAGAAATGTGTAACACTCCAAGGTACTGGAATTCACTTAGCCATGACACCAGCGATTGGGCTTGAAAGTTGAGTATTAGAGTGAAGGATATTACATTGGAATGAAATCCTCAACTCCTGCAATATTAGTGCGGGACAAGGAGGATACTGCTGTTTGCCAAGGGATGCGTTTGCTGCTTCCATCTACTGGCACAAGTATATTATTGTTCATACTGCACAACACAATCCAATTTAAGCAATATATTGTTCATACTGCAAAACACAATCCAATGTAAGTAATATATTGACATGGATAGGAGTGGAGTAATTCCATTATCTAGGATCCGAGCTGGCACTAGTTTTCCTTTCACTTTACTTAGACGAGATTAATTTCTTTGTATTTTTGATATGGTGCTTTAAATTAAGCTAATCTCAGTAGTCTGAAAACAGGGCTCTAAAAAGTTGCTCTTTAGAGAGGCAGAACGAACTTTTTCCCATGCTTTCTTGGCAATGTTGAGAACTTAGATCTACTGGTACAACCTCATCATCATCAAAATAAAAGCTTTGGAGCAGGGTATGGGAACCATCAAAGCATTAAATAAAGTGGATATTTTGTTTGGTTCGGTTGCAAGCAACCTGGAAGATATGTATGCAAAATGTGGATGTATGCAGAGGGCGCGTGGACAGTGGCGAGGGTGCTGGGCGAGGCAGCAGGCCTATGTGTTGTTGCTGGGGGCATGTGGTGCCGAGGAGAGGCTTTTGTATGTCATGGTTGCAGAGTATGCACAATGGGTTTTACAATGGGTGTCACTGTAGGAGAGACACGTGACACCGGCTTTTGGACGCCGTGGTTGCAGAGTATGCACAACGGGTTTTGCAATGGGTGTAACTGTGGGAGAGAGTCGAGACATGTGGCATTGCCAATGACTGTGCATGCTGACAGGGTGGGGTCCTGCATTTTCAAGACCTGTTTTATTATTGTGGGGAGGAAGTGATGTTGGTGGTTTTGAAGCCGAAGTGGAGAGTGATTAAGGCCCATGGAGCTTTGCCAGGTGGAAGAGGGACTTGTTGGGGCTCTTGCCTGGCTGGAGGATGTTGCCGATCAGAGGCAGGGGTAGGGGTCCAGGTGGCAGCAATCTGCAAACATAGACTTGTACCATAGCAAGATGCCCTGGGTAAGACTTCCAGTGGTAAAGAAGGAAACGGTTCTATTCCAGTTCCTAACAGTTTAATATTTCAGGTATCTGGAGATCTAGATTAGTCTTTTGACTTCATAAAAATCAAATTTATTGCATGCAATGAGCATAACTGCCTAGACATACTTCTACGGGCCTGCCCCCATAGCAGTATGCTTATTTTTGTTCGTTATGTCTGCTGGTTGCCATTCTTGGTTGAGCTGGCAATGTCGAGGAAACTCAAAACTTTATCATCAAAATGTTGTTTAAAATTGGGTGACGCCGCAATGGAAGTGCCCTTTCACTAACATAACTCTAAAAATCTGAATTCAGTCAAAATTCAAACCCACATTAATTGGTTGGCAAGCTCAGTATGTTTGCTTACTTGGCTTTCCGCTCTCCTCTCCAGTGGTTTCAAAAAATCCAAAACATCCTCTTCAATTGCCTCTTGATACATGCCTTATTACCCAAGTCGGATATGTCTCTTTAGCGCATCTTGGAATTGCTTGTACGACTCTAAAAATCCTCATTCAATAAAAAACTTAATCCCACATTGGTTGGTTTTCTTGGTCAGCGGTAACATATACACACCAATATATCATGATCCTTATCCCAGTAGGGATGAAGACGAAATGGAAGTGGCCTTCTCACTAAGATAATATGTCAATAGGGGTGATGTCTCATATTTGGCTATCAACGTAACCATTGCACCTCCTTTTGGTGCAATTGCTAGCTTTGTATGGGTCTAACTATAGAAATTAACATATATTAGTACTCAGTTAAGAGTTATATGCTACTGTAAGAAGTCCCCTTTCAATGTGACATGTTCTCTAATTGAGCTTTACGTAACATTTGGTTTTTGCCTTAGTGAAAGCCATTTACCAAAGGAGCTTAAAACTCGAGAAGACAATACAGAGCAGCTATTTAAAAGGTTAGTTGTATATCTCAAACCCTTCTTTTCCATTGTGAAAAAAATCTGTAAAAATATGGTAAAACCCTAGCATAGTTGGGATATTTCTCATTGCAATTCTGGCTTCTAAATGATTGATAAACATTTATGAGATTCAAAATGTGATTGACAGCGGAGATATCCTCTGTCAAATCTGCGATTTAAAATGGAAGAAAACCTCAATTAAAATTACAGGACAATGAGGCCTGAATTGTAGAACAAGAATTTCAACATATTTAAAATATGTTTACTTTTTTTTAAGTTTGCAGCCAATATTTAAATAAAATGTTTATAGTGAATTTGTAGGTTACAATAATGTACGATGATGCAGATTTCCGACATCTTATCGTCTTTTGTATTTACTACTTTCAAGGGTATTGCAGTCCTCTTAAATTTACTTTGAATTGGATTGCAGTTTTCTACAATTTGCAGGTGTTTTAAGTTTGAATTTCTTTTACCTGGTGTTAATTATGTTTCCACTGTTTTAGTCACTTAGTGTTAAGTGTTTATTTATTTTCACAACCTAGGGTTCCTTCCTATTGTAACTGGATGCATTTTCTGTCTACATTGACCTCCTTTGGTCATTTGTAGACATTAACATATTTTTTTTGTTTGTGTCTTCTTTCATACCAAACAAAATGTGAGCTGATACATTAGTACAACAATGGTTTTAAGCACAGTGTTCATGGCCATCAATAAAAATGACGAGGCTGAAGCTGGGGTCTTATTAAAGGAATGAAACTTATGATTCCTTTGGTTGTTGAAAGGGATTCTCAAATAATGATTAGAGCGATGATGAAGCCTGAAGGTATCGACCCAGAATTGGAAATTGAATAACCATCTCCAAGAAACAAGGTTCCTCATTTCAAACTTTGCACACATTAAGTTTCTGCACTTCTTCAGCAAGGTGAACAGGGCTGCTGCCCTGCTGGCCAATTCAGGCATTGACTAAGATCCAATGTTGCTAACTGAAAGCCATAATACAGATGAGTGGGATGGCCTACAAACCATCCTACTTAAGGATATGCTAGTTGGAGCCTTATCACAGGTCAATAAACCTATGCTTCATTATCTGCATGGATGACAATGGAATGAGTATAGTGAAGTGACCTTCAACCAAGGAGAATTTGAGTTCCGTTTATCTTCTTTGGTGCCCAGATGGCCAAATTTCTATTTTTGAGAGCTGGTTGCAGAGGACACCAAACAGCAGATTTGAGCATGTTTTGAAGGATTTGTTCAGGTAGCAGGGGTGGAGCTGGACAAGGTGCCGTTGCTGATCTGTCTGCAGCTGGAGAGCGTAGAAGGAAGGGGAAAGGCCCGGTTATGGAAAAATGGACTCTAGTCTAATTAGTTCCTATGTGAAGGTGTAAGGTGCCGTAAGGTCTGTAGTGATCAGACTTTGAAGCCCTGTTTATTTCATCGTGTGGTACATTTTAACTGTGTTGAGTATGCCATGTTTGACATAGTATCTTTGCTGCATTTGGTCTATGTGCAGCAGATGTTTAAGTTTGTTCCGTATTCAAACTTGGAATTATGGAATGAAAATGATGCTTCAGCTCTTTTGATTCTCTGGTTTTTGTTGGTGGAGGTTTCATGTTTTAGGGCGCAGTGGCAGAATCAAGTATGAGTAGCGAGTGTGTTAAATAGTATCATGTAACATTGTTTTTAAACAAAGGAAGAAGTACATGTACTATCAGGAAAAAAAGTGGCAAAATCAAAGTATGAGTAGTGAGTCTATTAAATCAAAATGGTATCATGCAGGTGTATGTGAATCGTTTTCTCTTATGGACAAACAAATTTTAAATGAATATTCAAACTCCTGGTATATGTGGTTTGGTCATGGGTGGTTTCTTCTTGAGCATGAACATTAGGTCAAAACCCAAGGAGTATGAATTAGAACAATATATACAAGGTAAAGAGAAAAAATATCTTTGTTCCCACAAGGGGTCCTCATACGCCCAAGAGATATGCTGGCTAGGCTGTAACATAATAATGACCTTTGAATTTATCATGTTGAGATTTTACTGAGCTGGTGAGGTTTAGAGCCCAAAAGCTACCTTGCACTTACTAAAATGCTTGGCTACAAAATTCAGTTCGGGGTTACAGATCAGTCACCATTTACCAAGTTATCTTTGTAATTGTCACCCATGGATTATGTCTAATTGGAAGGGGGATCACCCACCTAACGAATAGGAAAAGTCCATTAGTCTCACCTCTATGGAACTTGCAAGAGGGCTGGACCTCCCTGATTAAGTATCAGGCTTCTGGATGTTTGATGTAGGTGAAAATTGGCTCCTTCTTAGTGCAAGGACTATTGCTTATGAACTTGCTAGGAGGAAATAAATTTATAGCAGTGTTTTTCTCACACAATACCATGCTTACAACAACATCAAGTAATCTAACCAACCTATCCCAGGTTCCTTACTTCTCCATGATGGCGTAATCGGTGTACATCAATGATTTCTAAGCATGCAAGAATGTTTTTGCGACATAAATACACTTAAAACATCCTATTTATGTTTTCTGATCTCTTTATGCAGGGCCTGTGGGTGTTATGCTCTTTGTCTAAGAGATCAAAGTTAAAAAGAGTCATCTATTTCTGTAGTAAATTGATGATACCTAGTTTTCGTAAATTGATGATACCCAGTTTTCTCTTACATAGTGGCCACAAGTATGTCTCCATGTTCATGATAGATTTGGTGCTTTGGCACCTCAATTTTTATTACTATTTCAGTATACATCGAGGCTTGAACATGTAGTTTATCTAAGGTTCTCATTACTGAACTGCTTGATCTCAAGGCTAAGCCATTAATTCTATTTTTGTAATACTGAAAAAGGCCTACAAGAAAGAAAATTTGGACATGAGGTTGTTGGTTATGACCAAAGCTACATGAGGATTAGCAATGGCTTATTAACATAGGCCATGATAAACGCTTTTGACCGGAGCTATGAACCGGTGGGGAAGGGGCCCCAACCCAACAACAAGAAGAAATGAGAGGAGACAATGGATAGAAGAGGAAGAGAAAGGCGAAGAGAAGGAGGAGGAAGAGGAAACAAAGAGTGGAAAAAGAACGCCGAACCAGAGTAGGACTGCAGCCAAACCCGAAGGACAACAGAAACACCAACCGATTAACCCAGTGAGGAGCCAGCCCGCGAGTTGGCCGCTTGAAGCAGAAGATGGAAGGCAGAACTGGCTCTGTCTTTAAGTGCATTCAAGTGATCAACCGCAGAGTGTACTGGGAAGAGAGCCGCATCGACGTCTATCACCGGGAGGAAGCGTTGATCCAGAGAGGGGTGGAAATTTTGGGCGAATGACACTAAATCTCGGTATTGTCCGCAAAGCCACCGAATGTCGCGACCAGAGCCGAGAGCAAGTTCATCGACTTCTTCCACCCACAAGAGGGGATCCGAGGAGAGAAGTCGACCAGTTGGTCGTGTAAGCCGACACGATGAACAACATAAATTTGGTCGATGGCAACCCGTTCAACATCAACAATATCCGAGTGAAGAAGAAGGCAGAAGGAGACAAACGCAGAGGCTATGTCGAGTCAGTGCGAGGGCGACGGGCTCGAAAACGAAAGGAGTCTCCTAGAATCGCTTCAATAGCTTCGGCTTCCTCTTGCGAGGAGAATTTGAAAACCATAGCAAGGCGACGCCTGTCGATAGCAGAGGCATCGGCCAATTCCCAAAATTGACCACGAAGCACCACGAAAGGAAAGCCGACGAAAGACATGAGGGCATAGAAGATAGCACAGAGCAGGAACCAATCAAAAGATGACGCCGAAAATGGAGGAAACTACATAAATAGAACAGAAACCGTGTGAAAAAGAAGGGGAGCCGTCCCCAAGAAGAAATGAAGGAGGCAAGGAATAGGTGAGCCTGTCTGAGGAGACATGGGTCACGTGAGAAAAATCACTTTGGGAATGCAACAGAGATTCGCCGCCGAGAAGGCGAGGAAAGGACGGTTCGCACAAAGAGGACAACCGCACGCGAGAGAGACCCCGCCAAGCTACTCGGACGAGCCAACTCGATCGTGGGAAAGGAGGATCGGCAATCCGTGCCAATCATGAGCCGAGCTGGAAGAGATGCTGACTGAAGGATGATCAATGGCGAAGTTAGCAAGGAAGTCCGCCGCACGATTAGCTTCTCGAAAGTTGTGAGAGATGCTCCAAGATTGAATTTTGTCCAGCCAATAAAGAATCTGAGGAATGAAAAGATTAAGTTTCCATGAAGGGGAGACACCTCGGGAAACCGCAAAATTATTATTTGGGAGTCCCCTTCGATTGAGAGATTTGAACTACCAAGCAAAGCAACCATCTTGACCCCTTCCAGTAAAGCATGGGCTTCAGCAGAGTTATGTGCCCTCTTTGAGAGGGAAGGAGCCTACTCTAATGAGACTACCACGATCATCTCTGAGAATGCAACCGGCGCCGGATTTACCTGGGTTACCTCTAGATGCCCCGTCGAAATTCAGTTTCCATTGACCCTGCTGGGGAGGACGCCATCTGGTTTTTTTCCTTCCTTTGAATGAATTTTTCAAGTTGTGAGAGCCCTTTTTTTACAATTGATCCTGGTCTGGGGAGCTTGATGAGGGGCCAGGAATGTAAAATTGAGAAATCCTTGGAAGAGAAGGTGGAAAAGGAGAGACAATTAGCGCTAACACGCTCCGAAATGGCCACTTCGAGCTTGTTGAGAAAGGTTGGAAGATCAACAGCTTGCTCCCTAAAAAGACGGAGATTACGTTCCCACCAGATATGCCAGAGCAAAAAGTATGGGCTGACGCCAAATAGAGCTGAACAAACTCTTGGCATTAAAAGATGGCCAAGAGGAAAGATTCGCAACAATGCTTTTACAAGGGACCCAGGCAAGACTTAATTTGTTGAGAAGCCAGTCCCAACAATAGGAAACAAAGGGGCAAAACAAAAAGAGGTGATCCAAATCTTCCTCAGCAGCACCGCACAGAAGACACTTGGAGGGACCAGAAAAGCCCCAAGAGCGCCTTTTGGCTTGAGTAAGAACCTTCTTATTCAAAACTAACCAGCCGAAATAAGCTACTTTCGAGTGATGCTAGGATGCCAGCAACCAAGGGAGCAAGGAGTCCCCTTTCCTGAATGTGAAATAAGTGTATTATAGCCAGCTTTTACCGAATAGGAACCAGAGGCATCCCCAAGCCAAAGTAAATTGTCGTCTTTACTGAGATAAAGGGCATTTCTATCCCGAATTGAGTCCTTAAGGAGGGTGGAATCTTGAACAGAGGCTCCTATAGAAGAGATATCCTTCCAGAGCCAAGAAGGCGAGCCGTCAGGGTGTTGACGGCCATAATTAGAGACCAAAGTACCCCAGGCCTGTTTAGTAGAATTCATTACACCGTTGAGGGTAGTGGAAAGATTAAGGGGAGGAAAGCCATTCCAACTTTCATCCCAGAAAGAAGCGAGCAGACCGTTGTTTATGTTCCAGGTGACCATCTCTGCAATTAGGGATTTGGAGTTACATAGAAAATTCCAGATATGTGAACCTCTCGGTAGCTCGGAACTGGATAATAAAAGATCGTGGCGATGTCCACCGAGATACTTATGAGAGAGAATTTGAAAGGCTAGTCTATTAGCATTAGAAATGAAGTTCCACACCAGTTTAGCCCCAAGGGCGTATTTTGAAGAGCGAGATCCAGAATACCCATGCCGCCCATACGCTTTGGAAGCTTGACCAGATCCCAATTAGCAAGATGAAATTTGCGCTCAATACTGTGACCTTGCCATAAAAAGGTGCGCACCACTTTTTCAATTTTGAGCAGAACAGATTTTGGGATCTGTAAAATTGATAACATGTATATTGGAATTGACAGAAGCACCGAATTGATTAGAAGAGCGCGGCCGGCCAGAAAGCCATTTTCCTTTCCAAGAAAGAAGTTTGGTGGAAAGAGAGTTCAAGAGCCCGTTCCAAAGGTGCGCCCTACCATTGCCGTGGAAAAGTGGAATGCCCAAATAATTATGTGGAAGATTTCCCATAGAGAAGCCGAGAATTGCTTTAATTCTGCACTGAAGTCTAGGAGCCACGTTGAAGAAGAAAATAACTGATTTATGAAAGTTTAAAACCTGACCTGCAGTAAGAGAATAAGAGTCCAGAATGGAAGAAATTCGTTTAGCTTCAGGAATGGTCCCTTGACCAAATAGAAAGGTGTCATCCGCGAATTGTTGATGAGAGAGTGGAGGAAGGTTGGATGTGATATGTAGACCTTTAAGAGAACCATCCTGAATAGCGGATTTAATGCTGCGACTAAGAGCTTCCGCTACCAAAGTGAAAAGGAAGGAGGAGAGAGGGTCTCCCTACCTTAAACCTCTACTACTCTGAAAGAAGCCTTCCGCAGAACCATTTACTAAAATAGAAAAACATGGGGAAGCAATGCAGTTGAAGATCCATTTGCAGAAATGTTCACAAAAACCCATGGCTTGCAAAGATTTGAGGAGGAACCTCCAATTGACACGATCATAGGCCTTACTGAAGTCTAGTTTCAACATCATACCCGCTCTAGAGGAGTTATGAAGAGAGTGGATCAATTCATGTGAGATAATGATCCCATCGGTGATAGACCTGCCAGGAATGAAACCACTTTGTTCATGGGCAACCAATTTGGACAGCAGAGGGCTTAATCTATTAGCGATAGCTTTGGAAATGATTTTGTAAGTAGTGTTACATAGAGAAATGGGTCTGAAATCATCCATAGTCTCAGTCGGGGACTTTTTGGGAAACATGCAGATGAGGGTATGATTGAGAGTACCTAAAATCTTCCCCAAAATCCTGGATTCCTCAACTACTTTCCAAACAGAAAAATCCGACGACTTCCCAAAAATCCTGAAAGAAGGATGCTGGGAAGCCATCAGGACTTGGCGCTTTATCACGCTTCATCGAAAAAACAATTTTCCGAACCTCCTCCAAGGAGAAGGGAGAAAGAAGCAGGTCGTTGTCAGCAACCGTAACAGCAACAGGGGTCTGAAGAAGGAAATGGGACTGTGCTCCAAGGGTGGAGGCCGAGTCATTCAAGAGCTTCCGAAAATAAGCCACCGCTTCTGATTTGATTTGAACTTGGGATGAAGCAAGAGTTGAATCTTCAAGCTTAAGAGAGGAAATGTAGTTGAAATTTCTTCTAGCTTTGACAGAGGCAAAGAAGAACTTGGTATTTTTGTCTCCATCAATCAGCCAAGTTTCTCTGGATTTTTGACGCCAAAAGTTTCCTCTTTCAGAAGGAGAGCGCCCAAATCCTTTAGGAGAGATTTTTCTTTTTGAAATCAGCCTGAAACATCCCTTGGGCGAGAATGGACTCATTTAGAATACGAAGATCCTTCTCGACTCTAAGTTTTTCTTGGAAGATGTTTTTAAACTCGAATAATTCCAGCATTGTAGTTTGTCTTTCAGCAGAGAAAGCTTTTTGGAGAGTTGGAACATCCAAGTCCCTTTGACATTGAAGGAGGCCCACCAGAGATTGACTAAAGGCTTAAGAGAGGAATCATGTAGCCACATGTTCTCAAATTTGAATGGGGAACGACACGGAGGCAGATCAAAGTTTAAATCCAGAGAGATTGGAAAGTGATCAGAACCGAGAAAGGAAGAACAGAGCTTTTGATGAGGAAGTTGTTTTGCAACCAGAGTTCTGAAACAAGGAATCTGTCAAGATGCACAGCCAAGGAACTAAACCCAGGCCTCCTGTTATTCCACGTGAACCAGCCCTTGCAAGGCTCCACATCGACTAAATGAGAGGAAGAAACGAAGGAGGTAAAATCTACCTGAGAGCATGGCTGCCATTGATACCTCCACGCTTATCTCGGTCAGAGAGGGTGGCATTAAAATCACCGGCTACGATTGTCTTGGAAGTTGCAGCGGTATCAAGGAGCTGACGGAGAGTATTCCAGAGAGCTCTTTTTCTAGTCGGAGTAGAAGGGCCATAAACATTGCAAATGAAAAAGAAATCATCAGAATGTTTAATTTGAACTTTGCACCAAATAAAATTCGTTTCCACGAGGATGGGCTCTATAACGCACAACAACTAGTTTTCCACAAAATACCAAGACCACCCGAGGCGCCAAGAGAGTTAGAGAAGCAACCATCCCAACCTTTCCATTTTCGGAACCATCCGTTTAAGCATCCTTCTTCCGACATTTTGGTTTCCTGAATCAGACAAATATCAACTGCTGCATCCGTGGCATAGCGTCTTAACAGACGCTGCTTGTTAGGGGCGTTGAGGCCCCTAACATTCCATGAAAATAGGATCATTTGTGTTTCAGAGAGGACTCGCCTCTCCTACTTGTAGATGGGAAGAAGGAACGCAGTTGAAGTTGCTTCCCAGCGGCAACCTCGTTAAGAGAGAGTTTACTTTTGTTGGGACGACCTAGAATGCTTTTCGGACCTAGATCCATATTGAGTAAGGGTGGAGTAGGGAGAAGCGGACCAAGCAACAAATTATTGGAAGAATGATTCTCGATAGTATCCTCCAGAGAATCCGTATGGTCGCCATCATTAGACTGAAGAAGATCATCTTTATCAATAATCCATTTTTCTAAAGAGGAGGAATTACCTCCCATGCCGATGGATATGCCTTCGTGGAAAAGGGACAGAATTCTGGTGGAGTCCTTTACAACGGCAGTGTTTCTTTAACAAGAGAGAAAGTATCGGGGTCCAGGGAAAGGGGTTCACGAACAAAGGTGGGGGAATGGGAAACCAGGGCGCGGGAGTGCGGGGGAAGAATGAATGGGGAGGACGGAGGGGGACAGAATGGGGTGGGGATAATTTCCGCCATCATGCGGGACGCTATTAAAGTGGGGATTTTTACAGTATTTGCGAATGTGTCCGGGCTTTTTACACTTAAAGCAAATGTTGGAAACGCCTTCGTACTCCACTTTTGCTCCCAAAGCCCGGAGGGAGTGGTAATATGAATGACTTCTTGAAGCTTTTGAGAAGGGTCAATAGCTATGCAGATTCTAGCAAAAGAGGAGAGGGTACCTTTCAGAGAGACAGGGTCAATGCGAATGACGCGACCTAGGCTTGAGCAGATTTTAGTAAGGATTGGAGCAGACCAAAACTCACTGGGCAGAGAGTAGAGTCTTACCCAAACTTGAAATCCTTTAGTATCTGCTCTGTTGCAGTCAAAATGAGGCTCCCACTCGCGAATCGCCAAACCAGAGTCGGAAAGAAGAAAATCTTTCCTATCCATAGTGTCGTCCTTCTGGGCAGCATGCGCTCTGAAATAACACAAAGAAAAATCCCTTTTCAAGGAATCGAATACTCAGGCCGCTACCCCACTGGGTTTCACACCAGTTTTGAATGCCTGAAATCGATAACCTTCTACCAATAAATTTTGCAAAAATAGCTCTCGAATAGAAACGCTTAATTTGGGCTGCAAAGGCGACGTCGTCAACTAGGGACACGGAAGGGATGGTAACAAGACCATCTTGAATGACGAGTTTGGCTCTGTCCACCTGCACAAAATCTGACATTGAACGAAGGGGACCCAGCCTCTTTTGCAGAGCTTCCGACAGGCCCTGGCCGTCGGGGCGCCATCGCCGCATCACGGGGCGTAGCCAGGAGACCGTTGGAGGGGCGTGAATTCAAAATTTGTTTCGGAACACGGGGGTACCGCGGCTCTTTCGTCCTCATTTTTGGTATCTTAAATTTAGGCTCGCTACATCATCTTCATTGATAAGGTGGACTGAAAAGACATTTGTAACGTCTAAAATGTGTTGATATGGGGGTGGTTGAATTCTCTCCCCTTACTTGAATAGTTATCTAAGTATCGGGATGGGTTTCTATGACAAGATAATTTTTTCCCGGATTTTGGGGATGATAGGTGGATCTTTGTTAAAATAATATATTATAGAAATTAATTAAAAAATAACTTAAATAAACTAAAATAAGATGAAATTTAAAACAATAAATTACTTAATAAAACCTTTAATTCAATAATCCATTTGATAAGTGAAAATTGTTAATACCATAGTCCGAAATCATGAATGATAGAGATACATTAACATGCCAATGCAAAATTGAGAATTGAGACAATGAGAAGACTCGAGCATAATACAATATGATTAAAATGCTAAGTCAAAACTCAGAGTTAAGAAGAGTACAAAATAAATTAGCATGTTAATGCTCAAAACAAAAAAATATTGTCCAACTCAATAATCAAAGCTATCATCTGAAAGAATACTCACAAAATGTTCCTCTTTGTTGGAACTATTGGCCTCATCTTCATCTTGGAAAGGGTCTCAACCAATCTTGTTGCTCATCCCGATCCTTGTCATCTTTCCTTGGTTCCTCGGGATGTACATCCCATTAGTAATGTTGGCTCTCCTTGTACTAAGGTGCCTTACTCTTTGAGATGCAAAGTATTGTGTCAATAACCATATGTTGACCAATTCCTCTTAGTAGCAAAGGAACTAGAAACCTAATAAAAGAGGTAAATGACAAGTGTTTGTAAAAATATTGGAGGCCCATACAATCACCACGAACTCGTTGGCTTGTCCCGTGCCAATGTGAGCCTGTATATCCTAGTTGAAGACTTGTAGCCATCAAGTTCAATCAACTTGAGCGACTCAAATCTGAACCGTGAAGCATCCTTTGCACTATACATTTTTTTCGGGCCTTCAAGAAACCCCCTTCACCTTCTTGTCATTGAAGGGGACAACTCTATTATGCCTCTTGACATACCATTTTAGAATTAATGCATATGCAGCCACATATAAGGGGATGTTCAACTTCTCCCACCACCTATATTGGAACTCTGTATCACTGTGCTTGCCTGAACAGTCAACTGCTCTTAGGTAGTAAGATCCATCTTTACAAGAGACAACGATATTGATCGAGTGGGTGGTGTTTAGCATCCGTCCATCCATCCATGATAATGTGCATTTGTGGGAGACCCATGTGGTCCTCATTTCCTCCATCAATAAATCAACCTTGGAATAGTTCATATCAAAGACTGTACTACTTAGTTTTGTATCTCCCACGGTAATAATCCACACTTGCTTTGTCAACGTTAGCCGTAGCCTCCTTGTAATAAGGAGAGCGAGCAACATGAAATCGGATGCTATTGGAATAAAAGAATTTTCCAAGGACATTGTTGGCCTCCTCCTAGCCTTTGTATCATACATGCCTACAAATAGATTGGGGCCATGACCTTCCTCTTCCCCTTAGCCTCCATTCCAGTCACCTCAAAACTTGATATTGCATCGGTATTAGAGAAAGAATTCCTAGAAGTCCTATGAGTATTAAAAGAGGTGTTAATGCCATGAATTGTTAAAACGTTGTCTGTGATATCTCCATTAAGCAACTTTATAAGCTCTGCCCTCTCATCAAGTGTTGAGTTTAGAACAAAGCCCAACCTCTTTCCGTGTTGTGCGCAGGAGGTGTGCATTCACCCTAGTGATGCTGCCCAATGAGTTAATGAACAAATATTACACTTCCATAGTTTAGTACCCCTTCCATTGTTTGTTTTGGGGTTGTGAAATATCTGAGAAAATTGTTTCAAATATCTCTTCTTGTCGAATGGTCCCTTGGCATGTTTGGCCAATCCTATAGAGGGGCAATTTAATTTTTGTCACTCACAATTGGACTTCCAGTTTGTGGAAACTGCCTCTTCCCTTTTCCTTGGCCCCCAACTAGGGGCACCACACATCTTATCCATTTGAATGAAAATCAGCTTCATACTCACTACCATAACTCATCTGTGATTGCAAAAAAAAAAAAGATGAAAGAAAATAAGCAAAACAAATATTTTCATTAACATTTAACAAACAACAATGGAAAAGTAATTTAATGAACAAAAAGAAACCAAAATTTTAAATAACTTATAATCAATTTGAAATTTTATCGTTTATACTTCATATGATTGTTGACATATGCCATTAATAATGTAAATTTAATAAACAAAAAGTAAATGGAAAAACACCAATTCGTTTAGTGTTTTAGCATAGTTACCTAAGACTCCGGGACAACAAGAAATTTCTAAATTTTGGGGATGGCAAGGGGGCGGCTAATAAATAATATTTATTTTATATATATATTACAAATATAACATGAATAAACTAAGACTTAAAACTGAAAGCCTGAAGATTGAAATCATTAATCCAATTATTCATCACATAAGCCAAAATGCTATATTTAATATTCATATTTCAATGTTTCATATTGAGTCATTGACATTAACATAGAAATTAGAACTGAGATACATTGATACTAGATAGCGATACAATGATACATCAACAATATGACAATGAAAAACAAGTCTTCATTAATCAGCATGAGAAGAGTACATATGTTATTATGTCATAACTCATAAGTACATAACCAAAATCCTCTTGCAGTCGTATGACTCTAAACCAGACTTGTTTATCTTGATCCAGAAGACTTGCATTGCAAACTCAATAGTTGAGAGAAATAGGTCAAGTTACTACTCAAACAACCCCATCTCACTATATCAAAAATCACACATATCTTGAGCTAAACTCCTGCCCTAATTCATATGTTCAGAAATGACAGTCCTTCTGAACCATCTAATTTAACATAACCAAACTGTTTCTTTACATTCGTATCCAAGTCAATAAAGTCTTGAAATGATAATATGCGGTTGCAATAAGGAATCATTAAAATAATAAAATTTGTTTGAACAATACATCAATGCTTAATTTGAAGTTTCTGTTTGGAAATTGACATGATTTAACTTTTAGGAAATAAACATGGTTTTTATTTTAGGCAGCTATTTACTTAACAAATATCAAATACAAGGTACCTATTGTGAAAAAGAAACAAGAACTGTTTGGATGTGGAGAGAGGGCTTTAATAGTATGCAGACAGTGTATAAATAAAGACACTCACTTGTTCACTCAGGCTTTTGCATTTGAGCTAAATAGCCGATACGTTTTGGATACGGGAGCGGGTACGGAGTATCTGATACGCGGAAATGGCAAAAAATTTTTGGGCTTGGATACGGCAGTACAAAAAATATATAAAAATTAAAAAATATATAAATTTCAGCCTTCTAAATAAGAATTAACCACATATTATGCATATGAAAAACAAAACAAGCTAAATAGCCACAACAAACTACTCATACATTCATAATTTCAATTGTCCCTACCATATCTAGTTGAGGTGTTTATTACATTTATGATTTATCTCATACATGCTATTTTTATCCATGTTTATGATGGCTTGGAACATATACCTTCTTAGAATAATGGTGTTGCGAAAACCGTAATTTCTGCTGTAATGATATATTAAATTTAAAATATACCTTCTGTAGAATAATGGTGCTGTGAAAACTTTAATTTCTGCTGTAATGATATATTAAATTTAACATATACCTTCTGTAGAATAATGGTGCTGTGAAAACTGTAATTTCTGCTGTAATGATATATTAAATTTAAAATATACCTTCTGTAGAATAATGGTGCTGTGAAAACTGTAATTTCTGCTGTAATGATATATTAAATTTAAACTATACCTTCTGTAGAATTAAAAAAAAAAACAAATTAAAAAAACTGTTTTTTGGTGGCAGGAGCGGGTAGGGAGCGGCGAGGGCCTGCAGAAGCGGCCGGATACCTGGCTGTTTCCTGGCCCTGCAGGCCCTCGCCGCTCCCGCTCCCTCCCAGTGCCCTAGGGGTGCCGTTTTGGCAACTTAGCATTTGAGAGGCAAAACTCTATTACATTAGGTTCATAAGCCTCCCATATATGAACGGATCTAGGAATCTGTTGAGAATCTTTTTCTTGTTCTATGCTAATAATAATGACATTAATTGATAATAGGGATGACCATTTACCCACGTTTTTGGCCAATGTGCCCAGATTCAATGTATTGAGGTTGTTTTTAGGATTTGGTAGGTTTGAAATAAAAATAAGAACAAGTTTTAACTTTTTTAAAAGAGTATTTTTTTGGCATGTTTAAAAAGGTTGGGCCATAGGGGATCTTATGACGTCTCTCGACTGTCCCAAGGACGTCACGGTGTCCCCCGAAGTGTTGAAGCACCCAGGACATCTTGGGTGTGTCCCCGAACTTAGGGGACGTCCTAGGATAAACCCCGATTTTTCTCTTAGGCTGGGACGCTAGGGGGACATTTTGTCCCCATCCCCAAGTCCCCAGGATGTCCTGGATGTCTGGGACAGCTTGGGGATGGGGGTGTGCATCCATGCATAACACTTCATTTTAGTAGTTAGGGCAAATAAAAAAAATCCTACAAAACAGCAATGCCATAACCCATTTTGCATTTTGAAAAAAGAAGAAAGAAACTGCCAAAGCCCAAGGGCCAAATGGCTTTGCAAGTTTGCAATGGAAAAAAATGCAACCTTGATTCTTGAATGAATTTGACGACGTGTAAACAAAATGGCAAAATACAAGTTTTAAAAATTAAGAATGAAAATGGCAATGCCAAATGGAGATCAATGGAAATAGCCGTAACTTGTAAATGTAGAATGAGAAGTTGAGGTGGAACCCTTTTGCTCTGGCTGAAACCTCACCTCTCCTCCTCTTTCTCCTCTTTTCCTTTTCTTCGTTTTTTGAAGTGTAATTGACTTTGGTGGTTTAGGGCATTTTTACAAGTTTTCAGGTCCTTTTAGGGTTAGGGTTTATTTTTATATGCTTTAAAGTTTTTTTCCTGCTTTTAACTGTTTTAAATTTTTTGGCCTTTTTGTAAGGCGGCAGTTGCCAGGCGCCCCTTGATTTTCCAAGGACGTCATGGCATCCCCGATGGCTGCTGTTTTGGTGTTGTGTTTCAGGGACATCCTCCCCTTTTTTGGTTGGTATTGGGGGAGGGGACGGGGAGGTTACCCCAGCCCCACCATCCCCAAGATTTCCCAAATGTCTGGGATGGTTGCTGGATGGGGAGACGTGTCCCTGCGTAATAATGGTTAATGATTCTATATTATGACTGATTCTGTGCACTGCTTCTGCTAGACATATTAACCTTTTCTTACATGAGATGTAACAAACACACAATCTGAAAGTTTCTGCTGTTAGCTTTAATTGTACTAGGGGATCAAAATAAAAATTTCCTTGCCTCCCAAGTCCTTTGGGATAATATTTCTAGTAGTAAATGCTACTGTGCTACTTCTATTTGCATCTGCTGGTTGCCATTACAAATTCTTAAACATTTAGTACTAATATAGGTGTTTTTAAACTTTTTTTTTTAATTAAAAACTGTTTGCCTGCTTGGTCTTGCTTAGCCAGAGAGAGATAAAAGGAAGAAACTAAAGCATGTCAACAAGAAGTGGATCTACAAATATTTCTGAAAAAAATCAAGCAAGATGGAGAATGAACTACCGGCTTTTAGTCCTGAGAGTCTCCAGAATAACATGAGAGTCAACTATTACAGGTTTATTGCTATCTTTGCAACTTCATCTTGTATCTTTATCCTTTTCATTTAAGAAGTGAATTACTGTGAACGCAAATCAAGTAAACTGTCGATGTTTTATTTCTGTTACCTGTCCTACTGAAATTTAGTTTGAAGGAGTCCTGATGGAGATTTGGCCAAAAGTTCTGTTAGACATATTAGTACTGTCCCTTTTGGCAGAGTTCAATTGCTGAAGTTTGCTATAAACATTGACTCATTACATTCATATATCATGAAATAGTTGCCAATCACTCATGCTCATGTTAAACATTAACATTTTCATATCCATGGCCTACATACCCTTAGGAGACCAAAATATTGAGGAAGAGCGAAAAATGGACTTCTAATTAATATTAGGCACAACCAAAACATTAAAGGAGAAAATCATGTAGATTTATTTTAATAAATTGTAAATGAGGGGTAGTTGAGCCGTTTTGTTTTATTTATCTCTATTTGTCCTCAATCAACGCATTTAATGTTTGAGGGGGCATGAACCACCATTAGAACATATTAGATCATCTAATTTGAGACCAGTGACCTTAGGACAAATACTACAGCAGTGACCTTAGGACAAATACTCCAGCATTCAGACTATTTAGTATTAAGGCTACTCAACATTAGGACAAATACTTAATCCATAGCAACAGTATTCCTTCTCAAGGTCAAATATACAATATCCTTCCATCTGGATCACATTCCTCACATACATGCACAAGAATAAAATCTGTAACTTTCATGAAGAGGTGGTCTTCAGTCTATTGATAATATACATACATATACGCCATCATCACAGAATTGACATGTCTTACTGATCGGTGACTAATAATTTACTCTTTTGATTTTAAGAGTTCATCAATCTCGATTACATTGTTAAACCCAGGCTCTTTTGGACTTGACCTTAATCGTGCTACTAACTAATTTTAGTCTCCAGCAGCATTTTGTATATGTGGGACAATCATTGTGATTATTTTCACGTGACTTCACACCAAATTGGTTACATTGCCTTAAACGCTTGTTAAAATTATATTTGTCAAGGCATACCCTTTCTAGAGATGTGATTGCCCATAGTTTTCATAATCCTCTCGATTAGGTACCCTACTCTACTTAAACATAAATAAGCCTCAAATTACAATCAAACAAATCCCTTGTTACTTCAGTGTCAAGTAAAGCATTGGGAATCTCATCTTTACAAATATATTTTAAGTTTATAGAGCATATAAGCTTAAATTTGCTTGTTTAATAAATATATGTTACCACCATAGCAATTATGTAATTGCATGCATCCATATTACGTAGAAAGGCACAACTAGAACCATGGAGTAGCAAAACATAAAGTCTATCAGCTTTAGTCCCAGCTGGTTTTCTTTTGACTGTCTTTGTTTTATATTCTTTTTATAATCAAAATATTCTGTCTTCCAGACTCAAATAACAAAATTTTAGCTATCTGAAAAGAGTTATAACACTCAAGCCTCCTTGACACTGGGTCTGGTTGCCAATTCTTAAATCCTTAGTCCATGATTACATTTTACAATCCTTCATTTGGCATTTTATTATCCTTTATGTATTTCATAATCAAATAGTTAGGCAAATTTTAGCAACTGATACTAAGTGACTAATTATCTGCGTGCCTTTTTTAACCATTCATCATGATAATTGCTTAAACCCTTCATACTCTGTAAGGATCTTCTTTTTGATTTTTTTGGGATTATGCATCCTGTATTACACATTGATATCATCTTATTAGTGCCCCTCTCCCAACAAATGCTACAAGAGCTACCATTTCTTTCTCTCAAAAACGTTACTTGTTGATATCCTTTGTTCTTAGGAGAGGTTTGCCTCCCGAGTTTCTCCAGACCTTTTTGTTGGTATTTAGAGGTCAGTTCATTTCTGTAGTTATATCGTTGTTTCTGCTTATAGGAATCCACTCAAATACTCCTTTGGTGCCCCTCTTCTCCTTCTCCCCTTGAGGAACGCGTTCAACAAATTTGTTTGAGAAAAGTATAGGTTCAACCTTGCAACCTCTCAACCCCAAGATAGGTTTCCATGCCTAGCATTTCTTACAAAATGTATCCAACATGCTATCTCCAACATCATTGTTCCAACCAGTTACAAGTTGAGATAGATCGCCATATTCCATGAGGTGATAGGATCCAACTTTTTGTTTTCTCTAGGTGGATTGAGGAGCATCTCTTGTAGGTGTTTTATGCATTACAAAATCCAAAGGAGGTATCACTCATCAGGTTCTCTAGCCACCTTTGTCCACTATCCCGATCAAAGGTGCTTGGCCCTTTTCATCAGAATTTGTACTTTTCAGTGTAGGGCTTACTAGGGATCCCAGGGTACTAGGTTGATTGTCTCCTTTCAGTCCATCTCATATGTAGGTGGTGCTAAGCGCCCTTTGGATATTGTTTCTCACACGGGATAGGGACGGATCAATGGGATGACATCTTCCTTTGCTTATTGATACTAGGGTGCCCCAATCCTCTCACTCATACTAGCCATTGAGGATCTATCTCTTCTCAGTGTTTAAAGCCGTCTAGTTCTCTTTGCCAGCTGCATGGCCAATGAGGGCAGGTGCGCATTAGTAGTTTTCTCTCTACCTTTGGAGGATCCTTGGTCTTGGATGTTAGAAGAGGTTATACAGGGAGTACACTACTTTCTGTTATGATTGTAAAGCCCGGTCCCAGTAGCCCTATGCATTCTCCCATGGACATTATTAGATCTTGATTACATCCTATGTTGGCCCAATCATGTAGACTGGTAGTGGATGATGATGCGCCAGTTCTTCCTCCACTTCGAGCTTTGATATAGATGTGTGACAGCTCCGATGTGTATCTTGTGGGAAGAGACAGGCCAGCTTACAAAACCCTTCCAACCAGTAAGTCCCAATATTCCTGCAACCATGCCAGCCATAATGGACAAAAATGTGCGGCTGCAAATTTCATCATCATCAGTCCCTTCCACACATGGCTATTCATCATCATCATCATCACCAGTAAGTCCCAATATTCCCACAAGATACACTGTATTATGTTACTATTGTATCTTGTTCTTAATTGGCCCTCTCTTTCCTTGAGATGTCCTGCCCACACATGGCTATTTGTACTGGTACTTGGATCGTATGGCCAAGGTTTTGGATTTCACCCTCTTCTGTTATGTTTACATGTTTTAGTGCTTAGTTACCTTTCTTTAACCCTTGGTGTTTTTTTCCACTGTAGTATGTTACTATTGTATCCTGGTGGACTTTAGATTCCATTGACCTAATTCGGTCATTCGTTGGCATTAATATAATGTATTTCTCCACTTTGGCTGTTCGCTGGCATAAATATAAGTTATTTCTTTTTCTGTTATACGTATATCTGATTTTTATGATATTAATTTCTGAAAAATCGAAGGTCACTCATTCTTTTCTTGATTCAGTTTGAAAGACTTTCTTTGATATTCAGATTTCTAATTCATGATGGCCGGTATATGTTGAATTCTGACCTGATTTTTTTAATTTTATAAATTCCACAAATTGGCTTCTTAGTTCTGTAGATGGGTGTATGGTATTTGCCTTGTGTAAACTAGATGCTCCATAGAAGAAGTATCATCTGATGACCAAAAATGATGCAATCTGGAAATTAGTATTTATATTTTTCAGATTGCTTTTCTGAAACGTTTCTTGAATACAATGCTATCTCAGATTGTACAATTTTTTCAGTATCTTTTTATTGGTATTGGTTTGTTCTTACAAAACCCAAATTCTGCTTCTGTTCAATTCCTACACAAACAATGTTTTTTTAATCAAAACTTCATTTTATTTTGGATTTTGTGTTAGAAGATAAATCTTATATTTCAAATCTAACTTCTCTTATGTACCATCAGTAAGCACAGATACTTCGGATCCTGAAAGGAATACCTTTATGGGCCATTATCGCTATATTATATTAAATCTGTCATCCTGCTGGTTTGGAAGGGCTCACAATAGTAATGCTTCTCCTTTGAATGGGGTTTTAACCATATTTATGAAGCCCAGAAATCTGGATCCATTTGGGAGGGCGAAAAATTTGGAAATCCGGAGTTTTTGAAAAAGTTTAGAAAAATCCGGTGCAAAATATAAACATTTTATATATGAGCATAATTTATACATATGCAAAAACTAATAAATATAACAAAAAAACATGAATAACGCAATATAAAATGTTAATACATTTAATATTAAATGATATATAATGGTGTTAGGTGTCTTTTTATAGCAAAAATTTTTTTTTAAAAAAAAATTTGTGGGAAGAGACAGGCGGCCCGGACAGAACTTATCCTGATTGGCTGTAGTATCTGGATCCAGCCATATTTTGTGCAGATCTGGCTAGATTTGGTAACTATGTAAAATAAGCTCTATATCCAAATTCCTTTTCATCCAAAGACAAAAACAAGTGTCCTCCATTAACTGTTTCAAAGATCTTATTTTAAACGTTAACACTTTTAATTTTCAGTAAATGATGTACTTGTTCTTGAATGCAATTTGATATTTCCAATGTTAGCTCTCTATCAATATTCTTAAAGAAGAAGCTATCAATTATGTTTAGAACATATTTGATATTGAATACTATGGATCAAGGCATTTGATAAATTTGAAAGGGTTTTATTGTTTAGGCCTTCTTATTTGGATAATGATTGGTTGTTATGATAAATTTCCATTCAATTCTATAGCATGCAAACTGATGATGATGAAATTTGCAGCCGCACATTTTTGTCCATTATGGCTGGCGTGGTTGCAGGAATATTGGGACTTACTGGTTGGAAGGGTTTTGTATTCTATTTCATGATCATGGCTCTTAGTTCTCTGGGGGTCATTGCCAAAACCAAATTTAAGATTCATGAATATTTTGATTCGTGGAATCGTGTTATATTGGACGGGATATCGGGTGGACTTATGGTATCTCCATTTTCATTTTCCTTTACTTTGTTTTGACTTTTTAAAGAATCTTTTTCATTAGCATTCATGTGTGAAATATTTGTAAATACAGGTTTGCACCAAACATTTAATTGTATTTATGCATATGTCATTATGGCATTTTCTTTCTCATGAAACATTTTAATTTGATATTTCATTTATGTTTCTGGTTTTCAATGTAAATCACTTATGACCACATTCTCTCTTCACCTGAAGTCAATATTTTAACCATTATCTACTATGGTATGTGTGTGCGCATTTATTCAAGGCATGCTGGGATTTTCTGTTACTTTGTCTCAATTTTTTGCAGATGTTGCTTGCAATTGCAAATCACTAGTTTTACTATTTCGGTTTGGGTAAATCAAAATAGATAACATTTTTGTTGAGATTTTTCTGCTTTTGATTTGCCCGCAAGAGTGTGACTGTATGAAAGGCTGAGCCACTTCCTATACCTGGTACATTTAAAGACAACCATCAAGAAAGATTAGCGTCATCATGAATTTTTTGACTCAATGATTATGGTATTCAGTGTATTAGCTCGTCTTAAAGTATTTCTTTGTGCTAGGTGAACACACCTTCTAGTGACACATTATGTTTAGCAAAAGCTCCATGTTTTGTAATACAATGGTTAGCCAACTGGTAATAGTGTGAACACATAAGCCAATTTATTGGTGATGCCTTACAGTAAAACTCTGCTTCCTTCATACATATAATGATAGGGACAAGCCCATTTGTAGTTTCCATGGCCACTCGTGTGGGTTAAAGATGCAGTTAGGTCGTTACCTGAATTACCTATGAATCTGGTGGAATTAATATTTACTTGACGCGCTTAACATACTTTGTAATTTGTCTTAATGGCGAGTTACAAGGGGGTTTCCAATTCAATGTTGTGTTTGTAATCATTAGGAAAATTTATGCCTGGATTCCCCAATTGATGCAAGAGTAACAAGTCTTCGCCATGGATTGGTTTTATGCACTAAAAAACACATGGGTGAGGTCATTTTACCATGCATTGGGAGGAGTTAGCAAATTTGGTAGATTAATTTTACCTAATATTCTGTATCCTCACTGGTCTGTGTGTTGGCTCTAATGCTACGTGATATCAGAGCTCTACCGTTTTGTACCAGAGATTGCAGAGCCGATTCAAACACATTTCTGGTGGGTAGGGCATCCTTTTAGAAACTGTAACCTATCTGCAAGTCAGACTTTTCAGATCCCATGAGTTAGAGGATCAACCTGAGTTTTGTTCTATTTTTTTAAGCCTGCAAAAGAGTTTTCATACTGTTATTTCTGCAAATTGGAGTGTTTTTCTGCAAATGATAACTTTCAGCATGCTGTTTCTGGAAATTGGAGTTCACAACATGCCTTTCTAGCCATGGTAACATATTTTTCCTTTTCAATAAAATATCTTTTCTAAAAAAATTTATTTGAGGGTTGATTGCATATTTCTATACTTTAAGTTTACTCTTATTTAAATGTTGGTGTCTTAATTATTGAAACGAGTTTTCTTTTTCTTATAAAGCACTTTATCAAAGACTCTGTAAAAGGATTTAAAAATGCCTTTTGGTTCCCATTCAAAATCCCTAAAAAAATGTTTTTGGTTTTAAAGCCATATGAGAACTTATAAAATATTTTTTTGTTGGTATAAGCTGATTTACAAGTATGCTAGTTTAATTTGTTTGTTTTTGTCCTTCTCACAAATCCTGGAAACCTTTTTGCTGTGTAGAAAATACAATCTGAAAAGTTGTAGGCATGGAAATTTATGGGGCATGGGATCATTAGGCAAAAACATGTTGGTATTTGATTTACGAGACCATGAAGAATGAAACATTGACAATTTGACACGTTGGCATCCTGCGAGTACAAGGAAAAAATGTAAAATTGCATTCACACTAATTAAGCAACTGAGAATATTCAAGATGCAAAAACTCTAGAAGAAGCATGGGAAGCAATCACTTCATTGTATGATCATGTACTGATGCTAACAATTTATTATTAAGGAATCAACTCCATAATCTCAAGCAGAATGACATTATGGCTGATCACATGCAGAATATAAAGGGCCTAAAATCTGGTTAGGCGCTTGTGGTGAGTTGTTTCAAATAAAATATTTAGTTCTGTTACATTAAATAGTTTTAGAAAGTTGTATGGGAGAATGATTATAAATATGTCGGTTTCTGGGTAGGCAGGCACTTTAAAGTTTGATGAATTGAAAGGGATGCTACTTCAACATCAACAAATGTTAAGGACAGATGTTAAGGACCAAGAAGTTAACCTATTGGAAGAAGTATCCCAAGAAGAATGGAGATATGAAAGAGAATCTATGGATGTCCAAGAAGTAATTCAAAGGTGCGACCTGCTATTACCATGGTAAGCCTGCCAACATGCAAAATAATTTCAAGCAGTAGGAGAACTTGAAGAAAGAGTAAAGGCCACCTATCACACAACAGGGATCAGCTCTTTGTAATTGCATATCAAGCAATGTATGAAAAATTTGAGAAAGTTTGGCACATTGATTTTGGAGCCTCTTGCCATGTGACTAGTATGCAGATCTGGATTCACAACATTAAAGGAGCAAAGGAGCTGAAGGGGATCAAGCCAACATTGAAGACAAGGCAACATCACTGGTCAAAGGAATTGTTGAAGCTGTTGTGCAAATGCCCTCCATTTTTTTGTATTGCTGTTGTATTTTTTGTGCTAGAGTTGGAGGAGGATATACTCTCTCTTGTAAAATGATAAGAGTTCTCCCATTAAAAATGGGCAAATGCAACATTCAAGGTGATACAAGTAGTGGCTATAGGTAAAGGGGAATCGGGTCTTTACTGCTTGGGTCCAAATCTTTTTAAGAAATTTTTTTATTGGTCAACATAATCTCAAAAGTTTGGCACATTGATTTTGGAGCTTCTTACCATGTGACTAGTATGCAGATCTGGATTCACAACATTAAAGGAGTTGAAGGGGATCAAGCCAACATTGAAGACAAGGCAACATCACTGGTCTTTACTGCTTGGGTCCAAATCTTTTTAAGAATTTTTTTACTGGTCAACATAATCTCAAAAATTTATTGCAACATGATTGTCTTGGGCATCTAAACAATTCTGTCTCAAATTATTGTTTAGTTGAATATGGTACGGCCTTTGTACTTAGCTATAGATAAATGTTTCTGAAGCTTGCATCATCAAGAATCTTGATAGGGATGACTTTGTGAAGGCATTGAGAGCGAAGACAGAGTTAAGAGTTGGTGAATTTTGTGGGTCCATATCGACTAATTGACAAGAAGAAGCAACGTAATTAACACTTCTATAGATGATGTTTCTATGATAACTTGGATCCATATCCTTGGGGACAAGTCACAATCATTTCAGATATTGAAGGAATTCATGGAGGAGGTCGAAAATTAAATTGGTGAGAAGATTAAGGTTCTAATATCTATGAACAAATAATAAGGCAGATTACATCTCTAGGCAGTATGTACTATTTTGCAGCATTATTGGGGTCAAGATATAACCAACTGAACTCACATCTCAACAAATGGGACTACTAGATAGAATGAACAAAACTCATGCAAAAGGCCAAGTTGAGGATGGAAACCAAAGATGTTACTCCATATTTTTGGATGGAAGAAGTTGATCCGTAAATAGTAATAAACTTAGATATTCCAAGAACGATTTACCAATACAGATTTACTTCTACTTATATGCTGGCCCAGTGTTCTATACTACTGAAATCAATATAGATAAGGCTGCAAATTGATGTTTGTTACAACTGTGATTGCCATCTACATCTTATATTCATTTTAAAACTGTGTGCATGCTCACTCACATGCCTACTATGCTTACAAACCAAATTTCACTCTACATTTGTGCTACCAGCACTATGTGACCCTTTCAATGCACAAGACAATCTAAGGATATATGCTGATCCTTTAGATTTTATATGAATGAAATCTACTCCTTTTCTGTTATAATCAAGAATTTTGCTTGTAATCAGCTGAACATATCGTTTATGTGCTTGCTTAAGTTAGTTGCATGGAACAAATGCAAGCAAATGAAACAAACACGCATGAAAAGAGAGTTTAAATTAGAATTTATCTTGGAGAAACTCAGTTTGGGAAAACTCTAGAAATGTGGAGCTGCCCCTGTCATCTCCACTGTCATCTTGCAGGATTTGCAAGCCAGTTGCTCAATTTGAGCGTTCACAAGCATTGTGGGTCTTCTCTTGCACTTCTACAATACTCATGCGACATTGCAGGATATCTCCTCTACAAAGCTCTACCAGGCTGCCTTGTTGTGGATTGCTTACTTATTCAACATGCCCGACTGCTGCCCTCAGCTGCACAATCATCTTCTACCTCATGAATTCTCTCAATGCCTCTTGAGTGCCTTTACATGGGCCAAGCAGTATATTTGTGCTTACATGTGAGCAACCCATTTGTATAGAGACCTCCAAACGTTTTTCAGACAAAGAGACGAAAGAAGCATTGATTAAACTTCATTTTTAACATTTGGTTTAGTCATTTTGTCCTTTATGGAACCGGTATGGTTGCAGCCGAACTTGTTTGGGTAACCCTATTCCATGTTGTACTGGTTCATATCAAACAAACCCTGTCATGTGGGTTCGACCGAAATCAAACACATCGTTTATGACTGGTTCTTCAAATTGTGTGGGCTCTAGGATGCCTTCTTGCACCTATTTCCCTCTTTCTACTTTGCCTTTGCATCCCTGCCTTGTCCAATTGTCTTACCTTGTGTAGAAATGCATCTTAAGATCTTCATTAGTCACAAGAACTAAGAAGCTAAGCTGATCAACTCAATCATCTGAAGTATGATGTTTTCCAGGATCCAATTCAGAGCATACCTTCTCAATAGGGAAGCTTATAGTACCCAAAAGATGATAAATGAAAAGATGAAGGTTTACTTGCTACCTTTGCAAATGGGATACTTATTTCTTTCTTATTTCTTGATGAAGTGGAAGTGATTGCTATATTTGGAGTCTGCTATTATAACCACTTGCCCCGTAAAATCAGATTGGTTTTGGAGTCAATCACCCTCAAGTGTTTGCCAACTGACCTTCTTGCACTCTTTGCTTGGCCCTTTCTCTTGAAAGCAACAGATTGTGAGGGTTTCCAAGCTGAATTCCTCAAATATGACGCAAATTTCTTTGCCTTCCCATTGGAAAAGCTCTTTAATGAGGTTGTTTACTTGGGTTTTCCTCGTTCTTGGTCCCAACACATAATCCATCCCATTCATAAGTTTGGGGATAGCTACAACCCTAGCAACTACAAGACCATTAAGATTGGCATACCTTTGCCAAACTTTATGTCACGGTGTTAGGCATGCAACTTTCAAAGCACTTGGAGAGAGGCCATCTTAGAGTAGGGGGGAAGGCTGGCTTTACGAGAGAATACCAGACTATTAACCACATCTTTACACTATGGTCTATTATTGAGGAGGCTCATAATTGGTCTTCCAAAGTCTATTGCTGTTCTGTAGACTTTCGGAAGGCCTCCGACTGGGTTCTTAGACATTTGATTTTCTAGAAGGTGCTTGATGTTAGCATTCTATATTCTCTCATCACCGCTGCTTGGAGGCTCTATGAGATGGTTATTGGGCAGTTTTGTACTTTTCATGTTCTTCTAGGCTTGTGTGAAGAGTATCATTGGGGTCAAGTAGGGATTACCTCTCTCACCAATCCTCTTCAACATTTACATCATTGAGCTCCAGGATTTTCTTCAACAACATACCCGTGCTAATGATGGTTGCATTTAACATGATGTGGCGATACCATAATTCTTTTGTTGATGACGCTCTTCTTCCTCACTTTGTTGATAATTTACGTAGATAACTAAACACCCTTGCTCATTTCTTAGAACTTCATTAGTTGGTGGTCAACCTTAACAAAACTAAGGTCTTGATATTCAACACCGTCATCTTTTAGTCGAAGCTTGCTTCTAAGTCACACCTCCGTCAATCAGGATATGCCCGCCTTTCTATCTTGGAGCATCAATATTTTTGGATCCACTTCTAGGATATCCCTTCGAAGATGTGCCTCTTTGATATAGTCACCAAGCTTATGCCTTTGTGTGGGTTCGAGGTTTAGAGATCTAGTCGGAGTTTCGTTGATTGGGCTCGTATTGAGAGGGTTCAAACTCTCATGATTTAGTGTATGTCCGTTGCAGACTATTCCTCAATGCATTGCCCAAACTAAGTTTGTCGCCCAACCTTTGCACCTTGAGACTATCTTCAAGCTTACTTTCTATATTCAAAGATCATAATCATGGTGGATTTAGTTTTAGGTTGTGAGAGATATCCATACTTAGCCCTATGTTCTTTAGAGATGATTGCACCTAAAAGACACCGGTGTTGCTGGGATTTTGAGACTAGTTTGCTTCTCCAGTCCATTGGCATCTCTATTAACAGTTTACCTCCTTTCAGGTACTCATTGGGTTCCCCTCACCATCTTCTTCTCGTTGAGGAGGTCATCATTAGAGATGTTAGAGAGGATATCTATAGGTAGTACGTCTCATCCTCTACCGCTCGGCCCCAAGCTTTCCTTTTACATTGAGCATTTCTTGTCGGTGGTGGATGATGTTATTTGTCCTTCTTACTATCTCCAATGTCATTGGTCTCACGGCTTGAGGTTTCCTCTTGATTGTTGCTGGTTGATACTAATCGTCATAAACCATGCAGGGACCAAATCTATTATTATATTTTCTCTTCCTGGAGGTGGAGACCGAGGAACGCTTCATTTTAAGATGCCCCATTTATTATGAGATCCTAGGGAGGTACCACTATCTTTACAGAGGCTTGGACAATTCTCTATCTACATTCTTTTAGTACTGGATCTACAATGCTTGGCCCTTTTATAATATCTCTTTCTTTATGGAAACTTGCTCCTTCTCGGTCTCATGGATCTGCTTCTCAACTCATGGATCTATTCCTTCCCAACCACTTCCTGAGGCTGCTGGGACAAGCACACATCATGTGTTTCTTTGTGGCCACGAGAGTTTGTCCTCCCTTTGGATTTTAGGGCGAGTTCTTTACTTTCTTCTAGAGTTACCCAACCTACCCTCCTCAACCCTAGATATTCCCATGAGCATTATCGGATCTTGTCTTTGGGCCCTTAATTGTGATAGACAACGATACATACGATTCCTCTGTCTGGCATGGTTAGAGATGTTTGATGGGACTACCATCCAATCTTTTTGACTTTCATTAGTCCATGCTCTTTGGGGTTCTTGCTTCCTCCACGTGGCTATTTGTATCATTAACTTAACCACATGGGTTGGGACTCTTTGCTTCGGTTTTATTAGTTTATTTTGAGCTCTTTAGTTCTTTTTATTTAGTTAGTCTTTGATCTTGGGGTCCTTTTACCCTAGCACTTTTTATTGTAATTAGAAGTAATCTTGAGTCTCTTGACCAACTTTTGGTCATTTGGGGACATTATTATACTTACATTCCATTTTTGATGCCCCAATTACTATGAGATCCGGGAAGATATCATTGCCTCCATAGGGACTTAGACAACACTCTATCTACTTTCTTATATATCCGAGCAATGGTACTTGTCTCTTTGTCTTGCGAGGTCGTCACCTTTTGGTATGGATCGGAGTCTAGAGGCCTTAGGGTCCTCATGTTGATCACCTCTTTTTCCATCCCACCCGGTGATAGGCAACATTAAGCGCCCTTTGGACACCTATACTTCATAACATAGTTAATTGATTGATCGGTTATGCTTCTCTTAACGCACCATTACTACTTAGATCTCCCAACCCGCTCTCCTTCGGGTTCGTGGCTTTGCTTCTTCCTGTCAACGTGGCTATGCCCCTTTTCGACAACATAGATCCACTAGGTACCAACCATCCCTAGACCACAAAGGCAACCTCATATTACGAGTTTCTTTTTTACCACGGGATCTACACCGGCCTTGAATGTTAGGGTAGATTCTAGAGGCAATGCTTTGCTTCTTCCTAGGGTCTCCTAGTCTAGCCTCTCCGACCTTGGACACTCCTTGGCAAGCATAGCATATCTTTCATAGTGATTGTTGATGCCTCGGTCTATTCCTTCACTTCAGTTATAGACAAATATATTCGATAAGATTTCCTTCCAGTTTTCATCCACACATGCTTTTTGGGCTCTTGTTTGCTCTTCATTGCTATTTGTATTGGTTTCATTGCCACTTGTGTTAGTGGCCCATTGCTTTATTTTGTCTTTTGTACTCGAATTCCTTTATTTTATTTCTGGGATTCTCTCTTTCTAGAACTTTTGATTGTTGAGTCCCATTACCCTACTTTTGGTCATATGTGAACATCAATATAATTTCTTTCTTCTTTCTTTCTTTCTTGCACTCTTTGGTGTCTTGGCTTGTTCTCTTAGCTCCTTTGCTGCAACTTACATGCTTGTAGGTTAGTGTAGTGCTTTCTCTTTGGAGATGCTTGGTTCTTCATCTTCCTTGCTGTTCACATGCTTACATGAAGTCACTAAAATATCTTGATTATGTGAGTGGATGAAATCAAAACCTCTTATACATAGCCATCCCTATCTTGGATCTTACTTCATGGTTTGTATCAACAACAACAGCAAAAGCAAATATATGGAAATGCTTTCAATGAAGGTCTCAAGTATGCCATCTTATATGCCAATGAAATCATCAGTCGTCTTGTAGAGTGCAACTCACCTTGAGTGTTTTCCCACTTTATTAAACATCACACTACTCTTCCACCATAGAAGTAATTCATTGGTTTGTGCACATGTTTGTAGATGCCTATCATATATATACTACTATTGCTGCCATACAAAAGTCAAAATTGGGAAAACTTGTTGTGACCATGTCTCATGCACATACAACAAACTGAAAATGCATGCTACAATCTCTCCATATCTATTACAGCTTATGTGCATACTGCAATCATCAATTTACACGGCATGCCACATTTATACTTAAATCAGTCCTCTATATTATTCTACAATCACTGTGATGCCCCCAAGTGCACTCCAAATGCATGCTACAATAATGTAATGCTGAAATCAGTCCCTATACATGCAAACGACAATCATTATGATGCTTGCATGAATTCTACAACCACAATGATAAGAAAATATACATGCCAAAAATAGTACTTCTTGATGCCATAGGCTGCCCTTGGTCTTGCTTCCCATGTGGACTTGATGGCTGCTCCATACTCGCCCTTGACAAGTGGAATGTCTCCCCACTTGCTTATACAAGTGGACCTAGTTCCCCACTTGCTTCTACCGACAAAAGGAACAATAAAGCAATTTTGAAGGTTCTTATTAGTGTGTTACACAACATGCAAATCAGCTTCTTTGCAAATACCCTACCCGAGAATTATAAAATGACTAATTACCATTTTTTATTTGTAATGGCGATCAGATCACCTCTATGGGCTGATCCTTTATTTATTTCTTCATTGGTGAGCTTTTCTGTTGCTATTGCCACTTCTTGGCTTGAAGGTGCTTAGATTTCTTCTTTTTCTTGATTTTAGATATATCTTCCTTTTTGGATCACCTCTTATGATTCTTTGGGTCAAGTTGAGACAATGTTTCCAACATTTTGCACAACGATGTCTACTTTGTATTTTCAGAGGCAATTATTAAATCAACTTAGCTGGTATGGATCTCATAGTTTCCATAGATTTTGACTCTTTAATTGATTTATTTCTAATTGTATTGCAAGTATGTGAGCTGCCCATGCTCTTTGAATATCTTTTTCATATTGCCTTGCTCTTCTTTATGATTTGAATAGTAGTCTTCGCAACTTGCTTTTTCTTTGCTTCCTACACCTTGCTATGATCTCTTGTTTGGAAAGTGATGTGAGAAACTTGTTTTTAAAAAATACTTGGGTTGCTTCGTGACAAATTTCTTCTTCCAACACATAGGCACACAATGATTACTCATTCCACAAGACAAACACAGATGGGTATACCGACATTCTTGTGTCGCATGGCCCCTCCCGACAATCGAACAAACAATGTAATGCTTCCTTTTGCATACCTTCTTTCTCTTTGGAGATTCTTTGAACTCTTCTTCGATGCCTTTTCCCTTATTGGAAGGTGTTTTAATAAAATCACAACATAAGCATAATAAAATTAAAATTTGAAATATAAATTTGACTCTGATAAGTGCTAGTCCTAATACAATTTGAATTATGTAGATCTTGAGATTTTGAATATTTCAATCACTCCCAAGTATAGTAAGATGTTCATCAGGGCATGAAAATGGAACAAACTCCCCAAATTAAGCTTGTAGAAGGTGAAACAAAGTGCTTAGATGATGGAAAGAAAGTTGTCAAGGCACTTAGGAGAAATCAGGGTATAGCAATGTGCTCTGGACGGGTTCAAAAAAATTAGACAGGTTTGGGTCTAAATGTGTTTGTCCTAGACTATACTGGGTCTGAATCTGTCTGGGAGCTACAAATGTGTCTGGGGCAGGCTGAATGATAATTGGCTTTTTTGTGCAAGTTTGCCTTGATATGTAAATCTATTCTGTGTATTTGGAATGCTGGATGATCAGTGACAGAGCCTATTTCGTTTTTTTTTTGTCCAAACCCCAACTTTGCTTGCTTTGAAGATGAGAGACCATAAAAATGGGTAGTGTTTTGTGTTGGACTGGCCTAACCACCCCGCAATGGTTAACCATTGGCTACATATCTCCAAAGAGGGCTCAAGCCCACATAGTTCTCCCAAGCCTGTGATGCGATGAAACTAGCATATAGAATAAATGCATTCAAAATGAACCCTTGCTTTGACTTTGGCATTTGATAACATTTTCCTTGAGACCTGGTATGCTTCAAAATTATACTATTAGCTGATCTAGAACTACTCTTGGAAGATTTAGGAAGAATGTTCTTTGTGTAATGATCTTCGAGTGGTGAAGTGATAACCAGATGGTTTGAGGTGCCTTTGTTTAAATAGAAGGCCTTTCTTTTCCCGCTCAATCGACCACAAAATCTTGTTAAGGTCGAATAAGACAAGTTACCCATTTGAAATTATAACCATTAGATAGGGGTAAAACATGTTCGTGATATGTGGACAAATTCAGGATTGAACTTGTCTAGGGCCCCACTAGCCCGTCTAGAAACTCAGAATTGGAAGATTCGTGATGTCTGTCTAGAATGCAAATTGGCTTCAATGTAGATTGAAATGGTTATGGCAATGCTAAACTGGACAACGGGGACAACGTAGTAGATTAAAGGCATTCGGATTAGGAAAATATGCGTGAATAAGGTCAAATATATAGTTACTGAAAAAATGCGTATAAAGGTGCAAAACTTATTATTGTCAAGTGCCTCAAACCAAATTTAGGGTTCTATAGATTCCCCATTTAATTTATTATTGACAAATGCTGGATGGAAGGGAAAATGAAATGCAAACCTAAAGATCTCAATCATGGGCTGATTGTGGCTGAGAAGCCACACTCTGCTCCACATATAAATGCTAGTAAACACAAAGCAAAAGTACATTACTGCTCAATATTTGAATCTTGAAATTTGAAAATTTCAATATTTGAAATAATCAATTTTCTTAAAACTTGGAAGGGGAGAGCATAGGAACAGCTACACTTGTTTGATATGTTGGACCATGCTGCCACAATTGTAACCACTTGAAGAGTGCCATGGGGTGTACATGCCACAATTGGAGTAATTACTGAAATCTCTTGGAGCGAGGTGCCCCTTGTTGGACAATGTTGAAACTTTTAGAACTTGCACTTGTAATGGAGAGGTGACATTCATCAAGAGAATGTATCATAAGCTGCAATTAGTATAGAGAGGTGACTTTTATCAAGGTGGTCACACAAACATGGTCATGAAGAATGGTGGCCTAATCAAAGATGAGGTCAAGCAAAATGCTCATATAGATATTGGAGATTTTAGCTACACAGAGGCTACAAGGGGCCTAATAATAATGCAAAATGAAGGCTATAATGGCCAAGTAACTATACAAAGGCTACAAGGGCCAAATGACTATGTAGGGTGAAGGCTATGACAGCCAAATAACAACACAAAAGCTACAGTGACCAGTGGAATCTTGTTGCAGATGAAGATAACTCATATTTGAAACACTCGAAAGTATCAAATCCATTTTTATTTTATTTTTTTGAAAAGATTAGCTAATGCTTGAAAAGCTAGGTGATAATCTTGAATAAGCTTTAATGTCTTGGTAGTGAATCTTGGAAAAGGTTTGTAAAACTTTGATAAGTCTGGGTAAGAACGAAATAGGAAGAATTGGTATTGACAATATCGAAAATCAAATAGGATGTCACTAAGTTTGGTTGTATGTGAATACTTTGTCTGAATTCTAAAGTAAGCCCATTATATACCCCCTTTTGAGATGAGGGAAGGAAAATGAAGCCTGTGTATCACTCACCTCAAAAGAAAGAGTTGAACACACTTGTATCAATTATTTAAAGATAAACCACATAAAGCATATATAGAAGACATGGTTGGATTTGTCATCATATAAAAATATCATTTTTAACAAGCATCAACATGTCATCCAAGCATCATTGGTGAACACCATTAGGAATCTAGACATATAATCAAGAAAGCACAACATTTAAGCACTTTGTAATATCTAGGAAAATGCATGATAAAAATCATGGCAACAGCAGTGTAATCATAAACACTGCAAGGAGATACATGTGATATAGATCATGACAACAAGTACATGTGGGCATAGCAATTAGTATCATGATCAAGAAGCACACAAACAAAAATGAGCTTACATGACAAGGGGATACTCTGGCACACAAACACACGAAATGATGACTCATGACACAATCGGGCCAATTGACAAACATGATGACTTGACGATGTAACTGGCATCAATAACAAGCACATGGTAAGCACATAAGCAATCTAGGAAGCACAAAGAATATAGTAAACACATAACTAATCAATGATAAACAAAAACGTACTAATCATGTAACTAATCAGTGATATTCATGTCATAATCAGTACCAATAAGCATATAGCAACAATGTCAGTATATATAAACAAATGATGCCATCACTAGGTAAAGCACATGTGAAATGCATAAGCATGGGAGAAACATGTATAAGCAGTGTAAGTAGCTCTATATCATCAATGGACTAGTATAAAAGATACAGCTTGAAAAATCATGCAAGATTCCCCTAGAGTAGACATGCCTCTAATGCGGAACAATTGCCCCTAGGTGTTGGCTAATGTAAAGCCATAAAGCATTTGTATCCATGATAATGTCTAACTTATATGTCTCATGTCTAACCACATGTAGATTGTTAAAAGCACGTGCATGATAAGATAGATATGTAAATGCTAAGACCATGATAAGTAACTCATTAGAATCTATGTACCAACAACATAAGCCACAAGTAGGTCTCGGTTTTGAATTTTTGAAATGTTTGATGTTTTTGAGTTTTTTGACATATATGAATGTTTTTCAATGGTTGAAATATCACAAGAAGCAAGTGCCAGCCAATCGAGCAAGGCCAAGGGGCAAAGGTTGTGAAAATAGAAGTGGGAGGGTCCTAGATAATTGATGGCATTTATCTAAGTATAGTGTGCATCTATGTGTAATAGCGAAGTAGTCTTAGGAAGTGATATCTCCCAATGTAAATGCCATTGTGAATAGCAAATTAGTGTCGTGCATGCCCCCAATGGGAAAGAGTTGGTGTCTGTATGAATGTCATAAGATGTGTAGGCATAGTAAAGATATGATTGTGTAGGTTTGATGTTTGCCATGATAAAAGCAAGTGTAAATAACCAATGTGGGTGGGCAAATGGTATGCTGCAATGAGGCATAATGTGACTCGAGGTATGTGTAATAAGATTATACTACTATAAGAGATATGTATGCGCCATTGTTGTAGGATAGATAGTGTACCTATCTGGACAAAATAAATAATCAATGGAGTGAGGGCCAGTGAAACACTCGAGTCAAATCCAAGAGCTAGAAGAAGTTGCAATCAACCCAAGGGAGGGTGATCATACAAACAAGCGATCAACAAGCTATGTACAAGAAAAAGCTATATACAATAATCGATGCAATCGAGCTAATATAAGAGGTAGGTTAGGGGCTAACTTATGATCCCATCACTGGGATGCTTTTGTAATGGTTTTGCATCGTCGATGTGAATGTCACATCTTTGTGGGCATGGAGTAGTAGGTGTGTTGTTCTTATTGAAGTATGATAAATGGTTTCGCGCATGGTAACTTGAATTATTTTTTGTAGGAATATGATTTGTATATACACGATGGATATTGGGTATTCATCATAACCTATGGACCTTGTTATATGTTGGGAGAATGCATCGGTGTTCTTTGTAGAACATGTGCGTAAGATTGCTATGAGACTAAAATTGGGAAAGGATGAGTAGACACATAGATTGGGTAGGTAATACAAGTTGTATGTTCCATGTAGGCTCAACTCGCAAATCAATTGTTAGTTGTCGAAACCGCATTCGAGTCTGGTTGAAAGATTGATCTAAATGTCATTTGCCAAAATTGTTTTCAAGTTATTTGTGGAGGTTGCATTTATATAGGTTCTATATTATTGACCGAACATTGTACAAAGGTTGGAATCTTTACTAACTATATAGTGGTCTATATACACTACTTCCTGATGTTGATTCATACTGGACTTGGTAAAAAATTGCTTCAATGAAGCACGTAGGTAGGACTCTTGCATGATGTATAAATATTGTAGCAAGTACTGGTGACTTGGGCAATATCCACTTTTTAGTGTGGATTATGATCAATTTAACATAGCACATGTTGTATTGAAGAATAACTTCTACGGAAGGTTTTTATATTTTTCGGGGTTAGGTATCTTATTGGTGGACATGTCCTTCATTCCGTCAGTTTTCTTTTGTTGTTCAGGAGAGTCTTCTTGTGATGGGTCATTGTTATATTGAGTACTAATATCAAAGGTGTTTGAATTGTTTTTGTATTCTTTTGAAGCAATTGAGTAAAATTAAATCCAACTAAATATTTATCAATATGATTATGTATGTACTCATCACCACTATCGTCATCATTATCGTCCAAGATCATTGTTACCATTAGCACCATTTTCTTGTCGTGTAGCCATTTCTTTATGGCTATGTATTGCTATATTATCGTGTTCATTATCTTGTGAATCCTTGTATTATATGCCTCTACTTTATTTGTCCCAATTTGTTTTATTGGTATGATCTCTACTTTGGTGGTTCAAGGTGTGGTTTCAAGGTACCAATCATGTGGGATAAAGTTCTCTGTAGTCCGTAGGGCACATGTAGACATATCCCTCATGAATGCATTTACATATCTATGTAATGTAGAGGGAATTAATTGTAATTCAAATTGTTAGGCATTACTTGACACATTGTAGGAAGTGTCTTTGATCCCACAAATATGCCGAAGGTGATTGTACCCAAGATTTGCCTAGAAACATTATCGAATCCTTATATCTTCATAGCAGAATATTCAAGAAATTCTATGTCGATGCCCATTGTTTGGAGGGAGTTTATGTTGCATGTATTCAATCCCAATTTAGACAAGGACGTGCTTCAGTATTTTCCTCTCGATCGTGCTTGAATATGTAGGGTATGTGTAAATTGACAATATGTTGTGGCAGGAAATTTTCTTTTTTAAATGATATTATATCTTTGCTTCCGTTTAAGGTATTGACAATAGACGAAAAGTGTGCCGACTCGGTACTTGGTAGGGTAGTATTGTGCAATGCCACATACAATGTCTTTGTACATAGTAGATCGTTTTAATAATTCCAAGATAGAGATCTCAACATGAGTATTCTTGAGTTGGTTATAAAATCATAATACTTCTTTGGTTGTTCTGCCATGGGTGGTGGAGGTAAAATAAAATGATTATTTTGGTTCATGCTCTATTGGGATTGCGGTTGTGTGTGGGGGCCTACCTCATTAGGTTGTAACTGCGGCTACCCCATGTCTGTGTAGCCTTAAGTATGAGTCTAGGACTAGTAACGTTATTGTGTTGGGTGATCCTACGTTTAGGACAAAAAGGAGGGGATGAATGGAGCCTTAAGAGCTTGCTTCCTCCATGGTGTGACTTGAAGCATTCGGAATCCACATGCTATCTGTTAAACAATTGAATTGTATTAATAATATATCCACGAAAAAGAAACTAGTGTAAATAAAGTCACCGAAATCTGAAGATTTGGTATCAACCCTAAATTCTAAAACCCTAAAGTGAGTAGGTTATGTATTCAATGAAAGGAGCAGGTTCACCAAAATGTTATAATTAAATTCCACCATAAGCATAATAACATTGAAACTCAAAATATAAATCAGATTCTAGTAAGTGGCAGTCTTTATACAATTTCAATAGTTCGATCACTCTTAATAATAATAAAACATTGATTATGGAATGGAAATGGAACAAACACACCATGTTAGGCTTGTAGAAGCTAAAAGAGAGGCTAAAATTTTGGATAGAAGTAGGAATGACAACAGTCAATGTGCTAAGGAGGAATCAGGGTTTGGCGACAAGTACGAGTACTAACCTACTTGCTTGGAATGTCCTGGGTCCTAGGTTTGAATTTGTCGAGGAGTTATGAATGTGTTTGGGGCAGGTTGGATTAGTTTTAGCTCTTTTGTGCAAATTCGCTTGGATTTGTACATACGTTATGTGGCTTTGGAATGTTGCGGCGATTTGCAATAGAGTTGATTTGCCTTCTTCTCTATCCACCTAGCTTTGTTTGCTTTGCATTGTGCATATGAGAGTCCATAAAAGGGGGTTAGTTTTTTGGGTTGGACTGGCCCCAAACACCCCACTGTGGCCGAGTGTTGCCTATATACCAGTATTCTGAAGAGGGGACAAACCTACATAGTTCTTCCCAAACCTACGATGAGATTCAACTAGCAATAAAGAATAAATGCACTTAGAATGAACCCTTCACTTGATTTTGAGACTTGACAACATGTACTTTGAGACCTTGTATGTTTCAGAATTTTTCTAAGGCTGATTAAGGCAAGTTACTCATTTGAAATTATGACCGTTAGATAGGAGAAGGATAGGTTTGTGACACGTAGATTGATTCGGGACTAAACCTATTGAGGGCTCACAAACCTGTCCAAAGGTCGTGAAATTCAAAATTGAAAGATTTGAGATGTCTGTCTAGAATGTAACAGACAAAAGTGTTTTTGGTAATGCTAAACTAGAGAATGGAAATAACTTATTTGATTAGAGGGTGTTCGAAATGGGGAAATATGCACGAAAAAGGTCAAATATGTATCTATGGACCAAATGTTTGTAAATGTGCAAAAAGTATTATTGTCAAGTGTCTTCGACCAAATTTAGGTACTACAAACATCTCTCTTCTTGTTGGAGGTATCTTTTATTCTTCCTTGTAGTCATGGGGTGGTGATATGCTTCCTTCTCCTTCATGCAGCTGGTCTTCTTTTTTTGGAATCACTACTTTGGCATTTTGAGGTGGTGCAATGCTACCTTCCTTTTCATTAGAAAGATGTCCCTTCCTCGGAGACCCCTTACATTTATGAGGTTTTACAAAAAAATTGACGCCATTACCTTCTTTGAGCTGATTTTGGTGAGATAGTGGCTTGGGCTTCTCTTCCTTGCAAGCTTGTCTTGCTTCAACTTTTTTGGAGCATTCTCCAACTTTTCGTTTGCCACCAAAGTGCTCCAACCTTGCATATGGAAGCCTGCCTTCAACTGCTATGGGATGTCTCAGTTGTCGGTTATTCTTGCCAAAAGACCTTTTTCATCATCTTAAACAACTACGTAGAGCCAATTCCATAGTATGTTTCTCAAAAATTCCATAGGGTTCATTCAATGTTTGATTGGAAGAAAGAGCATATGGTGGAGTGCTTACCATGCATACCTCAGCCATGGTTTGTGTATCCTTGGTAGATGCTGGTTTCCTTTGTATTCTTCACTCCTCTTTAGCCAATAATTGTTGTTGCAACTCCTCCGTGATACCGAAGAGGAATACTCTATGACTGGCCAGTGTAACTTGAAACTCTTGATTCTCTATTTCCAAGTGCTGCACCATTTTCTCAGCTCTCTATTCTCCTTTTGAATTTGTTGATCATTTCTTCAAGCTCTTGATGCCTTTCCCTCTTTAAAGCCATGTCCATGGGTGAGCTATGCACCCAATTAACATGCACTTCTTTGTCATATCAAACATGGAAGCAAATACAAATAAAAATGTGAAATACATTCTCAATAACCTTGCAATTGTCCGGGAAAACTTGTTCTGATATGAGCCGATCTGTAATTGACTTAGACATTTTAAGAACAATTCACCAACACGGATTTACTTCTACTTGTGTGTTGACCCAATGTTCTGTGCTACTGAAATCAACATACATAAGGCTGCAATTTTATGTTAAGTACAACTATGGCTGCCATCTACATTTTATATTCATTGTGCAAGTGTATACGTACAAGCCAGATTACACATCACTTTTATGCTACTACCAAGCGACCCTTCCAATTCATGAGACAATGTGTAGTAAGGAATTATGCTAATTATTTAGATTGTATATGAGCGAAATCGACTCGTATTTGCTGTTGTAAACAAGAACTATGTTTGTTAGCAGCTGAACATATCATTTATGCACTTGCTCAAGTGACTGAATTATTGGAGTTGCACAAAATGAAAGCAAGCAAGCAAATGAACAAACGCACGTGAAAAGAGTGATTAACATAAGAATTTACCCTGGAGAAACCCAATGTTTGAAAAATAAAAAAGAGTGGTGTTGTGCCTCCTTATCTCTGTTATCATCTTGCAAGATTTACAATCCAATAGCTCAATTTAATCCTTTAAGAAGTATTATGGACTTCTCTAGCACTTCTGCAATGCTCATGGGACATTGTGGGCTCTCTCCAGCACTTCTACAATGCTCTACCAACATGTCTTGTTGTGTGTTACTTGCTTATTCAACATGCTTGACTGCCACCCTCAGCTGTAAAGTCATCTTCTAACTCAAGAACTCTCTCAACACCTCTTGACTGCCTTTACATGGCCCTAAGGGCTATAGTTATGCTTAATAGTGATGGGCAAGAAATTTCCAAAATTTGGTGTAGCAATTCAAAAATGGAATGGGCACATAATTTTTTAGGTTAATGTATATTTGTTATACTTAGGGGCACTTTAAGGTTAGGCCGAATGGGTCTTGCCATGCTATGGGGACAGTTTGGGCACATTGCCACTGCATTACCTGGTCCTCGTTCCCATTGGGATGCCTTCTTATGGTTACTGATCGTGGGAACATGTTCCTACAAAAACCTGTAAATGGCTTTTATAGAACTGAGGAAACCTTAAAGTAATGAATCATTCTGTATAGATATATTATAGGTTGTGAATTTTGAATTTATAAAAACGAAATATAGCTAGTATATAGAAATATTCCAGATAAAACACAATTTATTTTTCATCCTTTTTTGGGGAACAATGTGTCTTATCCATCTTAATAATATAGAAGAAAGCTAGGAAAGCATGGCATCAGAGAGAACATCTTCCGAAAAAATGAGAAAAGCAAGCATCTCTGCTTTGACACCAACAGGAAAAATATCTTTTGTGATGATTTCCAATCTATTCATGTAAGGTGCAGTGAAATCTTTACTAAAGATATTCTTTCGTAACTGAAAAGGAGATTGGGAAAGCAATCTCCTCAGGATGTTGCTTTAGATTGACTTTCCCACAGAAAGGAGATTGCAACAAGATGCACAATGGTACATAATTCCTAATCCTTTCCTAGGCAAAGGGCCTACAAAAAGGTTTCCATATTCTGCTTGGATTCACTACCAAAAGATTGAGCAGTTTTGCATTGCTGAAAGAGATGCATCACTGTTATTCTTGGGGGCAGTATCAGTGAGCTTTTTCTTAGCCTTGCCTTGACCAAATGGACCAAATAATCAAATTGCAGAAATACGTCAAAATATAACAAAAAAATACACTGTATTAGATATATTTGAGGTATCAATTTACTTAAATAGTAAATATTAAACAACTCCCAAGTATACCCTCAGACTTACACAAAAGGAATACTCCTTAATAGAGGAATAACTCAACAATCTCTCTCAATATGAGAGCCTATCAACTATATTCTATCTCAACATCTCACTAATTCCATGTCATGATACTATCAAGTGATATAGTATTTACTCTAATATCCTGTAGTGAGGGTAAATCCTTGATCCACACGTTATTCATTTAACTTATTAGTCACTCAATATGAGTTAAAAGTTACCTGGTTAGCCTAGTCAAGGGTTATGCACACCACTTGTTGGCTACTCCATAAGCTCCATATACATCATGATCATAGACCCAAGCATACAACAGAGAAGCAGCCACCCCAAAGTTTTTTTCTAAATGCTAGACCTAATCTTCCAGATGGGGTTTTCTTAATGCTTTATTTAGAAAAGAGGAAATAAGAGACTTTTGTCCAACCATATGACATTGATCCTTAATTTCATAGAAATGAGATGATGTGTTTTTTTATCCATTTCCAAACACTCAAGACATTCAATTGAAAATCCAGGCCTGAGGGCTAGCCTTGCAGTGTTGCAAGTGAATGGATATTAACTCATGACAAATTTTGGTGACAAGTCAACGTCTCCAACTTTTCCAATTATTTGGTTTTATAACTTTTGTTCGCTAAAGAAGGATGTTGACCAAGTTGTTCTCCAGTGAGGGAAAATTCCAAATAGGTTTTTCTGTCTAGTGGTCTTCCAAGTGAGGGAAAAGTCCAAATAGGTCTTTCTGCAAAGTCCAGTGTTGCACAGGCCTTCTTACTCCCAATGCAATTGATTGGCAAGATTCTTGCCAAATTTGCCCAAATTTTGTGGAGCTACAGATTCTAAACACATTTGTCTAACCGAGCTTGTCACAACTGAGAAAGGCCATGTATACCTTCTCTATGTAAGACGGTTAGAATCTTGCATCTTATAAGGATATCACATGGGGCGTCACCAATAACAGCTTTAACAATCCATTGCCTTTCTAAGACTGCACCTTGTGCTTTAATGCCAAAAATATCCAAGCCACCGCTAACTCGAATTACAGTTCATAAGTCCCAGAATGTAAGGTATATTTCTTTAATGCTTCCTTATTTTTCCACAGGTAGTGCCTTAGCAATGGTTATAAATTGTGGAATTCTGTTTGGTTGAACATGTCACTTGCTGCAAAAATGTTGTCAATATACCTGGAGGATTATCATACTAGGTCAGATCAGTAATTCACTATTTATCCTTGTATGTTTTGATGTTTATTGATATTTTTAATTTTATATGTCATCAGCACAAAAGTTGGCCAATGATTTTTGCAAGCTTTGTTATTTTAGAAAGTCTTTAATTGTGAAAATGGTAAAAATTATTTGTTATTCTTAGTGTTTTCAATGGAACACATTTTCTCTAGTTGTTACGAAGTTTGTATATTATAATCACATAGACTATGGCTGACGGCTTTGTTGTTTTTTTGGCAGTCATTTGTTCTTTTCTGGACGTATCCTTTAGCTCTAATTTCAGTTTCCAAGAAATTTATTTTGCCTATTATATACTGCTCTATTATATACATATTTTATAATCTTTGGTCCTATGGTATTTTTCTTTTTGCCATGGTTTCTTTAACATATTCCAGATTTGCCTATGATATTGTCCACATATTTTGAACACTTGTGTTGCCGTTGCATGTGTACGACAGAATGACTTGAAGCAGTCAACTGAAGAATTTATTGTAATATCGCAGTTCATTCTGAAGCCTAAGTTCAGAATGAAGTTTTTAATGTTTCATTTTATATTGGATAATGGAAGATGGAGCCATACAGGTTTAATTGGCAGATTTAAATCATCTTCTGATCATTTTGACATTAAAGCCTATAACTATATTAATTCTAATTAATACAGATGATCCAATCAGTCTCAGTTTTGTATCTTAAGTCTCTTCTTAAAGATCTTTGGTTATTTTAATTCCTTCATCTATTTCTGATAATGCTGTTGAAAAGTAGTTCAATAAGAGTTACACAGAGGCAGACCATGGTTTTGAAATGAGATGACAGGTGGTGGGTAGAGTATAAGACGCATGGTCTGTCTTTTAATTCTGCAAAAAAGCAAACATAGACTCGGACACAAATCAGTGGGAGCTTAGATATATAATTAAGTGCATTTCTGTTCTTTGGGAAGGGAAATTTTCCATGAAGTAATATAATTCTCATAATATTATCAAACAAACTGATCCAATTTGACTATGGTTAGAGCTCTGGGCTAAATTATCCGCTGATAAAATTGACTCATATATAGATAGTTAGCTATTTTTCTGTAGACCACATTTTCTTGCATTATTTATTCAAGATTGATTACCATTAAATTTAAGGTTTTGCGAATAATCATTAAGAAGCCTCAATTTTTTTTGTTCCGTCTCTTTTTGACTCTCAGAGTTGAATGCCACTAAATAAATCAAAACCTCCTCTTGAAAGAGGTTACAATAAATAAAAAAATTGTGAGTGCCTCATCAAGCCCCTGGGTTCGGTGTTTTGGTTTGGATTTACATTTACAAGTCAATTGATCCTACTTCAAATTCCACAAATGGGTAAATGACATGTTCTATGTCAAGCAAGCTTAAAAACTTTTGCTTGACACATCCTATAATAAAAAAAATAAAATTAAGTGCCTTACCAAGCACCTTGATTTGATGTTTTGGTGTGAATTTATATTTTCAAGTCAGTTAATCTGAGTTCAAGTCCCATAAATGGGCAATGACATGTTCTACGCCAAACAAATAAAAAAACATTGTGTAGAGAGGCTGCAATCAGTCAAAAAGTTGTAAGGGCCTTGCCAAGCACCTTGATTCTCAATAAATAGTGTAAATCATCTGAATTTTTATAATTTTACAGTCCATGAAATTGAAAACTTGATTCTAGATAAATCGTAAAGTGTTTTTGATTGAAGCGTTTTGAATCAACACTTGTGATTCATAATCAGGATTTTTATCTTATCAGTGAATGAGATTGAAAACTTGATTCTGGGTAAACTACGTAAGTGTTTTTTTATCAACGTGTTTCAAATCATTATCAGGATTTTTTCATTTTCATAGTCCATGAGATTGAAAATTTGATTCTAGATGAACTTTGTAAGTGTTTTTATCAACGTGTTTCAATCATCACCAGTGATTCATCAACACTAGTGATTCATCATCAATCAAGTTTTAAATATCATGGGCTGCAAAAATATTAAATTCATGTTTTCAATCTTATGGATTATGAAAATGTAAAATCATGATGATGAATCACATGTATTGATTCAAAACACGATAGAAAAATACTTTAGATGGTTTATCGAAAATCAAGTTTTCAACCTTTGGTTTAGTATTTTGGCGTGGATTTACATTTACAAAGTTAATTGATTCTCAGTCAAATAGCAAAAAGGCAAATGACGTAAGCTTAAAATCCTCCAGTTGAGAAAGACTGCATTTTTTTCACAATGTCTTATAAATGTGAGGAACTCAATAGTTAGTGCTCACATATTTTTATGTGTGATTAATATTTACGTTGTATGGTAAATATCATTTACTAAGGTGCAGTAAATATTATTGTTATATTGTTATAATATGTTGTGTCAACAATATATTATTCGTAGAGTTTGGTTATGCCCGTAATGTTATTAACAGGTTTAGTTGTTTGTAATACATCCTATTTTATAGGATGTGTGTTCTCTACTTCTGTGGCTATATAAGCCTTTGTATTATGGTCTGTCATAATATTAATCAAGGTGATTCTACTGTGCAAATCTGGTTGTTCTGCTTTATTATTTGGTATCAGAGGAGTTTTGTCCTGAGAAATGCAGATTGATTTTTTTTTTTTTAAAGTAGATCTTAAACTTGTTCTATATGTGACCTATGTGTAGATCCAAGAAAGAAGCCCATGTGGATCTGCTACATATCAGTCATGTTTTATGTATGATCAGACATGAAGCTTTGTGGAATTCTATTTCAAGAGGTGTGTGTAATAAGTTCTGCTCAGAATTTATTCCAGCTAAGAGTATCTACGTTCAGTGTATAGATGCATGATTTGCGGTGAAGAGTAGATAACTAGATCTATATCATAGACGTGATTATACTTTGACATATGCAAGATGGAGATCTAATTGCATGTATATCAATTCGCCAACTTTACACTAGATCAGATGCAATCTGCTGATGCGTTAAAAATGATACTGAGTAGGAGGACGTTTTGTAGTCTACATGGCTAGCATATGCGTAGGAATATATTGTTGTTTGAATAATTTCCTTGATAGATCAAAGTTCATTGGATTTATCTTTTCACTTTGTGAAGATATAACAGAAATTACAAGAAGCATACAACGATGTGAGGACATTTCCATGGAGTAGAGCCATAACTATGCAATGTGAATGGATGTCATTAGAAGGCCAACACAGAGAGAATTGCTAATACTAAACCTGGACACGTTGCATTCATCTGTCTTCCTCGTGTTTGGCGTGAGGATACAAATCACTTACAAGTGCCATTTTTTCACATTTCCACTTTTTGTTGCCAACGGTTTTATAGGGAGTAAAGAATTTTGATGTTGACACTGAGGATTTATGAGAGCAAATAAAATCCATTATTGTTGCAATAATTCTCAAGGCGCAGCCACTTGTCATCCAACCGTTTGGTGTTGCCTTTCCATAAGAGATTGAATAGGTACACATTTTAAAATCTTTAAGTATTATACGTTTAAAGTCTTAGTATGTTGTCAATTTAGTCTTCGTGTAAAGATAAGTGTCTTTCATTTTTTCAATTACTCCAAATGTCTCGTAGTTTAGTTAAGTGTGTCATTCTGAGTTAAGTTGGTATTCAATCTCAATAGAATCAATTATATGTCAAAAATAGTTGTCAGTGAATAGTCATTGTCATAAAAATTTATAAGAGTTTCGAAGTCATTTTTATGTCCATTTGAGTTGCATATTGTAAAAGTTGGCAAATTACTTGTAAGTCTTGTCAATATTAATTAGTATTTAGTCAATGTCAAATTGAGTTGTTAGTCGTGTGTTGTCTATTGTCAAAGTCATGTAATTTAATGCCATTAAAAGTTTGAAAAATAAAAAAAAGTTGCCTCCCTTTTCAATAAATGGACGCATTTTTGCTTGTACGCGACATCCACCTTATGGGGGTGAATTATTCAGAGAGCTTCAAATCCAAATCATGTTGAGTTAGTAGCCTTTTCTTTGGAGGATGGAGGCACAAGAGGTTGGAGGCGATCAATGACCTCTTGTCAATCACCAATGACAGGGCCGCACGAAGCTATGGTGACAGAGTGTGTGTGAGTTTGTTTTTATTTCAGAGTTACAATTTTTTTAGTTGTGTGCAGTATGATTTCAGAGTACTGTTTTGTGTTGAATAAGTGAAAAGTTCACATTGAGGGGGGAACATGGTTTCAATGTTCCATTTTCACTTTTCCCTCTTTTCATATTTGTATTCAGTAAGTAGTGTTTCCTACATAATTCCTGAAGGAAAAACATAGTGGACATGACGAAAGCACAAAGGAAAAGCAACATCATGATATTTGGGTTGTTGGTTGTCTTGTAAAACCATCCTTGTTGAGGTTGTTGGTTGTCTTGTAAAACCATCCTTGTTGAGGTTGTTGGTTGTCCTGTAAAACCATCCTTGTTGAGGTTGTTGGTTGTCTTGAAAAACCATCCAGATCATGAGCATGCACGGGCGGTAAGTTGCGAAAGACGTGCGATTATTTTTCTCCCATGTTCACATTAAGGGGGGAATGTTAGGAACTCAATGGTTAGTGCTCACATATTTTTATGTGTGATTACTATTTACGTTACATGGTAAATATCATTTACTAAGGTGTGGTAAATATTATTGTTATAATATATTGTTTCAACAATATATTATTCGTAGAGTTTGGTTACACCGTAATGTTATTAACTCGGTTTATAGGATGTTTGTTCTCTACTTCTGTGGCTATATAATAGCCTTTGTATTATGGTATGTCATAATATTTATTAATCAAGGTGATTCTATTATGCAAATCCGGTTGTTCCGCTTTAATAAAACATATATGTTTGGTGTGGATTCCGATTTACAACTCACTTGATTTGAGTTTATTACTATAACTTGATAATAATAGAACATGGTTAGGGGTTTACAACTCAACAAGATTGGCATTGTTTGTTGGAGAATGTTCAATTCGTTATTCATCTCTAAGATTGACATTGTTTGTTGGAAAATGATTATTTTGTTATCCATCTCTTTTTTAGCATTTTGTTTTTCTCATTAAAGCACTCGGAGATAAGGGACCCCGAGTCATAGTTTAGGGGTTGGCATTTACCATCAAGCCCCGCCCTAGAGGTACACTATGAATGAAAAATGACTACAAACTACATCAAAAGATAAAGGAAGGATAGGTAAAGAGGGAAGTCTAGTTGGGGGTAAATTTGCTCCTCTATCCATCCTTGAAAACACATCATTTAAATTGCTTTGTGCTCTCTTTCATACAACCTCCCATTATATACTTGAAAAAAAAATCGTGCACTCTCCTTTCATGCATTTAAAATGATTTCGGTGTGGATCTACATGTACAAGTCAAATGCTTTGTGTTCAAATAGCAAAAAGGCAAACGCGTTCTATGCCAAGTAAGCTTAAAACCCTCCACTTGAGAAAGGCTACATTTTTTTACAATGCCTTATAAAACACCCATGTTTGGTGTGGATTCAAATTTACAAGTCACTTGATTTGAGTTTATTACTATAACTTGATAATAATAGAACATGGTCGGGGCTTTTACAACTCTTAACAAGATTGACATTGTTTGTTGGAGAATGTTCGATTCGGTATCCATCTCTAAGATTGACATTGTTTGTTGGAGAATGATTAGTTTGTTATCCATCTTCTTTTAGCATTTTGTTTTTCTCATCAAAGCACTCGGAGATAAGGGACCCCGAGTCATAGATAAGGGGTTGGCATTTACCATCAAGCCCCGCCCTAGTACACCAAGACCGAAAAATGACTACAAGCTACATCAAAAATACATGAATGATAGGTAAGAAGGGAAATCTAGTTGGCGGTAAAGTTTCTCCTCTATCCATCCTTGAAAACACATCATTTAAATTTGCTTTATGCCCTCTTTCATACACTCTCCCATTATGTACTTGAAAAAAATCTCATGCACTCTCCTTCATCATGCGTTTGAAATGATTTTTACAACATTGTTTTCACTATTTCAATGTGACTTTAAGGATTTTCTTTTTGCTTGTCCATTTTTTGGGGTGTCCTCACTAGAATTGATGCCAACGTGATGTCTAGGTACTCATGTGGGAATGAAGAGTTACATGTATAAGTTGTATGTTGGAGATGTGTTGTATATTATTCATGATTTACCCTCTTTCAAAACTCAGTATAGCTAGACAATATGAACAATCCAACATGTTTTATGGGGCCTAGATAAGTGGTTTAACCTATGTTATTGTATGGGTGGTTAACTTATTATTTATAGGAACTATTATGGATGTATTCTTGGTCCATGGATTTGGTATCATTGTATTGTAATATTGTTATGACATATTCCTATTAATGTGCTTACATATAGTTGGACATGCGGTAGGCTAAAATAGAATTTGAAAGTGCATTATTGTATTGTAAATGGAAAAGTTATTGCAATAAAGAAGAGTTACCACATTAATTTTTTTCCCAAAAGGGTTTTCTTAGGATAAGTTTCATGTACTATGTACTCTTGTTTATGCCATTTTTCAAAATTTGTTTACATTAAAAGATTTAGTGAAGTAAAGCTCCACATGTATTAGTTTATTAGATTTTATTCTCTTCATTTGGTATCACAACTAGGTTTTAGTTTTGTGTGAAGAGTTCATGTTACTAAAACTTGTGATAAATTTTTATTTAAGTGAGTTTTGATTGTGAGATTTTTTTGAGTAGATGAAAATGAATGGAAGCACAATTATTGAGATCGAAAGCTCAAGCTAAAAGATCTTCTTGTGGACAAAGATCGATGGGTTGTTGTGTCTTGAAATATGCTTGAGGGTACGAAGGTAGAGGGTTGGGACAAAATCAATAGAAAATTAAAGAGTTCAATTAATTGTGTTTATTAGATTCAATTTTGCTGAATGTATCAATGAGATAATTTTTCATGCACTTTGGAAAAGTGGGGACTTCATATCGATACAAGTCTCGAGGATCATATTGTTTTTTCGAAAAAACAATATGTTCATTGAGAATGAATGAGAGTGACTTTGTGGCTAAATATTTGAATGTTTTCGTTTTTGTCGTAAGTTAGTTACTTTATGTTGATATTAAAATGGAAGAAGATGATGTATTACTTTATTGTGTTCTTTACCCGAGATAATCTTAGATATGGCCATTGCTAGTACTTGCAACAAAATTATTAGTTGAAGATGTAGCTACAACTTTATTATTAGAAAAAATGAGGAAGACATCTATCGAGGATTATTAAACAAATGATGCCTCGTTTTTGAGATGCCATACCCAAGAGAGAAACATGAAAATGTTAGGGTAATCAAAATCTAGAGGTAAATCGAAGGCTATAGAAGAAGACAATAATAAATGTTGGAATTAAGGTAAAATGGGGCATTTCAAGAAAGGTTGCAAATTTGAAGAGGCAAAAAATGGTAAGTCATATGAGGATTTCGAATCTTCAAATTCAAAAGCTTGAAGTGAAGAATTAAGAGATTTTTTTGGCAACTTTAAGCTCACATGCATGTTATGGTGCATGGTTGATTGAATCAATATCTCTTTTCATATGACTCCTTACAAAGAGTGGTTTTGTGAACATGAAAAGATAAACAAAGGTGAAGTCTTTTCAGGACAACTCAATCTACAAGATCATAGGTTGTGGGAGAGTCAAGTTGAGGTTCAAAGATGGAAGGATTAAAACCATCTTTGATGTTTTTCACATTCCAAGTTTGACTAAAAACCTAATATTTCTAAGTAAGATGAACGATGTGGGTGTGCGGGTAGGTTTTAATAAAGTTAGTTTTAAGATGTTTAGGGGAGAAATAGTATTGGCAAGAGGAGTTTGTTTAGGGACACCGATCAAGTTTGAGGTAAACACCATGTAAATGATGAGTGTAATAGCTTTGTGGTTTCCAAGGATAACAAAGTTTCAAATCCAGCTCCTACATCTCTTGTAAAGAAGACACTGTAGTGGCAACAAAGGATGAGACATATTAGAGAGAAAAACCTTTGTGCATTTAAAAACTAGAGATATGGTTTAATGAATTTATGAATGTCTTTTAGATTTTGATTTCATAAGCTCAATGCATTTGGAAAACAAACTATAGTAAAGTTTTCTAGCAATGCTATAATATATTAATACATAGCGATGTGTTTGGACCTGTGAAAATTCTATCACCGTGAAAAACTCCATGCTATGTCACTTTTATATATGATTTCACAAGGAAGACATGTGTATGTTTTATTCGGTACAAATTTGATGTTTTTAATGAGTTCAAGTAATTTAATGCTCTTGCGAGAAAATCGAAAGAAAAAATGTAAAGTTTTTGAGAAGTGATAATGGTGGGGAATATTACTCTAATGTCATTTAGCAAATTTTTCAACAATATGGAATATAAAGGTAGAATACACCCCCATATACACCACAACAAAATGAAGTTCCAAAAAGATTGTCTAAGACTCGTTGAATAAGTGTAAAAGTATGCTCGGTAGTGCAAGTTCGGGAAAATTTTCTAGGATGAAAACGTAACAACTACTTGTTACTTGATCAATAGATCACCCACATCCACCCTTGAAGATAAAACTCCATATGAATAATGGATTAGTAAGAAATCATTTATTTGACATGTAAGGATATTTGATTGTATTGCTTATATGTATATCTTGAAAGAGAAAATGACAAAATAATAAATTCGCTAGGTGCATATATGTCTAATATTCTAATGGCGTAAAAGGCTACGAGCTATGGACTCCATAAATACAAAAAAATATTTATAGTTGTAATCTTCGAGAGGTTAAGGGGATTCCAAAACCAAAGAAAGATCAAGAACATGATCATTTGAACTAGAAGAGATTGAATCTATGTTTGAATTTGATGTGATTGCGAGAAGATGAACTGCAACAAGAGTTGCAAGATGAAGATTCAAATGAAACAAATAATGATGAACTAGAAGATACAAAACCAGAAACTCTAGTCTTGAGAAGATCATATTGGGTAAGAAGGGAACTTGATAGGTATAGCCCTCTTGATTTTCATTCAATGTTTCTTTTATCAATTTTGTCTATAATTGATGAGGAAGAAGGATAAACATAAACCAAGTCTTGAAAGAAGGCTATGGAGGAAGAAATGGCGTCCTTAGATAAGAATCATATGAGACCTTGCGAAGTTACCACTTGAAAAAAACTTGTTGGCTATAAATGAGTATTTTGAGAAGTACAACACAAAAGGGAAAATGGAGAAGTATAAAGCTCACCTAATAACAAATGGATTCTCTCGGTAGAGGGACTTGATCTTGGTGAATTTTTCTCTTTTGCTAAGTTGCATTCAATTAGGAAATAGGGAAATAGAATAGATGAATGTAAAGACAATTGTTTTACGTTATGCGCTTGAGGAGGGAATCTACATGATGCAATCAAAAACTTTAATGTTAAGGGAAAGTAAAATTTAGTGTGAAGGCTCAAAAAATATCTTTATGGCCTGAAATAATCACCAAGAATGTGAAATTAGAAGTTTGATAGGTATATGTTGGTCTTTGGGCTTGGAAAAAGTAAAGATGATCCTCGTGTCTATTTTAAACAGTAGGTGAAAATTTTGTTATCATAATATTGTATGTGGATGACATGATGTTAATTGGTAATAATAAGGAAATGACCAATCAAGTCTCATTTATCATCTTACTTTGGTACAAAGGATATAAGTGTTGCAAAATTTATTTTGGGCATGAAAATTAAAAAGAGTGTCAAATGGATGCGAAAGATATGTTTTTGAATGGAGATTCAATGATAAATCTTTTTATATAGTAACTAAATGGTTTCATACTTAAAGGTAAGGTGCCTTAAGTCTGCATGTCAATCTAGTTTGCTTATGGATTAAAACAAACTCGATCAAGTCCCCTTTGGATGAAAACAAACTCATTAAGCTTGTAATGTCAAAATTATTGAACTTCTATAATTGACAAAATTTTGACGAGTTTATCACATTCAAATATGTATATGAAACGAAGTGGTTGTGGATTCATGACTTATCTTGTCACTTTTGATAAATTAAATTCACCATAAAAAGAAATGATGATCTAGTTGGACATACATACCAAAAAAACATACAAATTATCAAATATTAATTCTAAAACAATTGCACACAAATCGATGCAATCTATCAAATGCTAGATCTAGAACAATCACATTATTGACTTTGCTCTAATACATCAAAGATACTTTGAATTTGGAGTGTTCAACTACATCAAATACTTGAAAAGTATTTTAAAATTGAGAGCAAATAGAGGGAGGCATTCAATTCAATTGGACAATTTAAAAAGTATCACTCACTTTAGTTGGATGATTAGTTAATGAGGAGATCCATCTCATGATGGAAAATAAATTTGCTCAAGATATACTATTAATATTAACGATAAAAAATGGCTGTGGCTATCCCAAGAGAAACTAGATTTTTTTTAAAAACATAATTTTTTTTTCAAGTGTCATTAAAAATGAACCCAAAATTATACTTCTAAGAACAGAAATTCAAATATTAATATTACACCCAAGATTATACTGCTAAGAACAGAAATGATATATTAAAAATGAACCCAAGACTCTAGATCTAAAAACAGAAATCTAGAATTTAAATAACATTGCGAGAATCAAAGCAACCAATATAATCAAAGTAACAATCAATAAGAATAAATCAGGGAGGTAGACAACCCCATATTATAACTATGGAGATGCGAGTTAAAATTGCAATGCCATACCTACAACAATATCAACAAGTTATTGAAAAAGTTTTAACGAGGAAAGTAAAAGTATTTTTATCTTAAAATTTAATTAAAAATATAGAATTTAGCAAATTCTACTTATGAGAAGCATAACGTAGAGGATATCATCAATAATAATCCTGAATACATAAACTATCTCTGTAAATTTTATAGAAACATTTTATTGAGCATGGACTTGTCAATAATAATCTTGGTCTGCCCAAAATCTTCTCAAATTTTAAAGACTGCATCAAAAAGAACTAATGTGATGATTATTAAAATACTTGAGAGAGACTGTATTCACATTACTTCTTCAAACACTTTGGAATATTATTCACATAGAAAATATTTCACTTGCCGCACTTTTATCAACTAGGAAACCTTGTTTCACCGATCATATGCAAAGTATATAGGTCTATATCAAATTCCATTATAGATTGATTTGGGTGATCTTATAATTATTTACCATATTAATATCTATCTGGAGAACTTTATATGAATTCCATAAAATTGACCAAAGAGGATATCCACCAGGCCTCTGAAAAACATAATATAACCAAGTATGTAGAGCAAATGGCAAAAATTATGCTTCCATATTCAGTTTTTTTCCTATAGTATTCTTCTTGAGACTCATCATATGAAGAGTCTAGCATAACTAGAGATTCAACAAATAATGAATATATGGTAACCAGTCATAGCAAACTACAAAAGTGATGGTCACCCTTTTTGTTGAACTAAAGCATATGCTTGTCTTGTTGAACACTATCCCACATTCCAGTCAGATTTCGCCCAATGCTGAATCCGTAATCAAATTGGAACCACATGACAAGCTCGGTCAGATGGAACACATGGTATTTTCCTCAACTGCATTCATTTACAAGCAAGTTGTTTGTTCTCTTCCTCCTATAATTTAATTAGGGGGCTCCTCCAGACTCAGGGTACATAACCAGCTTCACACATGGATGGGAAATTCAAGCATTCAAAACTAAGTCAAAATTGTGACTGTTGCATCTGCTAACATGCAGTATGAACAACTCCCAACATTACTTTGGTATAATGCAAAAACTTCCAAGACAACCAGACAATGGAAAATACGTATGTGCCTCCGCAATAAAGCTTCATTTGACTTTTGATCAAATCCAGCTTTAAATTCAACAAAGATTTACACAACACCAATGACAAGCTTAACATAGACAGCCTGATGGACAGATTAATACAGCAAAGGATATGCTCAAGTGATAACTTCAGACACATGATTGCATCCCAGCCAAAATCTAAACAGACGTACTATTGGTATGGCTGATAGCAACAGGAGAACCTTGTGATTTTACAAAATATCCACCTTGAATTCCACCATCTCCTTGCATTATCCCAGAGGAACCTTGTTGAACGAAATCAGAACATGGCTGGAACCGTCCAAGACTTTGATCATTGTTTACCATAGACCGAGATAGCTGAAGTTGTAGCAATTTTTGAGCAGTCTGGTGGTAAGATTGCCGAGGAAACGAGAAGAATGGCTGGTCCAATGACACTTGCTGCACTTCTCCATTAAAAGGATTTGCACTGTTTGGCAAAAATTGACCAGTTGCAATCTTTAGCCGTTGTATTTCATCCTTCAATGCCTCATTCAAAGCTGTGCAACAAGAAAACATTTTTGCTTCAATTACTTTGAATTGAACAAGAGGAATGCTGATTTACCATAAACATCATGTCGTGTGCTTACAGTTACTATGTACAAAAACCACATAGTTCAGAGATCGTTACACTATTCCAAATAATATCAAATATGATAGAAAGGAATTATACAAATAATAAGTCAACAGCTATGTATCTAAGAGTAACCTAGACTATTACTTTATACAAAATTAATGTTTACAGGCTACCTCCTCCCGATGCTTGATTCACAACTAACACTAGTAATGCAAATAATAAGTCAACAACTATATATCTAAGTTTAGCCTAGCCTATTACTTTATACAAAATTAATGTCAACAAACTACCTCTTCTTAATGCTTGATTTGCAACAAACAATACTAATGCCAACAGAGCTTCAAGGAGCAGAAAAAGAAGCCAAACTCGTTATTGACTGAACCTCTCTCCAATAGATCCAATGCTCAAGGAAAATACTAATAAAAATGGAAAATGTAAATTCAAATGATAGAGATCTAATATTTTGGAGCCAAACTCCAGACATTTAACCAAATTCATTATAAACTTAAACCAGTAAAACCAAATTCAAATTGTCTGAATAAGTAAAGAAAGAGTTGCACATGTGTTACCAGAGGCTATGAAATAAATATGAAGCCATTAAAAGTTTCATATATGAATGATTTGTCCCAATACAGCTACATTTTGTTCTTTATAAACTTCACTGTTGAAGCCTGAATGTTACCTAATTTTAGTCATGCCTTCACTTGCACCATTAGATGTGAGATTTTGAATTAATAAGTTAATCTTGTAATCATATGTTATAAGCTTACATCCTCCTCCAAAACAGAATTTTATCCACTACTTCAGTCTCAAAAATGACTTTTAATGACCATGTTGGCTATTTTTCTCCAACCATGATGCACTTAATCAAACAGTCGAGCATTTAGGGGATTTTCGGGAGCTCCGACATGTCATCATTTCAAGGAGAAACCATTTTTTGAAGGATGTCTCACCTGAAGTGCTTTGGAGATCCGAACCAGTCTTTTGGTTTGAATGGTCTTTATAATGGCTATTAACTCTGCTCATATTGCTACAAACGTGACCAAACTTAAGCACACACATAATCTCACTACGTACTCATTTTAAAGCATTAACAGGGAAACTATGTATCACAACACAACCAAAAATAACTGTGCAACAGAATATACAAACCAACAATGGAACTTGTCACATCTTATACTTGGAACAATAACCATGCCCCAAGTATATATATGTAACATTTTCATAACAGTGCATCACAAGGAAACTCTTAAATACAATCTACAGCTGCAACGCAGCAGAACTTTCCCATACAATACAACCCAGCTGGTCTATATAATGGCTGTTAACCCTGCTCATATTGCTAAAAACACGTCCATCTGTGCCATCCTTACTGAGAATAACTCACAAGCAGACCTGTAAACTCACTAAACACTCATATTAAAGCATTAACAGAGAAAATATGTACCACAATGCACACACAACAACAAATATTCATGGAACAGAATATGCAAACGAAAAATGGAGCTTGTCACATCATATAATCAGATTAATAATGATCTGTGCACAGGATGGGTCACTCAATAATAACTTCTCATCAATGTACTATTGTTGCCATTTGGACAGTTCTGTGCATTCCACGCAGTGCCAAACTACAAACCATGCAGCTCAACAATGCAAGCTCCCATCACTCTTAATGGGGCGGAATTCCAATACAACTCAAGGGGTTACCTTTGTGGAACCGAGAGGCAGCACTCCTGTGGAATGCAGGGCAGCACCCCAAAGGCCAGATTTTGATCATCAATCCTGGCACTGTTCAGTGCAACTCAACATTCAGTGCAGCGCAACATCCGCGCACACCACATAGCCTGCAAAGCACTGCCCCAATCCGCACAATCACAGTTGTCTATCCTCCAGCGCTACACTTGATTGGCACACCCCAAGATAGCGCATGGCAACGAGGTCTTGTACACAAGTTGATCTTCACACCAACCTTAGTGCCATCATCCTAGCATATTGGCACTTCCCCAGCATTGCTCAACATGATTGGCATGCCCTAACTTGAGACTGAGCACTACGGAACACTGTGCAATGCCACGTAACCATGCAGTCTGCAAACCTCCACAACATCTTGCATTGTCCACACAACAGCAAAAGACATTCCACACAACAGTTAAGAGTCTGCACCAGAACACTGTGGCCACGTGGAGACTTAGTGCCACATTGCAGCATGCTAGATGGCACTTCCAGGGCTCACACAATGTCAGCATACCACGCATACAAGAGGTGAACCCTCACACATGCAAGAAAGCAAACCATCATCTATTGAAGAAGTTGAACCATTTCGCGATCGTTGTCTTTTGGAACTGCTTTCTCATAATCATATATTGTAGCCCATTTGACTCCCAAGAGGATAGAAATGCATCTATGCATAATCAAATGGACATCTGTTCACATTCCATTCTAGGTAAATCGGTTAGGAAATGTTTCCCCCTTCTACATATATACCATTGTGAATAATGTGTGGTTTGTACGTGTACAATGTTCACATATGTACCATGTCACATTCTTTATCATTGAATAGAAGTGGTATTATTTTGTTAGTCTCCTGCATTTGAGTGTGTAATGGTGTACTATTGTTCATATTTTCTATTGCATATTCTATAACTTGGTAATTTACAAGCTAAATTATTACATTGTCCTCACTGCTGCCAGCGGAGCCCCGTGGTGGAGATCATTGGTACCAAAGCTAGAAGGATACCACAATATAATATCAATTACGGTGTCCACAATAAGACAAAAAAAATCAAAATTTCAAATGTGCGCCCATCTCCTCTAACTCGGCCATGGGCAAAGCAAGCAACAGATTGTGCATGCAGCTGAAAGCAACATTTTCAATGTCTTTGAATGATAACAAACACTTTTTCAAGGAGCTACAACATCAGAATCAACAACTGCATGATGCACTCTATGCGAAGGAGGAAACCCTTAGTCTTTGCCCTGGGGATATTGTAAACCTCATGACACGCAATACTAATCTTGTGGACCCTGCACTTAAAGGTCTTTTTAAAGTCGGGGATAGATGTATTTGTGCCATGCTGAAGCTACAACAACTTTCCACAAATGAAGAGGACCTAATACGACTCGAAGCCAAGTGCACATAATTCTAAGCACCTGATCAGCTAGTTATCAAACAGTCAAGACATCCAATTGTGACATGCAAAGCTCAAACCATGAAAGATGAATGCCAAATAAGTCCCTTTCATTCTCTGCATTCCAATTCAACATCCTTGTTTGGAACTTTCAAGAAAGACACCAAAGGTATTGGTTCCAAGCTGCTGAAGTAAACGGGCTGTGAAGACCAAGGCATAGGCAAAAATGGCCAAGTCATCATCAATCCCCTCCAAATGAAGATGAAACCGCAAAACATTAGTATTGGACACACTAGCCGCACCATAAGTAGAGACGGTTTCATGCACTTCTTCCCACAGTCAAGCATGAGTGATGCTTCCATGCTACATCCCACATTACATGGTTCAAGTATTTCCACTTGTGTGCAAAGTTGAAGTCGAGCAGGTATCTTAGCAGCATTTTGTGCAACCACAAGTACACACCCCTCGGCAGCGCTCTTCACAGCAGCATCCTCAAGCATGTACACAAGCTTCCCAGAGACGGCCTGCGCAAAACCAAAAGACATTCTCAGCGAAGATGCACAACACACACTCCAGCTACATGCAACCATTGTCAACACAAAGTTCATATAGATGAACAATGTTGGGATTTTCATCCTTTTGGTCTTTGTGGAAGAAGTGGCCATTCCAAATCCGCTTGTTGGTTCTATGATATCCCTACATAGAACTAGCCGCTCTATAAAATTAAATTGTGGATAGGTGGATCTTGACAATTACAGACGAATTAACTCCTCACTAAAGCACACTTACAAGCATCAAGCTTTCACTATCAATAACGCATTAGATAATAAAAACTCCCGTTACACATTTGTGCACATAACCATAATTTCATTAAATCTAGACAAACGTCCAAGAATCTAGACTTATAGTATCATCATTTATGGTTTTATAATTGTTGAAATTGGATTCCTAATTTGCCATTATTGGTTTTTATCTAGTGTGATATCAAATTCCATTATTATTATTATTGGTTTTTAAGTAGTGTAATATCGGATTCCAATATTTACACTGACATACAAGTATGTTCCTAATTCTATATTGAGTTTATGAGAATGGGCATATGCCCATTCTCATCACACTCATAGTACAAGTATGTTCCTAATTCTTTTTATGCGTATCTACTTTATCTCCATTCCTGTATCTAGACTTATGCACATAACTTTAGGCAAAGACCATATAATTTTGTGGTTGTAATGAATGCATAAATCAAGGCCAATTCCTTGAAAAAACCAAAGCATGAATTTTTGAAATGAATTCCTTGTAAATCATATCCAATTCCTTGTAAATCACAACTAGCTCCCTATAAACTTACTTAGAGCATAATAAAGGATTTTTTAAATTTTTTTCAAATTAAATTAATTACATGGTGGAAATTACATTAATAAGATTCAAGAGTTCCATAAACAACACGATGTTTTATAGAATTATATTATGGAAAAATATTCCAAAGTAATATAATACTCAATCTTTCATTTAATTATCAAATAATAGTACAACTGTAAAGTTTTATAGAGCAAGCTTTGGAATAATTTTTTCCAAAAACCCACATCCTGGGCCAAGATGATTTCACATACAAATTTATGATCTTCAATAGTTTCTCCAAGTTAACATTCATTATCCTATTCAAGTAGTTCAAGGTATGATTTAATGGCCATGTGTCCTTTATCGTATCTTTATGCATCCACTTTACCATATTTTTGTTTGGTGTCCATGCCCGATGATGCTATCCACATCGATATCTTCTTTAGGTTTATCTAGAGATGGTCCATGTTTTATTTGGCCTTAAACAATCCCGATACAATGTTGCACCTTCTCCTCTCCCTGTAGGTTTCCAATATTGAACTCTCAACTTTTTATTTACACCATTGCCTTCTGTTGAAGGAAAATATCCCCATCTACTCTCCCCATCCATATCTTTTCATTATCATTTCTTGGTCGTATAAGAAGCATTTGTCCCTTGAACACATCCTTCAATGGATTGAATTCTTGTTTAGATATTCCACAAATAGGCCCAACGTAAATATCATTATTACTTGGGATATGTTGACTAATGTAGTCTTCTCTGTGAATATGTGTGGCTCCGTTATTTGGTCATATATGTCTTTCTCTTGTATTGTTTTTGGCCAAAAACAAGCATCTAACCTCCTACTACAATTTACAAATGGTCTATCCAAAGCATGTAAAACATTTTCCCAATACATAATCTTTGGAAGCCAATATTCACTACCTTCACATGTTGCGCTTTTCCCCCAATGTTCAATATGCTTTTATTCCCTTTTTTAGATCTTCCATTTCTTTGAGTTCTTTGAAAGGTGCCAAAGGAGGTTGCCCTTCCGCAAGCTTGGTTCACCATTATCCTTTGTACACCATATTTGGATAGAACGAGACCATTGCAAATCCTTTATTGTTGCTTTATACTCCATCACCGGTATGCCATCCACAACATGGAATCTAAACATCTTAGGTTTGTTGATACCCACTATCTTATGGTTTCCATCCAACAAGAATGGCTCCACAAAGTCCTTGAAGTTGTACACTTCCTCAATAAGGTAAGGAGTGAATGTACTTGAACCTTCTTGGCATGTTCTAGTAGGATTCCATGATATGTGGCAAAGAAAATGTGTCTACTTTATGTAATGATGCTGCTAATCTTCCAAAAGTCCCATCTATATCCTCATGAGTGTGTCCCACTGGAAGGAAGCTTAGATACACAATGTTGAATACCTTTTTGTTGTCAACATTGATGCAAATGCAAATAAGGTATGATTCTTGTTATCACTTGAAGCATTATCCAATTGCAAGTAGAGGATTGGTGGTTGCTTTATGAATGAAGTATTTGCACTAAAGAACACTAATTGATTTTGAATGGTCAAATATTTCCTTGTACCTTTTACATTTTCATGCACATCATTTTGTAATAGTGCATCATGCAATGGCTATTTGGATGATCCACAACTATACAATAAATCTCCATACTCATCAATTACAAGTTCTTTAAGCTTCCTGAGACACAAAGCTAATGATGTGACTGTGTAGTTTGCTCCACGTTCAACAAATGGCAAGCCAAAATGGTGAAACCCCGTCTTGTGTCCATGTGTGAGCATACCAGTCAAAGTAACTAGTAGGTTCATAACATTACTTATTGACTTTGATTTTTTACCCATCCTTGGTATGGAAGTTTTCATTTTGTCCATTTTATCATGCACAATGCTCAAGAATCCATGAGGCTTTTCTTCTGATTGCAATATGTGGGAATAGTAAGTTGCACGACAACTTTGAATATATTCATTGTGCCATGTTTGTTCCTCTTCAATCTTTGAGAGTGCTTCTGGGCATGTGGTGGCTCTACATTTGTTGTACAAATCTGTGCACTCATCACATTTGGCAAAAAAAAATTGGAATGGAAACATGTTGAAATATTTTGGTCATTATGTTGTTGAAGCTTGATGTGACACATGAGGAAGTTTCAATAATTCAAGCTCCTCATTACACTTTTTTCGAATATATTTTGGGTATAGAATGAAGGAAGAAACCTCTAAGGAACTTTTACTCCATCCTGTCCTATAAATCGAGTCGATGTGGAGAGATATCTGAATTTCTCTCAACAATTCTTGATATGTAGGCAATTGTTGCGGTAGTATTTGACCTTTGTTTCTCTTTTCCAATGTTACCATTCACTGCATGCCTATCACCGCTTATCCATTCAGATTTATGTTTATAGAAGGTACTCCTTGGGTACCCATAAACTTTGTGCCATGCATTCTGACAAACATCCATCCCATCAAATTTCATTTTATGTACCTCCATAGATTGGTTACCCACATTGAAGATGACATTTGTTGTTAATGCATCAAACACAAAATTCTTTCTATCAATTTGGTACCCATAAACTTTGTGCCATGCATTCTGACAAACATCCATCCCATCAAATTTCATTTTATGTACCTCCATAGATTGGTTACCCACATTGAAGATGACATTTGTTGTTAATGCATCAAACACAAAATTCTTTCTATCAATTTCATTCGGGCTCTAGTTTTGTGCCATAGATTTTGAACTCTAACTAAAGTAAGAGGCAATTTTTGGAGATAATTAGATTTAACAACTAAACTCTACATTTTCCACTTCTTCCATAAATATTGACCATTTTCTATCCTCATCATAATTTTGATTTGATGGATTGGCTAGAGGGGTATCCAGTTTTTGACGTTTTTGTAGCATTATAAGATCTTTTTATCACTTTTTTGGAATGATTGTGATTAGTGGCATCAAATGAAATTGGATAAACAAATTGAGGTTGTTACTCTTCTAATGCATCCCACATGATGACCTCAACCTCTTTTAGGACTTCTTTAAATCTAATATCCATCTGAGAACCGTTTATGTCAACCAATTGCCTAGTAGGCCATTGTATGAGAGATCCTTCAGATAGGGTGCATCCTTTGCAAGGAGGGTTGAATACTCTATCAATATGCACACCAAAGCTATTGGCATCCAATCTCTTAAAATGTACCATGTCTCCTTCAACTACATTGGTAATTGTTCCTCTGCAACATATTTGCACTCGATGAGCAAAAATGGATTAATTTAGTAACAACTCCCTTGAACTTCAAATTGTGTTGATCATTGTGTACAAGGTGCAGACCATCCAATTGAGCACTCCCTTGCTTAACCATAAGGGCACTTCTTATTTCATGGAAAATCAAATGTTTTATTGGCCAAACTATTGATTTATTAGGTTGTAGCAAGTTTGAGCAAGAACACATTTACCACATTTTCTATCCATACACCAAAATTCAAAGGACCCAACCTCTCTCCATTAATTTTATGATCTTCTAGCACATGAGTTATAAAACCCATGGCCATGTCATCATCTCTGACTACAACATTTGTGTTTGAGAATGACATTGTCTATGACAAAATCTCTTCTATCTTTAGGACCTATATTGATGGTGCTTTCATTGTCATCACTACAATCTTTGTCACTCTCTGCATTGTAATCCTCTGAACCACTAAAAATGTGTTCACTACACAAATTGGGGGAATGGACAAATCTATGAAGCTTTGACAATTCACTCTCTTCCCAAGCAATGTAGTATCATTTATTCCCGACATCTGCCAAGGTTTCAAATTCATCAACCGAGAAAGGCAAAACTTTGCGTGAAAAATATGGTAACAAGTCTTAAGTGGATTACGTCCCAAATTTCCAACCAAATCAATAGTCCCCTATAGAGAAACTATTGAATTTGGTTTGTTATGAGCCAATTCCATTAGTGAATAAAGGGACCACCTTGAAAATTTGATACTTTGTGGGAAAATGTTGACTTTGGGTCCCCTTTACCTCTGCATCAAATTCCCAATCTATCGTATCTGGTGTCTAGTGAGGATTCAATTTTGTGAGCTACAATTGTTTGGTAACATATAAAGTGTCCAACTCGTAAGGGATGTACGGCTGAGAAATTCCACATTAAAAGCCTAGTGCGGATCAAGATAGGTTGGGAGGTTAAGCTTGAAGGTGTTTCCCCATCTTCTTGGTGATTTATGGCTCGTATTTGAGTGGTCTAACTCTCCTAATATTGGCATTTCGAAGACATACGCCTGCCATCATGCATCTGTCACGAGACCGTTTTTAGGCCGCCTTTGCACAACTCATGGGGAGTCGGATTTTATCAGGAGTACCATTGGGGTCAAACAGGGGTGTCCCCTATCCCCAACTCTTTTTGGGATATACATTGATGAGCTTGAGTCCTTTCTCCATGAGCATATTCAGGATAGTGATGGGTGCCTACTTCACTAGGTTTTGATATCCATCCTTTTGTTTGTTGATGATGTGGTCCTCCTGGCCTCCTCTTTGAGGGTCTGCAAAGATAGTTGGACACCTTAGCCTTGTTCTGTGATCTTCGGCAATTGACAATTAACCTAGGTAAAACCAAGGTTATGGTCTTCAATGGTCTGAAGACCTCACACCTCCACTTCTATTTCAAGGGTGAGGAGATCGAGATCACCAACACATATACCTACTTGAGAGTCAGTTCTCTAGTCCGCATTTCGGTTTTAGCCTCGAGTCAATAAGGGTTATGGATCCTTAGCCCTCCTCGAGAGACAATGCTTTCGCCACCACTTCCAGGACATCTCCTCCAAAATGTCCCTCATGGACTTCCTCATCAAACCCATTATCCTTTACGGCTCTGTTGTTTGGGGGCCCTCCTTACTAGAGACTGATCTGGGCTTTTGCGAGAGAGTCCAAACACTTCTCCTTCGCCGATTTATCAGGTGCAAGCAAACTGTCCCCCAACACATTATTTTGGCTGAGTTTGGAGCCCACCCTTTCAAATTGGAGACCATGTTTGACCTGATCTCTTTCCTACACCACATCCGGGGCTTCGTTGACTCTGTTGAGGGGAAGGACAAGTACCCGTACTTGGCATATTGCTCATCAGAGACTATTGCTCTTTCCGATTCCCCTCGTTGTGGTCATGGTTGGTATGTTGAGGTTTTCGACCTCTTGGGGACAATGGGTATTCAGATGGATCATCTTCCTCCTTTTCGGTATTCCTTGGATGCACCAGGCCACCTTCTACCTACAAACAGTGATGAACAGGATCATCAAAGAGGATATTTACAGCAGTTCATCCACACTACTTGGGTGAACCCTCATGGGGGTTACGCCCTAAAATGGCCTTTTATGTTGAGCACTTTCTGGAGTTGAGTGACGGTCTCATTATCCGTCCTCAGTATACTTTGCGTCACTGGATGCATGCCCTTCGCATCCCCTTGGTCAACTCAGAGTAGGTTCTCACAGACTCCGTGTGAGACAAATCACCACCTTGATCATTCGGATAGGATTTTCCAACTGTGTACTCTCCAGGAGACTGAGACAAAGACACACTTCATCTTCCGTTGCCCCATTTACTATGAGATCAGAGGGAGGTTCTATTGCCTTTTTAGGAGGGCACAGGCTCTTTCTGACTTCTTCAAGTATGAGGATCAAAAGTGCCTGGCTTTATACTTACAGAGGCTCTGAGGCTTCGTGAGCACACTCTTCAGCCACATTCCAGACCAGATTCTTCCCGGCGGATCACTTCCTTCTTCACAGTGCTACCTTCAATGAGAGGCACTAAGCGCCAAGGTGAGGCCAGCTCCGCTTCTTACTCTAGATTTGTTCGGCCCAGGAAACCATCCACAGTTCCCCGAGCCATTTTAGACAGGCCCATACCAGGTCCTGCACCAGGAGACAAACTCGATCTACCAGGCCTTTGAGATATAGTACGGTGTCCAGACAACTAGCATAGTAGGCGGCCTCTACACTCTACCGCCTCTTCGTCTCCTGTCAGCAATAAGAAATAAACAGATCCTTTTGGTTCACACACATATTTGCTATTACATTTTTGGCAACCTATTTTGTGGTATTTGGAAAATATATTTATCTTAAAGGTCTCTTTGAATATTTTATTACTCTTTTTTCAAATGCAAATCTCGTTGTTACATCAATGGCAGTCACCACGCACTAGCTCTAATGATTACAATCTTGTACAATCGTACAACTTTACAATCCATGGGTTCCTTTTATAGAAAGAACTCGTAGTACAAAACCACAGTAAAGGTCTCTTAGTATTTTATTACTCAGAATAAATTGTTGTTACATCGTAATAGTGCACTAGCTCTAATCATTACAATCTCCCGAAAAAATCCATGGGTTCCTTTATATAGAAACTCATGGTACAAACCGCGTTAGTCATCTTAGACTCAATGCTCGGACCAACTCTGCCAACTTGGTCGCTACCTGCTCACTCAATGCTTGACTTCACATACCAACAATCTCCCACTTGAAAGTCAATTTCTTCCCTACAAATTACTCCTGAAAAACCAATGCCACATGTTGCCAATCAATTAATAAGCAAGCCAAGAGAAGTTTTGCACCAAATGAACTTCTCTCTTCCAATGGGTTTCATCACATATCTGTTGGGTTTATCTATGTGTATCTTGGCTAAAGAGATTTGTCCTTCCACCACATCACGTACAAAGTGATATTGCACATCTATATGCTTCGTTTTGGCATGGTATGTTGGGTTTCGTGCTAAGTGCAAAGCACTCTGGCTGTCACAATGCAACACCATTTTATCTGCTTGACTCTGCAACTCACCCAAAAGCCTATGAAGCCAAATACCCTCCTTACAAGCCTGTGTAGCTGCCATATATTCAGCTTCAGTAGTGGACAAAGCTACCACTGACTGAAGCTTAGAGACCCAACTAACTGCACTTCCTGCTAAGGAGAAAACAAAACCTGTAGTAGACTTTCTCCTATCTCTGTCACCACCAAAATCAACATCCACAAACCATTTACCTGAAGACTACTCCCATTGAAGCAAATAACAGCATCAAAGTGCCTCTCAAATATCTAAGAATCCACTTCACAACCATCCAATGATCATATCCAAGATTCGCCATGTAACAACTAACTACTCCCACTGCTTGTGCAATGTTTGGTCTGGTGCACACCATGGCGAACATAAGACTTCCTACTGCTGATGAGTACGGTACACAAGACATTTAAGTCTTCTCTACTTTGGTGCTAGGGCACTACTCAAGACAATTTAATATGAACAGGAAATGGGGTACTAATTGTATGCATTCTGCATATTGAAGCGCTGCAAAACCTTTTCCACATAAGTCTTTTGTGACAGCCAGAGCTTCCTATTCTTTTGTCTCTATGTATCCTCATCCCAAGAATCTGATTTGCACCTCCTAAGTCCTTCACTTCAAACTCCCTAGCAAGCTGAGCTTTCAATCTGATGATTTTGTGCATGTTGGGACCTACTACCAACATATCATCAACATACAAAAGCAAAATAATGAAACTGCCATCTTCATACCTTTGAAAGTAGGCACAATGATCAACCTCACATCTACTAAAACCCAAGCTCATCATGAAGGAATCAAATCGTTTGTACCAACACTTGGTGCCTGTTTCAAACCATACAATGATTTGTTCAACCTACAAACAAGATTCTCTCTGTCTCTTTCCTCAAAACCTTCCGGTTTGCTATATAAATTTCCTCAAAAAGATCACCATGCAAGAAGGTTGTTTTAACATCTAACTGTTCTAACTCTAAATCAAGACTAGCAACAAGAGCCAAAACAACTCTAATTGTACTAAGTCGTACAACAGGTGAAAATTTTTCATCAAAATCAATACCAGATTTTTGCATACCCCTTGGCCACCAACCGAGCTTTATACCACTCCACGTTATCATTTATGTCTTTTTCAGTTTGAAGACCCACTTGTTCCCTATAGCTTTTCGCCCCTTAGGCAATGGCACAAGCTCCCACGTCTTATTTTTATGTAGAGCTTCCATCTCTTCCTCCATGGCAGCTCTCCATTTGCTTGCATCTTCAGCTTTGCAAGCCTCTGATATGAGCTAGGCTCACCAACATCAGTAACTAATGCATAAGCTGAATTACAACTAGGAGAGTACCTTTCCGGTGGTCTGGTCACTCTAGTGGATCTCCTCACAAAGTGTGATGTGTCACCCTGTGGCTCATCTAGTTGTTGTTCATCCTCATCATATACCTGATCTTGATTGTTATCTTGCTGATTTTCATGAATAGGTGGCTGATTTTCATTCTGCACCTCCATATCAGCATCATATGTTTCCACCTCTACTGGAACAAATTCTGAACTTTGTTGTTCTTTACTTCTTTGCACTGATATTTCATTAAATTTGACATCTCGGCTAATCACTAGTTTGCGGGCAGCAGCATCCCACAACCTGTACCCCTTTGTACCATCTGCATAGCCAAGAAAAATACATTTTACAGACATTACGTCCAACTTATTCCTCTTTTCTTTAGGAATGTGAACATAAGCATCAGAACCAAAAACACGAAGAAAGGAATAATCAACAGGTTTCCTTGTCCACACTTCTTCAGGAATTTTAAGATCTAGAGCTGTAGTAGGTGACCTATTGATCAAAAAACAGGCTGTATTAACAGCCTCACCCCAAAATTTCTGCTCCAAACCAGCAGTGCTCAGCATACATCTAGCTCGCTCCATGATTGTACGGTTCATCCTTTCAGCAACACCATTTTGTTGTGGTGTTCTAGGAACCGTCAATTGTCTTGCTATGCCATGCTCACTACAAAATCCATTAAACTCCTTTGAACAAAATTCCCCTCCGTTGTCAGTTCTAAGACATTTTATTGTTTTACTCTTTTGGTTTTCTACTAGAGCTTTAAACTTCTTGAAACAAGAAAAAACTTCTGATTTCTTCTTTAAAAGATAAATCCACACCTTATGGGAACAATCATCTATAAATGAAACAAAATATGACGAACCCCCAATAGATGCAACAGTGCTTGCCAAGTATCTGAATGAATTAAATCAAGGAGTTCTTTACTTTTGGTAGTGCTTTTGGAAAATGCAGCCTATGTTGTTTACCATACAAACAATGCTCACAAAAATTCAGATCTAAAGATTTTGCACCTGGGAGAAGGTTTCTATCTAGTAGTACCTTGAGACCATGCTCGCTCATATGGCCTAGCCGTTGATGCCAAGTTGTCATTGACCCCAATTCCGCATCCGATGCCACTGCAGCCTCTCCAATACAAGTTTCTCCGACCAATCTGTAGAGATTGCCCACCTTTTCTCCCTTTAGCACTACCAGCACTCCCTTTGTTACCTTGAGACAACCCTTCTCTCCAACTAAACCAAATGTTTATCAAATACTCCAAGCGACAAAAGGTTTTTCTTCAAGCTTGGTACATGTCTTACATGTTGAACAATCCTCATTGCCCCATCAAACATTCTGATTCTACCTCTCCTTCTCCAATAGCCTTGCATGAATTATCATTTCCCATATATACCACACCTCCATCACATGACCGATAAGAAGAAAACCAATCCCTGTGAGGAGTCATGTGAAATGAGGCTCTTGAATCAATAACCCAAATATCATGGCTTCTCATATTAGCAGACAATATCTCTCCATCTTCCAATGGTGCTTTAACTTCAGTTGTATTTTGCATGGATGGTTGTGGGCTGGAAATCTCCTTGTTTGCCTTCAACCAACAATCCTTTTTGACATGTCCCGTTTTTCCAGAGTTCCAACACTTAACTCTTTTCTGCCCCTTGGATTTCAACCTAGTTTGTCCACGCTCAGCTTTCCTTTTTTCCGCAGATCTGCCCCTTGCTATTAGGGCTTCATTGGAAGAAGTCCCTTGAGATGTCTTCCGCCTTGATTCTTTTGAAATCGTCTTCACATCTTCAAAAACTAATTTCCCCTTTGTTGTTGAGTTACTAAGCGCCATGACTAGTTGATCCCAAGATTCAGGCAGAGAGCATAGTAGAATGGCTGCCTTGTCTTCTTCATCAATTTTCACCTCCACTAAAGCCAACTTGTTAATCAGTGTGTTGAAATCATTGAGATGATCCGCGACTGATGAACTGTTTGCCCCTTTGAGAGCTAGGGCGTAGCAATGCCTTTCCCTCAATCACTGATCCCAATGACTCCCTTTATTGTCCACCACTTAAAATTGTGGGTGACATTCCTACGGGATGTGAAACAATGGTAACTTTTATCCAGAGAATTCGCTTACCCCATTTGCAACATTTTTGAATGAGGGTTTATATAGGTTTAAACATAATCTAGTATTTGAATTGATGACCCTAATTAATCCATCTCATACATAGATGAACCACCTTGGAGGGCACAACAAACCAAATATAGGGATATCATTCCATGGGCTAAATTTGAAGCTACCAAAGATGGACACCCACAAGTTTGATGGTATAGATGTAACCTCATTGATAAGTCTCATGAAACAATACTTCAAGCTTCACAATATAGTAGAGAGAGCAATGGTTGACATAGCCTCACTTCATCTAGAGTTCGAACCTTATCAATGGTACCGATGGATGATAAGCAGCTAGAAAGTAAACATTCTTAGTTGGGATGAATTTACTAATAACCTAGCAGCCGCTATGAGCAGCCATGGGAAGGACGTTATTTGACCCAATTAAAAATTGAAACAAACAGGTTCTATTGATGAATATAATGTTGAACATATGCGATTGGCAATCTAGACTCTAAAAGCGACACCTCATCAAAGGCTACAATTTTACATTGATGGACTAAGTGACCAAATTAAGCACACCATTAGTTGGAACCTTGTATAGCTAAGAAAGGTATGCAACAAGCACTACACATTGAGAAAGGCAAATTTGCTACCAAGGGATTCACGCAAGATCAAACTATTGAATGGAGAGATCGAAATGTGACTAATGATATTGATAGAAATGTAGTCAACTCTTTTAGCCCAAGGCAAATTACCAAGCTCTCTCCTCAATAGGAAGCAAAGAAAAGAGAAAAAGGCTTATGTTGGCATTGTGACAGTAAATTGTTTAGAGGTCAGAAGTGTGCCAGTGGCGAGAAAAGACCAAAGGTTATTGAGAATGAGGCTTTGGATGATGAAGAATAAGCTACTTAGGAACCAACAATAGAGCACAAGCCAGTGAATTCTGAGGAAGTAAACCCTACTATCTCGCTACACGCATCAAATGGCATCAGCACACCACAAACATTAAAATTGGTTGATTATATTAAGAAGAAGAAGGTGACTGTTTTGGTCAATATTGGGAATACCCATAACTTCATTGATAGAAAATTAGCTAATGAGCTCAATTGCTTTGTGTATCCAATCTCCAATTTTCAAGTCATGATTGTTGATGGGAAGCAACTCTCTTGTAGAGGTAAATGTCATCATATCAAACTCTCAATGGGGGACTATCAGCTGGATTCATAAATGTTTGGGATGATGTAATTTTGGGAATGCAATAGCTTAAGCATCTCAGAACAATGTCTTTCAATTTTCAAGACTTATTCATGGTTTTCGATATGAATGGAAAAAAGTACAAACTTAGTGGGATGCAATCACCACCAAGCCAAATTATTAGTTCTCATTGGACGGAGAAACTACTCAAGAAAAGATCTTGTGACATAATGGCACAACTACATTTCTTAGCAGCATGTGATGCAGAAAATCAATATCCATCTTCTACTACATCTTCTGTACAGGGTCGTCTGAAAACCCATGCAGTCAAGGATCATATTCATCACCAACAGAAAATACTTCAAATCTTTGAAGAAAATTTGGTTGTGGCTCAGATTAGGATGAAATGAGAAGAAGCTCGGCACCGAAGTGAAAAAAATTTTGAGGAAGGAGATTGGGTATTCCTTCAATTGCAACCTTATAAACAAAGGTCAATTCAATAGCATAAAAACATCAAGCTAGCATTAAAATTTTATGGGCCCTATAAGATTCTCCATCAGATCACAAGTGTAAGCTTTAAGTTAGAACTTCCACCCTCCTCCAAAATTCATCCTATATTTCATGTATCATGCTTGAAGAAAGTAATCAGTGCCAAGCTTCCAATCCAGTCAGAGTTTCCTGAATTCGATGGAGAAGGGAAGTTCGTTGTGGAGCCTGAGGCAGTCATTGAGAAAAGAGTACAACAATTGTGAAACCGAGAAATTCCTAAATTTCTCATCAGATGGAAGAATTTTCTAGCTGAAGATGCAACATAGGAAGATGAACAGTTCATGCTATAACATCTTGAGTTGTTAAGCGTTGAGGGCAATGCTTTTCTGAAGGGGAAGAGTGTGTTATATTCCTAACATTATATCTTCTTATGAGTACTGAGGTTATAAAATAGAGTGCATAACCATTACCTTTCATTTATTTGTTCTTAATAAGTAGTCAGGCCAACCAGGGTGTGATCCTTCATATTTAATATTTATGTATAGAGAATGGATAAGAAAAGCTCTCCCAAATCATCACATATCATATTATTGAATTCATTTAATTATTTATTCTGATTTCTGGAGGTTTCCCCCTCGAAGTGGATTATATTTGAGTGTTTCTTTTGTTTTCATAAAGAAATATCTGAACATTGTGACTGCTCAATTTACGTAAACTATTATTCTTTATGAACCCATGATTTATCACTATTTTTAAAATAACTGTATATGAATTTTAAAAAATAGATATTTTTAGGCCTGCATTGTTCCCTGAAACTTGGTGGGTTTCTCCAAACATTCTATTTTAAGTGCCACCATTTTTGTGCCGGCAAAAATTTGTTAAACATTGACAAAAAAACATATAAAACATTATTGAACATATCTGTCTGATATTTCTTACCTATCAATCTGCACACAAAAAATCCACTTTTCTGGTCATGTTTTCCTATAAGCTCAGATGGTCATAGAAAAGGAATTATTTTAGAAGCAAAATAATCACCTAGGGGGACCATACGTATCTGATTTACGTACAGAGCCAAACATAATGGAGAAAACATTATGATTTACATACAGAGCCAAACATAATGGAGAAAACATTATGATTTACATACAGAGCCAAACATACATAGTGGAAAAAACATAAAAAATTACTTCATTTTATACAAATCCATCTCATCAAGAGCTGACAACTGCCTTGGTTCATTTTGAGAAGCACAGAAAAGTAAATGGTTAGGAAAGTAGCACTTGCAAAATACATGTAGAGAAAACAATTAGAACATGGTATTTCACATCAGTAAAGCTCTTGGTGTGAATCAAAGCACAGAACTTACCATCACGAAGCTGTGCTTGTTGTTCCATGGCCTGTAAACGCAATTTTAATTCACTGTTCTCAGCAGTTAACCCTGAAGTTTCTCTCTGCGCAAAAAAAGACACCCAAGTATCAGGGATTCATCGTCTGCCTTGCACTTGCCCCCACAGACTGATAGAAATCAAAATGTTAGGTGCTATTCATATAATCTCAGTAACCTTTTCACCTTATACATTAAAGAAAACCATTTAAATTCTAACCCAAAAAGGTGGTGGAGCTCCACTTCCCCATTTCTATGGACATCCACCAGCAGAGTTAAAATCACGTTGTTTGTGCACCATGCCTCCCTGAGACTAGAATTTATATATTGTTGACATTACTAAATTACCCAACCAAACCAACTTGTCCGCTTGTTTTCCACCAATATTGACCTACAAAGTATTTCACAAAACAAACCTGGCAGTGTTCCAAACATTTATTGCCTGAAATAACCTCCACCCCATGCTTCAACACATGAACACATTATGCAAATTGAAATTTGAACTTGATCAGGAAAGGTAAATTGGATAAAAAAGCAAACTGCTACAAAGAACAAGAGAAAGGGTTGAGCAAATTTTAAAATATCTGAAAAGAATCATTGGGAATCTGAAAGTCGATACCATGCCATTCCCACTTGATGCAGAGTCAGTTAAATGACACATATTTCTACAGCTTCCTTTGCTGCTCCACATAGAGCAATCATGATGCACTTAGGATTAATGTAAGACACGGGATGTCAAAGAAACTATGGGGAAATTGTATACTGAAGCACAGTGCATACAAGGGAAACACTGTACCAATCATAGTTACCAGGTCCGGAAATCCGAACCGTTCGGGAGGGAAAAAATCCAAAATCCAGAATTCTTGAAAAAGTTTGGAAAAATCCGGTCCGAAATATATATGAGTTGAATTTTATAAATATGAAAATTTGACAAATACAATGAAAAACTTCAATAATGTAATGTAAAATGTTATATTTTTTAATATATAGGGTTGATAGTTGACTGTTTTTTCCAGAAAACTACAGAAAATGTTAAAAATTAAAAAAATTCTAAATTAGGGCCGACCCAGACTGAATTTATCTGGGTCGGCTGAAAAATCTGGATCCGGACAGATTTTGTGCAGATCCGGCCAGATTTGGTAACTATGGTACCAATCATGCTGCTGTTCCAATAGCAGAAACAAATTACTATAGATGGATACAGAAATGACACACCAAGGCAATGAATAAAGTTTTTGCAAGCCTAATATGTAAAAAGAAATGAACAATAAGCTGAATGAACAAAAGACTGAAAGAGACAATAGACTATAGAATTTCAAAAGAAAACTCATTATCTGCAGTACAAGAACTTGGATAAGCAGGCAGAAAATTTGAATTCTAGGGAACAGGATATAGCAGAAATGAAGCATACCATTACCGCACAAACAGGTCAGATGAAGCCATTGGAAACTAAGGTTACATTATAACTTTAAGTAAGGCCAAGCGTTATGGACACTGCTAATGCAACTCATAAGGAATTGTTTTTGGAGAAAGAATATAATGCTCTTAAAGCTTCTTTGTATGGCATCAAATTTTGTGCCTCTCAGGACATCTTAACCTGCTTTCATCAATTTCTTCATAGGTATCAACTTCAAAGAAATTGTCCGCACCAACTTAAACTTCAGCTTTTGTGCAAGTTCCAGCCTCATCATATGCACCGGAAACAGTTTCAGTTTCAGCATCCACAGGGATTACCACCATAGCCACCAGGAAACTCCAGCGCACGGATGAGGACTGCATTCCTGTACCCATCCCCACACCTTCTGGGGACCATATATATTTTATTTATCTCTGCATAAGGAATTCAGTGTCCCGCTTATTGTACAGTTTGAAAACTCAAGTGGTGGGGCTAGGTACAGATGTATATCTCATTTTAGTGGTTGGTTCAGCGAACTCACATGGTCCCTTGGGGACGTAGGGGTATGGATACCAGTACGGGACATCATTAAAATCAGGTGTTGGCATATAAAATGTTCAAACATTTTACTTGACAACCCTATTGAAATTTTGTCACTTTTGGTCTAGTGGGTTAGAACTGTTAAATTGTCTCTTCTCAAAGGTCAACTTCTGGGAAAGGTTTTGGGAGCCTCGGATCATTTTAGAAGCCCAAATTCCAGTCGATAGAAAGGTCTCAGTGTTTTCTTCGTGACATTATGGTTTTGGAGAGATTCTATGAGCTTTGGAATGGTTTTGGGAAAGCTTTCTCTCCAGGCACTTTTTGAGGAAAATGAGTGTGTGAACATTAAAGAAGGGTCAACTTTTGGGAAAGGTTTCAGGAACTTCAGGTAGTGTTGGGAACTCAAATCACAGTCATCGGAAAGCTTACAAGGTCTTCTGCACAATGAAATATTTAAAACAAAGTTTTGGGAACATAAGAAGTGAAAACCTTCCCAACACTGAGGCACGATGGTCTTTCCAGACAAGGAAACTTGCACTAAAGGTTTTGGGCACCTCAAGCGGAGTCAAGAGCCTAACAAAGGGCCAAGTTGAAGCACATTGAACCCCCCTTCATGACCCAAGTGTTAGTTTGGTTCATACTTGTCTCAAACTCCTGCAGCAGCCCAGCTCACTGCCACGCCTTCCTAAGCAAAAGTTGTAAGTTGACCAAAAATTCATGAAGAACTCATTTTCAAAGTTTCTAAATGCTTTCATTGGATTCGTTGGCCCGTTTCCAATCAAATTCATATATTATACAACCCGAAAAGGTTAAGTTTGGACCCCGGACCAAAAAGTGCACTCCGCGTTCTAATTCTTTGTTGACATGATGATGTCATCAAGTGCACTTGACGCACTTTGGGAGCTTGGCAGCCTTTTGGGTGTGCATTGCACTTTGAAACTCCACCAAGAGAAATGTGCCCTCCTCCCATTGGTGGATAAGAAAATTCAAAAAGTAATGAAGGAATAGGAGAAAAACAAGTTTAAGTGTGTGTGGGCCCCACCAACTCCTCCTTGGTGCACTTTTGGAGCCTCCATGCACTTGGTGCACTTTGGAGGTGCAATTGCACCACCAAAGTGCACCCAAGCCTGGTGGAGGAGCATTTTGAGGTGGAGATTGCAAAGTGGGTGCACATTCCACTTTGCATTTACAAAACCAAATCTCCACCTCCATTTTAGTCATTTTTCAAACCTAGTTTTCGCTCCAAAAAACACCTAAACTCAAAATTAGAAAAGTGCATGGAGAACAACATGGAAAACTTCAGTTTTTCCTCCATGAAAACCATTAAAACCAGCTTGAATACCCTAGCTTGGTCAAACAACTTTTGCTCATTGTCTATGATCCGCGGTTGAAAAATCTCAAAACTTTGCCAAAGTGCTCCATTTGAAAACGCCTTTAAGATGATATATCACTTGGGGGCTCTATCATGGCATGGTTTATTATTCAAGGAAGAATTTTCCAGCCAAAGAACTCCATTTTTGCCCAGAACAACTGATTTTTTTATGCAGTTTCCCAGTGACTCAATGAACCAAATTGCCTGAAATTTGGAGCAAGTGTTCTTCTTAAAATAAGCTTTCATTTGAGCTATCTCTTTCATGATGAGGTGGAGTATTTTGGAGATATGGAGGACTGAGTTTTCTCTCAGTATTCTGCCCTCTTCAAATGTATTTGTTTTTCCTTGTACTCGACGAGCCAAATTACTTGAAATTTGGAGCAAGTGTTCCTCTTAAAATCACCTTTCATTTGAGCCATTTCTTGCATGATGAGGTGGAGTATTTTGGAGATATGGAGGACTGAGTTTTTCCTCAATATTTTGCCCGCTTCATGGAGTTTTGCATTTTCCTATTGATCCGAACGAGAGAATTGTCTAAAAATTGGAGCATCTCTTCCTTTTTGCACCATCTTTCAAATGAATCCATTCTCAAGTGATTTGGATGAGTCCTTCATCCGTAATGACCACATCCATGTCGCAACTAAAAGCATCATTGGTAACAAAGAAAACTCATTTGCTAACTTGAGTCAGTGTGCACAGACAAGAGAATTGTTGAGCATGAAACATCTAGTTGAATCAATTGAAGGCTTTCATGATGGGAACCATGGTTTCAATGTATTCTCGATCTCCTCACCATTCTCCATTCAAGATGCATAATAGGAAGTACTCCTATTCTTCATGAAGACATTGTCCATCCAGTTGTTGCTTGGTTCCATCTCACAAAGAGGAAGTGTTTCCATTTCGAGGATTGCTATGTTGCCGCCGAGGATTCTCATGAATCTTTGATATCGTCAAATCCAAGAGAGCTCATGGTTACTGAGTTCGGGGCATGCGTGGTGTGGGTGCATTCTTCATGATGATTGCAAGATGAGTATTTTCTCATGTGAGAGACAAGAGATCGTGTTCGTGACAAAGAGTTGATTCGTGCAACCTATCATTGCTCATGAAAGATGAAGAGTTGAAAGAGAGCTTTCAAGACATGACCAAAAACAATCATTCTGGAGAAGGTGTGGAGCATCATTTCTAAGACATGCCTTGATCGGAGAAGCAACCAAGGAAGATCCTATCCAGTTGCAGTATTCATCTCCACAATGAGGGAAGAGCGAGACTTCATCCCGCAACATCTTCTTTCGATCACAACGTTTCTCTCTTCTTCTCTCTCTAACATTCTATTTTTTTCTGAGAAACAAATTTTGTAAAACTGACTTAAGTCACTTAAAGTTTCTATTTCTTCATTAAGATTTGCACTTTTAAGTTGAGGAGTCACATGTTTCAAATATAAATTGTAATGTTATCTCCATTCCAAAAATAATGAGTTTTTGCCTCTAGCAAGTTGTATTCTTCTATTTCCTACCTAAGCAATTTTCCTTCATTCTCATCTTATCACTCAATCGAGCACATGCTAGCATTTGTAAGAAGTTGAAGGACTTTGTGCCTTCTTTGTGGAATGAATATATATTGATGAGGCTTTGTATTTATCTTGTATTATCTATTTCACTATCTTGTCATGATGTTGTGTTGTGCTTGCCTGTTTCCTCCAATTGAAACTAGAATCACCTCTAGAATTGTAGTTGATGAAATTTGTATTCAGCTCATCAATACAATTCCCCTCTCATTTCTCTCTCCTCACCTATCTACAAGTTTCCCTCTCTCAACTATTGTTGCAGTCCACAACAAGGGTGTTTCTGCACATTCCCCGGCCTTTGGCCACCCCAAATATTAGTCTAGTGTACATAGTTTTCCAACTTTCAATAAATGGGAGCCTCCCCATTCCCTGAGGGGAGCCTTTGTCCCGCGAGCGTTGATGAAATTGCACATTTTGTCCCCTAGACAAAATATTTCACCAACATTAGGGTATATGAGTAAATGAATAATGGTACAACCGTATATGTGTGGGGTATCAAAGGACCATGTGAGTCACCGCCGAATCAACCACTTTGATGAGATGTATGTCTATACCTAGCCCCGCCACTTGAATTTTCAGCCTATCCATTAAGTGGGACACTTTGAATTCCTAATGCAAAGATAAATGTACACAAATTTTAAGAAATCAACTTTGTCGGATATCTACATCTAGTTAAGTCAAATACTTACCACATGTCAAATAAAATAACAAATAAAAGCAATGAACTACATGTGTGAGCACTTTTTTATTTTTAGGTTTAGTATAATTAGGTATAGAATGGTAACCTCAAACACCATTGTAGAATAATGTCGTCTCTATAGGGTTCCTCTCTCATTTTCTATGCAGATCTTTCGGGTGGAAGTTCACTATAGGTTTTCTCGCTTATATTATGCGTGAATGATAAAGACATCTTTCTACTTCGACACAAGTATTTTGTATTGAGTCTTAGTAAGTGTTATGTATGTAAAGAGTAGAATTGTAAAATACTTGGTATTTCCTTCAATTCATTAAGATGTGTTGAATAATAGTTGTGGTCATAAATGATACAACTCTGCACCCATTGCATTATGCTTTCTAGACCTAGCCCATATCGTTGTGTACTTGAGCTACAAGTGTAAGCATGCATCGCAATGCTTCACTAGATCAGCCTAACCAAGCACTAGAAAATCCTCACATACCTTTAAGATTTTTACATAAAGCACTAACATTTTTAGCATCAATACACCACACCGTGATTCAATTTGATGCTTTATTTGCCAATGCTTATGTCGTCTACCTTTCTAAGATTATGTCTAACTAATTTTCTGAGATTATGTCTTAACTCATTTTCCCTCTCTTTTCAATGCAACAGCCAAAGTGTGACCTTTATCCTATATGCCCTTTGGGAGGCTGCATGTGACTCCTTTCCTCAAACATTTCATTGCTCTAAAGAAACCTGACCCCCTATCCTAGGGTAAGTACAAAAGGGAAGGTTATGGGCTAGGAATTGACAAACAAATTAAGCATAAGAGACTTCATTTTGTCCTAGTTCATGAACTTCCATTTCCTCCATGCACAAGCATTATAGAAAAATAAAACATGAGTTTTTTCCATCCGTGCAACATAGGTTCCTTGATGCCTTCCATAATTCCCCTAATATATTTTGGCATACCCTCCAAAAAAAAAAAAAAATTGTTTGGATATTGATTCCTTAACTTGTTTGCACAATGATTATCTTAATGTCCTTCCAGTCAACATGTTATCCAAGTCTCCTCTCCTCTCCTCTTGCTTTGTCTTTTATTTTTACGGGGAGAAAGTAGGAGAGTTATTCAAAATCATGCCTTCAAATAAACAAATTGTGAAAAGCTTCAAGTTGTGTTTCTCAAATATATTGTGAGATCACTTGTTTTCCCCTTCTGATTCATTCAATGAGAGTGTTTTCTCAGGCTTTCCTCTCACGGTAACATCACATCATTCATCCCATTCATATGTCAAGGTGGTAGTTTAGACCCAAAAACTAAAGAGCTATCATGATTGTGAATACATTGTTAAACCTTATCCCATCATATTGACATGAGACTTCTAAGCATTTAAATCAATTATCAAAATAAATTTAGAGTGAAGGATCAAACAGTCTTAAAGAGATATTTCAGGACTATTGATCACATTTTTACTCATTGAGCTATCATCGAGGATTCTCATCAACAATACTCTATTATCAAACATTTAATGTTTGAGAGGTTGCACCCCTACTAGTATATTTGAGGTCCTTATCACCGATTCACTACCATCAAGAGATTTTATGAGACTATTGTTGATCAATTTTGAATTATTCATGTATTCTCCGACCAACAACATAATTATTAGACACATAATTGGAGACTTACACAAGAAGTTTGGCGAATAAAACAGTTGCAAGAAAAGTTTCTAGTAGTACTCTTTTCCCACATCTCTAGATAGGACAATAAAGGTGTTGATGCGTTGGCTAACTGGGCTCTGGATAATCATAATATTGTATGTTATGGGTCACCACCACTATGGTGGCCCACTAGGCTACAGGAGGATATGAGACATATTTTAAATCTTGATTTTCTTCCATGAATATTTGTAATGCTAATTTGATGTATAATGCTCAGGCGTGGACAAATAGTTTCAACGCTTGGCACAGTAGAATCTGTAACCTTATCTTCTCTCTAATATAAAGATCCTTTGTTTTTTTTTGTGTTTTTTAAATGTGCACTCACATTGACTCTCTTTGAGATTTAATAAACGTGCTTGAAGGTTTTCTTTGATAGAACACACTTGTTAATGATGGTTATATATTACATCATATGCTGATTTTTGTACTAATCTTCACTAATAATGTGGTCCTTTGTTGTTCTCCTAAAGGTTTGCATAGACAATTAAATGCCCTTGCTATGAGCTTCACCAACTAGTGGTTTAGTCAAACTAATATAATCATATTCAATGCCTACAAAGAGTGCACTTTCTAGGTTCCATTTTTCCTATAAAAGAGAGCATAAGGAGATCACAACCAGATCTACCTATTTGAAGGTCCAATTTAGAATTCCATCACTCAATCTAAAGTCTAGTTCTCAATTTTCGGTGTTACGAGGGCATGTTTCCTTTCTGTTCTAGAGTACCATTGTTTTTTACGTTCATTTCCAAAATATCTCTTCAACACAATCAGTAAACCCACAGTTCTTAATAAGTCATAAGATTTGGGCCCCAATATAGGGTCTATTGACTAGGCATGTACTGAGATGGTTTAGACTAACATGCTTCTACATTTTCCATGGCAAATAAACAATTTCTTGGCACATTGTGTAGGTTGCATTTTTGACCAAGCTCTTCATCTTGAGAATGCCTTCAAAATTATATTCTATCTTCGTAGGCTTAGAGTCTTTAGGTGATTTAGCCTTGATACATGAGGGTTACCCATATTTAGCTCTTTGTTCTTCAAAGAGGATTGTCTCTTTGGACCTCACAAGGTGATGACATTGTTAACTCTCTAAGAGCATCATGTTTTAGTTTATCAAGATTTTTATGGACTAACTTCCTCCATTTAGATACACCTTGAACACCCCTCCTCACCTTTTCCTCCATAGAATGTGATCAATAGAGATGCAAGAGAGGATATGTACCAACAATCCATCCAAGTCACTTGTACCTCTCCCCCACAATCTCTTAGCCCTAATATAACTTTCTATACGGAGAATGTCTTGCAATTTTTATGGTATCATCAGCTGGCCCAACCATCTCCAACACCATTGGGCACATCTTCAAAGTTTGTTCCCGCTAATTACAAGTTGAGACAAACCACCATCATCCATGAGCAAATAAGAACTATTGTCTTTACTCTCTCTCCAAGAAATGGAGACTTTATTTTCATGTATCCAGTCTATATGAGATCCAATGGAATGGTCATTATTTGTAAAAAGTTTCAAAAGGTTCTTTGTCCACCTTCTATTACCCCATTCAAAAGTGCTTGACCCTTTTCCTTTTAAAAGTTGACACTTTCAAATGTAGAGATTTGCATAGGACTCCTAGTGCTACTAGGTTGATTGCTCCTTTCTTTCATCCAATTACGGGCATTGGAGCTGTCAAGTGCCCTTTAAATACTATCACACCACACAGATGGTGAAAAATCAGTACGGCAACACTCATATTTGCGTGTTGTTGTGGCACCTCATTCCTCTTGCTCTCACATCAAGTGTCTTGAATTTGTTTCTCTCCAACATTGAGGACATCCTAATTCTACTTGACTGCAGTCCAGGATGTAAGGGCAACCTCACACAATCAAGTTCATTAGTCATGTATGTTAGGTGAGTTTCTATAAAAGGTTATGCTTCTACTAGAATTGTAAATCCAAGCCCCCTTAAACTAGGTAATTCTCCTATCAGCATACTTGAGTTGTGTGTTGACCTTATCATAGTTATGGTGGTGATGCTCCTAGTCCTTTGCTTTGAGCTTTCATACAAACATGTGCCAATTTTGATCTTCAGCTTTGCTCTCCAATGTTGCTCTCTATCAGCTCCCTGTTTCATTGAGGGTCTTCCTCTTACAGTGTTATTTGTATTTCTGTTTAGATCTCATGGCCTTAAATATTCCAAGTTGTTTAGGGTTTACCAATTTTGTGTTCACCATCTTTCGTTGTGTTTGAAATTTTTCATGTTTTAGGTGGTTTATTACTTTTCCGCCCTTAGGGCTCTTTAATCCTCTTACCATGCTTCTATACTTGTTGTACTTTCAATTCTCATAAACTCCTTTGACCATTTGTGCACATTAATATAATTTCTTTCTTTCTATGAACTTCAGCCCCTAATGAGTTTACCTCCATGAGCTATTTAAATAAACGAGATGTTAATCAAGTAGTAAACATATAATTTGGGCATTCAATCTCAATATCAACATGAAATTCATTTGGAAACCCCCAAAACTATTTGGCCGTACTCCTCCGATAATGTGTTTGTGCCCTTCTTGACTGAAGAAGATAAATATTCCCATGAAAAAGTGCCTAATGAGATTGACAATTGAATTTTGAGGGCCACATGAACACCTATTTTTATAAAATAGGAGTCCTTACAGGTATAACGTCCAGCTTTAACTCAGCATTATGGATCGCATCGTCACTTTGTATATCAATACTTATATAGGGAACTTTGCATTTGTTGAAGGATTTATCAATCTTATCATTGAGGCTAACAATATCTTTGGAGTACTTGCTATCACCTCGTGATCAATCATGTCGTTGAGGCTAACAATAGCTCTATGAGGTTTTCTTCGTTCCCTTCATTCCCTTCAAAATTATTGATTAGATCATCGATCACATCGTCACATTCTGTTGCTTCTACGTTATGTATAATTTAATGAGGCCTTGTTCTTCCCTTTCATGATTTCATCATCTTCAAGATAATTGAGCTAACTTTTCAATTATCACAATAAGGTGCTACCTGAAGGCACTATGATGTGTGCCTCCGAATCTTGCCATTGAGGTTAACAATAACTTTGGAGTTCCCGACATTGACTTTTAGGGATTTTGTTACTTCCATTCATTTTGTTCAAGATGGTTGATCTGGCCATTAATCACATTGTCCACCAATCTTGTTGTTTCTTATTAATATTTATCTATAATTTATTAGGACCATGGAGGTCTCGTTCATCCCTTTCATCCTCTTCAACATGATTGATGATGTGTATTTATTATTTTATTACTTCATTTTCTTTCCTCTTTCTTCTTTTTGGATGAATAATGCTTTCACTGCTTTCTATTTGATTCGGTAAAAAACCTGGTCCAATTTTCTTTCTACACTATAAACCTAATCCAATTATCTAGAAACTCTTTGAAAGAATCCATCTCTTTTTCCAATCTCTCTCCCTTTTTTCCTGTTTCTTTTCATTTTCTCAAGTACATGCACAATATGTTTTTGTTCAATGGATTTATAGTATAGTAAAACAGAAAATAGCCTTAACAAATTAATCATAGCAAAAGCGCTATATGTTGCTGTCAATAAGTTTACAATTGCTGATTGTTGTATTATAACAGCAGCAAGCACGGCAGATTCAAAACTGCAATAGTAAATTTATCATTTTTACAACGAAACTCGCCAGTGCTGCTGATTTTGAAACATAGAGTATTGCATTCAATAATATTAAACAGGGGAAAGAATAAAACACAAATATATATTTGATAAACTGCCACTCTCAACTGAACACAGTACGCGCCTTGAGAACTAAACAACAAAATTAAAAGTCAACTTTCTTGAGAAGGGACAGAAGCTTGGGTCAATATCCAAGTGTAGTATGGTGCTGGACCTGATCAAGACAAGTCTCTTATAAAATTTTTACAAAAACACATTCTTTCCATGTCATCTTTTGCAATTAAGAGCTTATTTAAAGGCTTTTTCTTCTTCCTCGTCTCTTTTTCTTTTACATGTGGGACAAACCTCAAAAAAACATCAAATTAGAAGAAGATATAATATATATTATAGATAAACATCAAAGAAAACATATATGTACTGAATATGAAAATGATAACATCTATGATGAAAATGTCGGTAAACAGTTCAAAATATTTTAATACCAAAAACCTTTATCCCAAAATTTTACTAAAATCTCAATATTCAAATTTCAATGTCATAGTTAGCACTCTCTAGAAGCTAGAATGCCAAGCCAAATGTGAAGTACACAATAAAAACATTAACTGATGAGACAGCAGAACGATAAGTCAAATCTCCCAAATCCTGACCCTTTTTTTTTTCTTTTACGAAAACCAAAAAAACAGCATGCCCTCATGGAGGTAAATGTTCCCTCACCAATTTGTCATGTTGTTCAGGTAGATGTTTGCATGTGCTTTAAATTTTCTATTTGCATGCTCTATAATTTTCAAGGGACAAAATGAGGGGGGAAGACTTTTTGACATTAAAAGTCATAAAACAACGAAGTTTTTCCAGATTACTCACTATTTTCAACAACTGACATTTATCTTGAATGCTTTTAATTACTTGGCGCCATTTTTTTACTTACGTGAGGATTTGACTGGGTAATTCGCAGGATTGTCTGTCGTGCTATTTGGCAAGCCAAATAAGCACAGGATACTCCTGAGCACATTTAAAATGTGATTGCTCGCGAGTAATCAATGGTTATTGCTAGCAGGCTGATTCTACTGCTACATCTGATTGATTTTATACCAAATGAAAGCTCTGCTAATACAAAATTAGGCATTTATAAGCCATTCCCTTCATTTCTAGGTGCAACTGCAAACATTAGCATTTCTGTAGAGTTGGGACTCCTCTCAGCAGTAAGCTTATGACCTGTAATTGACTATTCTATGAATAAGCATAACTCACCAAACAGATCTTTTCGAGTTAAAAAAACAAATATAGAAGTCTGGCTCCATAATTCTTAACTTTCTGTGTATAGAAAAATGGCTACCAATTAAATTGAACACAAATTTAAATTCTAACCTTTTTGTATGTAGGAAAACAGTTATAGAACATACTGATCAGATATACAAGAAAACTTACATCTACATGAAAGACACAAATATTAAGGGTAAAAAACCCCAAGGAGGAAAATCCAGAACGACTTTTATTGCTTCTGAAAAACTTTACATTATAGTTGAGGAGATATTTGTGCACTTCAGAACAATTGTACTGTGATTCCACATATACAGAAACTACTACAATGGTCCACACTTTCTTCTAGCATCTCTCCTCTAAAATAGCCTATGGGGATGATTTAAGATTCTTTCTTCATCAGTTTGATCCATTAATGGAAGGCAAACCATTTCTGTTGATTACAAAACCTATCGTGTTCCCCCTGTTGCTGTGAAACTGACGGGGTGTGTCCCAGCTGTTGCCTTTGGTTATTTTAGGTTTCTAGGCTCAAGAAGAATTGTCAACTAGCCTAAAACAGAACACAAACTCGGTCGGATTAGAACCTTTGGCTCATTTCACTTGCTTTTCCATGAGTTTTGTCCACTCAAGACCAAACCTTAAAAATACTTCCACCCTGAAAATATAAGAAATGACTTGCTTGTCCTTTTTCAAATGTGAAATTGGCTTATATATAAATGACTTCCTTGTCCTTTTTCAAAATGTGAAACTGGCCTATACATATAATGACGGGTATGTTGGGTACATATAATGATATGTATGTTGGGAGATATGTAGCACAATTATTATTTTAAGACAGTGGTAATTGTTAGTATCCTCCCTTTTTACATGGACCCGAGATGTATTGCCATTTGCATTGAGTTTATTCACATTCTATAGAAGATTGAAAATTCCTTAAGCACTTCCCCATGTACTTCTCTATCATATTATAGCTAATTTAATGGTTTCATTGACCTATTCTCGTCATAAATGAAAAAAATCAAATTTCTGTCTTCTTTATATCTAATGTTTGGCTGCCTATCTCGCTGCCTTGTCAAAATTTCATAGAAATCCTCCAAAAACTGGAGTTTGGATTCCTATCTCGCTGCCTTATCAGAACCTTATAGAAATCCTCCAAAAATCTGAAGTTTGATTTTTACTGCCCAAACACTGAAAATGCCACCTTTCAAGCAAAATGACTGAAAGCAAGAAAGGCGATGCCATGAATTAACCACGGGGACAAAAATGCTAGAAACATCTAAATATTACAAAATAACCATGTATCCTGATCATTTAGGTGTACCATGCAACATACCAATTCACTGCCATGATGTGAACATGAATGATAAAAATGGTGATCGCTTACTCTCAGTACGAGAGAGTTGATACAGAAACATGTATGTGACATGAATACCAATTATTATGTATCTAGATAAGGTGTAACCAGCTCATAAAGAAATTTTTTAAGCTAGAAGCACAAGTGCATGCAAAAGAAGGCCCACACAATTGGCCTACAGTTTTACAGTATTTTGTAGACATATGACATGTGTGTCACATAAAGCTAAATATAAGTACTGAATCTACAATATTTGGGAAGCTTTTGGCAATTGTTTCCACCTGACACAATGTAAGCTGTGCTACAAACATTAAATATTACAAAGCAACATTGTATCCTGATCAATAGGTGTAACATACCAAATATCTGCCATGATGTGAACGGGAATGATAAAAACATGGTGATCACTTACTCTCATTACCAGAATATTGATACAGGAACATGAATACCAATTTTTTTGTATCTAGATAAGGTGCAAATAGCTTGAACAGAATAATTTTAAGCTAAAAGCACTAGTGCATGCAAAAGAAGGCCCACACAATTGGCCTACAGTTTTACAGTATTCTGTAGAGATATGACATACGTGTCTCATAAAGCTAAATACAAAGTAAGTACTGAATCAAAACGTATTTATCATAAGTAAAATACATAGGAAGCTTTTGGCTATTTGTTTCCACCTGACACAATGTAAGCTGTGCTGAAAGACGGGTTGCTTCTGCCTGAAGTGTTCGCACTTTTGCTCTAACTCTGATATATAGCGTGTCTTCCGTTCCTTTGATCGTGCTGCTGATTGTCGATTTGCCAAAATCCTGGATTAAAGAAACATGAAATTTCAAATAATAACATTGCCATATTGATAACCACAAGGAAATCAAAGCAGATACCACCATACTCCCCTAACCTAATGGCCATATAAAAACATGTAGCAAGCATGTGTACGTATAAAATATGATAGATAGTAGTTCAAGAAGGTTAAAAAATTATTGATCTGTTTAATAGGGTAAAATGCATCATGTCTGTCATGAAGAGAAAAACATAGACCAGGATAAATAACAAGTTCAAGGCATCTAGCATTAAAATATGATTATTTTTGTTCTACAAAACCGCACAAAAGAGGTTTGAATATGAATCCTATATCAACAGCAAATGAGGAAGAATTAAGCATGGAAAGGTCAATCGTGATTTATAATGACAAACCAGGACTTTACAGTTTTTAATCCTGTGGAATATAGACACTCACAAGAATAATATTTGCCTCAATATCATGGAAATGTTTTAACACTAAAAATAGAAATTCACATTACCTACAACAGGAACGTTGTTGGAAATAGTCCTAGATAAGATAAGATAAGATAAGATAAATATATTAAATGTCCAACGAATGACCACAAAAGTAGGTCAATGGGACTGCACCCATACAAAGAAAAAACAAGAGTCCAGCCAGAGGACCAAAAGGTCCCCGAGAACAACCAGAAAAGAGAAGAAGGAAAAGAAGAACGGGCAAAAAGAGAGGCCTGGAAAAATGCCTGCAGAAGTCAGTAGAACCTGAACATGCGGAGGAAGAAAAGGAAGAAAGAGGAGGCAAAAGAGGAGACCCCCTCATCTAACATCCAAGGCCGACTGAAAGAAGCTAGTAATGTGCTGAAGCCCGGTATCTGAGGCTGTGGAAGATCTGGAGTGTCGATGCCGGAGGAGGGATGAACTCTCTGTGCTCATCTAGTGGATCTCAAAGGCCATCTATGAGAAGAGGGCCTCGACCTCGTATGTGTCTAGACGTCCCTGGTCTATGAAATAGTGCCTCGGGTCCAGACTGATCTCGTCTGGGAATTCGAGATTGGTATCACCCTGCCGCTTAGTGCCCCTCCCAGGGAGAGCACTGTAAAAAAGGAAGTGATCTGCTGAGTAGTCGTCTATCTAGAAGGAGGCTAAAGGGTCTCTTCTCGAAGCCTAAGAGCCTCCTGCAGATAGAGAGCAAGGCACCTCTGATCATAGTATTTGAAGAAGTCTGTGAATGTCGGATGCTCTCTGAATAGGCAGTGAAATCTCCCTCTGATCTTGTAGTAGATGGGGCATCGAAAGATCTGAAAGATGAAGTGCTCTTCCGTTTCGATCTCTAGGAGGAACAAAGCTGGCAAATCCACTCGGAACGGTCAATCTAATGATCACACTCAACCCGAAGTTTATGAGAGCCAACCTGAACTGACCTAGGGAAATGCAAAGGGCGTGCATCCAATGTCGGAAATATACTAGGGCCAAGAAATAAGACCATTATTGACCTCAAGAAAATGCATAGCATATAAGGCCATCTTCGGATGTAACTCACCCAGGGGGTTAGTCCAGTGCACTAAATGAACTGCTGTAGATATCATCTCTAATGATTTTGTTCAGATCTTGCTTTCTGAAGGAGATGGGTGGGAGCGTCCAAGGAATAACTATATGGTGGGAGGTGATCATCTGAATCCCAATAGACTCAAGTAGTCGTGAGACTCCAACATACCAACAACGAGATCGACCAGAACGATCAACCGAAGCAATGGCCTCAGAGGAGTAGTAAGCAAGGTAGGGATACCTATCCCTTCCCACAGAAGAATCAACAAGTCTTTGAATGCGATGCAAGAGGGAAACAAGGCCAAAAATTGCTTCCAACCTAAAGGGACGAGCCCCAAACTCTGCTAGGATGATATTGTGGGGAACCGTCTCCTTGCATCTGATGATACATCTGAGAAGAAGGATCTGAACTCTCTCCACTACAACCCAATCAAACTCAAGTAAGGAGGGCCCCCAAACCTCAGAGCCATAAAGAACCGTGGGCTGGCAGAGAGTTTGAGAGGGACATCTTGGACAAGATGTCCTGGAAGTGATGGCGGAAGCACTCTCTCCAAGATCGCCAAGGAGCCATAGCCCTTATTAACCCGAGGCTAAAGTGTCGATCGTAAATTAAAGCAAGGTCCAGAAAAGAGTACTCCCAAGTAAGTGTAAGAGCTGGTGATCTCAAGCTCATCCCCCTGTAGAAGAAATGAAAATCAGATGTCTTCAAGCCATTGAAGATCATAACTTTGGTCTTACCCAAGTTAATTGTCAACTGCTTGTGGTCACAAAAGAGGGCTAAAGCATCCAACTGTCTCTGTAAACCCTCCGCAGAGGAGGCAAGAAGGACCACATCGTCCACAAAAAGGAGAATATAGATCAAAACCTGGTGGAGAAGACAATCATCCCCCTCCTGGATGTGATCCCTGAGAAACTCCTCCAACTCATCAATATAAATACTTGAACAAGGTAGGAGACAAAGGGCAACCCTACTTGACCCCAATGGTACTCCTGATGAAGTCAGAGAACCCAGTAGCAGTACGAAGACGACCCAAAACCTCCTCATATAGGCACATGATGGCAGCTAAAAGAGTCTCGAAATGCCAATCTCTTTGAGCCTTTGGAAGAGAGCTTCCGCGGAACAGTCAAAGGCTTTCCGAAAGTCAACAAAGCAACAGAAAACCTTGGAAGAATAGTGGCGTGCTTCCTCGATGATGGCCCGAAGAGTGAGGATGTGGTCAATGGTCTGGTAGGTTGGTCAAAACCTGCTTGTCCCTAGCTCTGCAGTGACTCTGGTCCAGAAACTTTGAAAGCCGCATGTGAAGCATTGTAGCATATAGCTTGGTGAATGTGTGACCCACCAAGATCGTTCTGTAGTTGTTGGGATCAAAGGTAGGACCCGATTTGTGGATGGGGTGAATAATGTGGTGGGACCAAGACCCCAGAAAACTTGTACAAACCACTTGGTTGAAGAGATCCACTAAATAGTTGTTCAAGATGCCAAGTCCCTGCTTGAAGAGTTCTGCCTGGAAGCCCTCCTCATCCGCTGCTTTGCTACTATTCATGGCTGAAATGGCATTTTTAACATTCATGTGGGTGAAAATGTGACAAGTAGAAGGTGGGGACACAACCCGGATCTGGGGCTGGCCAGGGACGTCATAAAGAGTGGAGAAATGAGCATAAATGGAGCTAGGATCCAAGTCCCAGTGGAAGAATGTTGGGGAGAATGGTACGCCAGAAACGCTTAGGAGAGTGTAAAAGGGACTCACGGAGCTCTCGTCTCTGTCGAGAGATGAAAATGTGTTTCTTGTGGCGAAGGAGGTGGCGATAAGCGGACTTGAGAGAGGGAAAGGATGGGAGAGCATGAACAGAAGCAAAGCGAAGCTGTCGGTGAAGGGCTTTACAGTCCTCATCATACCATTGGTTCATGGGGCAAGTTTTTTTGTTAGGAAGGGTGAGGGTGATATGGGGGTAGGAATTCGAGGCAACCTCATGGATAATGGAAGAGAGGAGGTTGTACTTCATGTTTATGGAGAGCGAGGTGAACTGAGGCTCAAGGGGGAGAAGTTGACGAAGGTGGGAGGAAAAGGTTTTAGGGTCACCCTCATCAAACTTGAGAAGTGCGTGGAGGGCAGCGGAATGGAGGCAAGACCTGGGGGGATAAACTGTAGAGAGAAGGAAAGGGTAGCATGATCGCAAGAGGGATGGGGAGACAAACAAGTGGTGGATGTAAGGAACTAGGTTAGGGGTAGTTAAGATGTAATCCACCACGCTAGCCCCTCCACAGTGAGGTGTACAAGTGAAGAACCTAGAGTCAAGAAAACACGAAATACCATTCAAAATCAGCAGCTCATGAGACTCTCCCATCTGTAAGAGATGTCGACCATAGGATGTCAAAGGTCCCGCAGAGTCCTCTGACTCTCTCTGAAGACCAATAGAGTCGGGATCCACCTCAAAAGCACAAAGCACATCACCAATCCTATCGTGCAAAGGGACCTGGAGGTTTTGGTCCGCGCATTGAAGTCCCCCAAAATGAAAACCTCTCCAACCATTGAAAACTGAGAAATACCTGTATAGAGGTCGAAGAAAGGGTCCCGCCTTTGGGCCATTATGAATGGCATAAGGAGAGGAAGTTGGGGAAAATAACAAACCGCTATAAAAAAGTCTCTAAGGTGGGGTGAAGTCCGTCTGATCCTGACCCAAAGGAAGCGGGCAAACTCATCCGCAGCAACCACTAAAATTTTGTTATGGAAAATGTCTCTGACCAAGCAAGCAACCCCGCTTGAACCCCTGACACCACCAGAACTCCTAGTCTCTTGCCTGTAAACAGAAAAGCCAGTGATACCCCCTAATCTCCGAGAGAGGACGAACAGGGCTCTCATGAGTCTCTGTGACAAAAAGGTCTGAAAAACCCAAAGCGTCATATAGTGCACCTGGAGAAGACCAGAATAATCCGTTACCATTCCGAGATAGTTAGTACTTCACATTATGTATTCAGGTATATTATTTGTTATTGTGTGAGAATGAGAGGTTACATGAGTTGTTGTAACAACTCTGTTTAGTTGAGTTTTGTAGGAGATAGAAGAGCACACTAATTTTATAGAAGTAGACACTTGTATATCTCCATGATTAAATAACAAAATCAAGTTTTTATTGGGTAAATCTCAGACTGATACCGACATTGGTATAAGAGCAGGCATGGGTTTGTGAGTGTTAATCCCCAATGTCATGGAAATGTTTGAACACTAAAAATAGAATTTCACATTACCTGCAGCAAGAACGCTGTTGGAAATAGTCCTAGATAGTTTAGTACTTTGAATTATGTATTTAGGTATATTATTTGTTATTTGTGTGAGAGTGAGAGGTTAGATGAGTTGTTGCAACAACTCAGTTTAGTTGAGTTTTTGTAGGAGATAGAAGAGGATGCTTATTTTATAGAAGTAGACGCTCGTATATCTCCATGATTGAATAACATAATCAAGTTTTTATTGGGTAAAGCTCGGACTGAAAACAGCATTGGTATCAGAGCAGGCATGGGTTTGTGGGTGTTAATCCGGGGCAGAGTCACAAAGCTTTTTGATTTCCCCTTTGATGAAGAGATTATTCTGTGTGAAGTGTTTATGTAGGTAGCTTGTAAGCTTTATTGGCTTTATATGCTTACAAATAAAGCAAATAAAGCCAATAATTTATATTATTTGTGCCTCTCGCCATGCGGCCTGGCAAGTGATGGCAGTTAGATCCGTTGTCCTTGTCGAATCTGTCCACCACCAAGGGTTCCCTGTGTGCAGACAAATCTCTTCATATGATTGTCATGTTCGGCAATCACTCGTGAGCCAATTGTGGAAATAAATGCAGGCCAGGTTCATGAGTTAGCATTGACAATAAAACTCATAATCTGACATCCACTCTGCTTACTCTGATAACTGTTGGTTCCATGCGCTTATTTTACACAGCAGATCTGTTGTCCAGTCCTGTATGTCATTTATCTGCGTCTACTTAGTAAGCATTAGTCATTAATTTGCTCTTCAAGCGCTGGCTTCCATGCATGAATTCCAGACTCTCGACCAATCAGTTAGTCATGCATCCTCGTGCTACTGACATAGCTGTGCTTCAACTTTTTCATTTATGCCCATAGCCGACCATCTCTCCCATCTGCTTCTTGTCCTCTGACCATCTGTCGTCACCTAATCATCTCATACAAAGACCAGATTCTATTTCCTGCCAAACGGTGAATGCCTTTTTCCGCTCGTGCTCTGTCAACTGTGCAGGTCAGCCACCTGCCACAAGATCCAATTAATGTTGTCGAATAAGGTGTAGGTTATAATTTTTGTTTATTATATAAAGAAAAGGGAAACTCACTAGAAACGAGATCTGGCCAAATAATTTATCTCCCTATATAGAATATAGATATGGCCCAGACAGATGGCCTGACCAAAGAGACTCCCTCTCCCTATAGATAGAGATGGCCCCCTATAGTTAGATTCTAGATATGGGGGAGCCCACTATATATTCGGTCTGGTCTGGCCAATGATCTCCCCTCCCCTCCCCTCTAGATAGATATGTATATGGCCCTCTATTCTATATAGATTAGATATAATTTTTGTTTTATTATATAGTTTATATAGCTTTCATTGTGTTCAGGTATTAGGTTAGTGTTAAGATAAATAGATAATAATAATTAGGTTTTTTTGGTTTTAAGTAAAGTTAATACTTATCAAAAGAAAGTAGCAAAGAGTGTCAAGTACTGAGTCATCAATGTATTCATTTTGTGTTGTATGAGTTTCCTCTGTTAAACCAGAACCAAGATTCTATAGGTTGTTAATTTTTACAAATTGTGTCTGATGTAACGGTTTAGAATCAGTCTGACTAAAGTATGTATCAGTGTATTGTCGAAAAGTGAAGTATTCCAATCCGGTATACTCAATAAAGTCCTACTAGGACACAGTCATTGCATGTTGTCAAATGTCAACCTTCTACTTTGATTGTACAAATTATCAAGCAACCCCGACGTTTAATCTTGGGGGAGGGGGTATTTGATCATAAAAGCAGCATGCGATGCAGAAGCATCATGTAAATAGGCATTTTGGCTTTCTTAGGTGTTTTAGGTATGTCTAGGGTCCACTACAGATGGTTATAGCTTGTACTAGTCCATTTGGACTTTAGGGACAAAATAAGGAGTTTCCCTCCATTTTCTAAAAGAGTCATAAATGATGTAATGAGAAAGCTAAGACACCTTTTCCACCTTTACTTAACTCTTTCTAGTCACCTAAACCTTAACTCATCTTAAATTAGTCTTGTTTAGTTAGGGTTAGTGTGAAGAAGCCCTAACTACCTCAATTCCTCTTTTCATTTTGTATGGGAATCATGATCATCATGCATTTGAGTAGAAAAAAGTAAGGGGAGTTAAATGAGGTTAGTTTTGAAGGTGGAATCTCTGCAATAAGAGCCTATTGGCTCATGAAGCCCTTGTAAATTCATGGTTTATCAGTAAAAGAGCTTCTTTTGGCACTGTGATTGAGTGTTTCTAATTAAGTTTGAATGATGTTTGATGATTCTTAAGCTTGTTTGTGGTTGGATAATGTTGTTGACAGGTTGATTCAATCTTTGAAAAACCTAAGAGAGGTTGAGATAGCGGGAAAGATCATATAGACAGTCAAAGATTATACATTAGAAACTGTGCATGAGAGTTATTTGTGTTATTTTGGTGTGAATGCTCAGAAAATTGTGAATGAATTTCCTTTGAACATGTTATATACAAGATTCTACAGGTGAGGTTGACTGTGCAGGCTTAAGAAGCCAAGACAATGGAGATTATGAAGATGAGAACAGTTATATGTAAGAACTATGGACTGGGTGTGTGATAAGGTATGCAAAGGTTTGTGCTTTGAATGAATGAAAGGGCTTGGAGTGTTAACTGTATGAGCATTTGTATGGAGAGACTAAGCAAATAACTTCTAAGTTTGTATAATGAAGAGGAGAATCTTGGATCAAACCTCTGTAGGAGGGTCTGATAGGATCTAGACTGTGTATACGGGTTAAACAGTCCTGTGCAAGATGAAAATTGAAGGTTATTCTGTGTCTTAAAGGTGTAAAAGGTGTTGTGTTAGAGTGATAAAAAGGGTTAGTGGATTATGATGAAGCAATAAGAAGCTTCCAAGAGACTCAACCAGGTGTAGGTAAGTGGTACTAAAGAAACTTTCTTATAGACCGTGACTACTCTGCCCTGGGTGTCTAGAAAATTGCAAAAAGCGTTAGGAGGAAACATTACATACTGTAACCAGTCAAAGTGAGGTGATATCTGATGAAGACTAGGAGGTTGGAGTTATGAGACATTTTAAAGAAGATTCATAGTAAGAATCTGAGGAACTCGGGGTTTTGGGTTGCATGGGGTATTGACTGTGCTAACCTTGAAGATGGAACTTTGATAGTTTCTTTTGAAGACTCTTATGAGTACAGTGGTGAATTAAAGTTGCTTAAGAGGGCAAAAGAATGTTGTCGAGCACTGAAAAGGTATCAACAAACTCTAGAAACACTACTTGGCCACCAAACGCTAAGGAGTACAAGCAGAAGTCAAGAAACTCGTGCTCAGCCTAACAGAACTGTGACAGACTTGTAGAAGAAGGGCAATAGAAATTTGAGGCAAATTCAAAGACAAGAGGGTAACTGATGTGAGTAGGTAATGGTCAAGAGAGATAGAGGTTTTGAAAGTCATTAAAGAGTGCTTAAAATGCATTTACTAGTGCATGGACTATACTGCCCTGTTTTGGGACAGTCAAGCTAAAGAGAGAAATCTTAAATGAACCACAAGGTATTGGTGTTAAAGTGTCTTGAAGGAGGGTTTGAAACATTGACATGAATGAATAGTAAGGAGTGAAGAGTAGTGAGGATGAGTAAGAAAACACTATGCCAAAGACAAAAGGAGAAGAAGGAGACAGGGTACAAGGACTGAACTGAGTTAAGAAAACAAACAGACTCAAGAAGTACTAGGGAGTTAGTTGGGTGAGAGTAAGGATAGGTATTAAGGAAAGATAGGTGAGTGAATTGGGATTAAGGGTTAAGAGTTTTTATCATAGTATGGTGAGAGTGAGAAGTTTGAAAAATTTCAATGAGAAATGCAAGACAGAATTGGAGGTGATAGGATCCATGAGAGAACCTAGAAGCATGACAAGCCTAAGGACGGCCTAAAACTTGAAAATAGACTAAGATCGTGATTGGGGAGTGAGTGAACATTGTGATCAGGTGGAACAAGTGTAATATGGATGGTTTGAAGTGTTGATAAGGTTGATACAGGAGGAAAATCATCTAAACCCTAGTTGGTCTCATAAACCCTAGCTAGACCTATTAGGAATCCTTGACAAAAGAGATAATTTTGAGTTGGGAGCATTATACAAAGAGTTAGGATTTGAAAATTTGCATGAAGGAGGAGCAAGATAATGGGAATCTAAAACATATTTCATTTTTGCATGAAAAATGGTGGTTTTCCCTGAACACAGAAACTTGTGTGAAACTAGGGCTAATTGAGAGACTAGAGAAAACGGTAAAAGAGGAATAAAAGCAAATGGGCATGGAATTAGAGCATGAAACTTGGCATGCACCTTAAAGAGCTTAATGGGTGTCCAAAAATCTTAGCAGTGAGGAATAAATCTTTGTATTTTGGGTTTTTGATCAAAAATTGTGTTTTTGAAGGGCTAGAGAAAATGGTAAAAGAGGAATAAAAGCAAATGGGCATGGAATTAGAGCATGAAACTTGACATGCACCTTATAGAGCTTAATGGATGCCCAAAAATCTTAGCAGTGAGGAATAAATCTTTGTAATTTGGGTTTTTGATCAAAATTTGTGTTTTTGAAGGGCTACAAGGACTTGGTGAGGTCTATAAGGAAAGTGATGGAAGATGAATTCTTGAAACTTAGTGAGGTGTTCTAACATGATGGATTGATGTTATCTAACAGGTTTAAGGAGGTTTTTGCTCTTGATTCAATCGTTTTGTGCAATATGGTGGTTGTAGGCCAATTCAGGCTACTTGGGAGCAAGGTATGAAGTGTTAAATTTTGGTGATTTGATAAATGAATGACCTATTGATTGACATTGGTTGAATTTGTTAATTGTCTCTGCATCAGCATGCAGCTTAACCTTGTAAGTTAAGTCATGTAGGAGGCCGGAGGAAATGGAGGAAGAAGGCCCAATACAATCTCGAGTGCATCACCAACTCGAGACCAATGATTGTTCTAGTGACAAACCAAAGTGATCCTAAACAATAAAAGAGCTGAAGAGTTGTTAGTCATAAGTGGTTGTGATGACGTACTCGGCTATAGACGATTCAAAATAATTGCACCAAATAGACTAAAGCAAAGAATGGTGTCCAATGGCAATGGAGATCGTGTCTATTGTTCTTGATCAAGTGGCAGCGATCACCTGCAACTGCTGCAAACACAAGTTCAGTGAGGACCCGGTCCCACTATCTACATTTGTGCATCCTCGGCGAGACCCAACCAACAAGAGGAGCAGATTTGAGAAGAAAAGTGTAGGGTCGTGGCACACTTGCAAAGAAGGGTAGTTTGTATGTTGTAGAGGTCAGTACACACTTGCAAAGAACAGTAGTTTGTATGATGTAAAAGTCAGTAAGGCCAAAACCGACTAATCTCATTGTGAACAATTGTGTTATTGTCCACTATTCTGGAGTGTGTGTTTCTGATTAGAGTTGTAGTGAGGTCATTCCCACTACCCCTATTGGATTGGTTGATGTGTTCCCATCCGTCAAAGTATATGTTGGTATTTGCTTGTTGGATTGGTTGATGTGTTCCCATCCATCAATGCATGTTTGTTCTGATTCGTGAGTGGTGTTTCCTTTCCCTATGTTCATACTAAGGGAGGGAATGTTGGATATTGTCCTAGATAGCTTAGTACTTCACATCATGTATTTACTTTTAGGTATATTATTTGTTATTTCTGTGAGAGTGAGAGGTCACTTGAGTTGTTGTAACAACAACTCACTTAGTTTAGTTGAGTTGTTGTAGGAAATAGAAGAGGACTTCTATTTTATAAAAAATAGACACTTGTATAAGAAGATCTCCATGATTGAATAATATAATGCATAAAGCTCAGACCGCAAACATCAAATATTATCCTAACCCCATCTAAGCAACAAGTTTGGAAAGCTCTGGTTGTTAACTAGTGCTATAAAGTTCAGAACTCATAGGGTCATCTCACTTTCCCACAACAAGCACCTTGATGACAGGTGGATCGTAATTTCAAAGCACACTATACAATGTCTCATTGCAAGGAAAGAAAGAAAGTCTTCAAAATAATCAGCCTAAAATCTAAGTGAGCCTCAAAAAAATATACATTAAACTGCAGATGGGCAGATATAGTTTCTATGCTTAGGAATTTATAAACCAGGAGGAAATATGCAGAATTTTCTTTGAACAAAGATATGGCTTAAAAATTTGTTACTTGCTGTCAATATTTTTGTCAAACATTTTTGATCAGGAAGAAAAAGATAAATAACATGAGAAGCTTTAAGCTCGCAATATTTTTATTGTGAATATATGGTGCAACAGGACGGATATTCTAAACTTTAAACATATAAAATTAAGATTCAGTGTGTCTCATTGACATTATTTCCATACTCTATACCAGAAAACTGAACAAACATTCTAAAACTCCCAACAAATTGAAAAATTCTACTAAGAAGCTTACCACAAATTTTGAAATTTTTGTCTAGAAATACTTTGAGAATTTTATCTAAGTTCAATCACACAATAAATTAACAAAGCAGGGAGGCAAGTATGGCACATTTCAAAACATTACCAAACATTTGTTAAAAGTAAAATGCAAAAAAATAAGGTAAGAAGCAGCAGACCTCTTTGCTTTCTTAGGATCTAAAACTGCTAGTTCTGCAAGTTTTTCAGCAGTCATTGTTTTCTTTAACTCTGGCATTTCTGAGAATAGCTGGTCGGAGAACGAGAACATTGTTCCATCCATGGAATAGCTGTGCCGATGCCGAAGTCGACCTTGATCAGAAGAAACCTTGACTCCACTATACTCATCTGCGGTTCCAAAACTGGTCTTATCCTTTGATCCCCGTATTGCATCATCATCTACAGACAAGCTTCTCAAATGAGTTGAAACTCCAGCACCATTAATAATATTCATATTTCCTTCATCTCCCAAACACTTGTTTTCATGTTTCTCCGCATCCACGCTCATAGGCAACAAATCCTCACCCATTTCATCAGAGGGGGTGGGCATGTCAGTTCCAGTTAACCCAACATCAATATTATCAGGCAGACGAAATGCCAGTTCTGACTGAGCTCTTCTGTGGGTACCTCTTCGACGGGGATTTTCAGGCATTTTGTTCACATCCATTCTGAAGGTGTTTTTCGGTCCATCCATTTTTACTGGCTCCCAGAGATTGCACAAGGATGGTTCTTTGAATATGGCTCACTTAATAAGATCGGTTCACCTTTCACAATATAGTATTATGCTAGTTGGTGAGAACTATCTTCGCACCTTGCCTTTAAACAGTGATTGAATTATCACTACCCAATTTTTTAGGTCTAATTATTATGTCCATCATCTATTAAACGCTCCACAAAATGCACCATTCCCATCTCCTAAACTTTAGACTTTAAAAATTGTTGCACCTCCACCATTACAAATCTTGATGAATATCAATACATCCAACCATAACTGCATAAACCAAATTCAAAAACCTCTTAAACCCACACAAATCTCACAGTGCTCAACCTTAACAAAAATCAACAGGTCTAACCCAACTGCCCATATACTTGACATCATTGAACGCATTAAAAATGGCTGAAAAACAGGCTCGTATTTGAAATCTGCAACATGCGTACGATACAATTTTCAGCCATAATAATACCAATAGATCTACACATAAATACCCACATCCTGATTCTATACAAAACCCTTCGAACGTCTCACGGCAACATAAAACAACAAATTGAATTAAACGATGCAGCTATAAGCCCATATACACTACAAAGTGATTCTGCATGTCCAGGTGAGAAAAAACATAATGCCTGTGAAACCCACAAAACTTCAAAAGCCAATAAATACACCTACAATGAATGTCAATAAAGGTTTAATTAATGCAGACATATACTACAAGCTGACAAAAAACAGAGAAGGCAACCAAAAAAACGGAAGGATTGAAAGCTTAGGACCTGAAAATTGTAAATTGCTCCAAAATATGAGACCACCGTTTTTCTATATGTATGAATGTACCCAACAAAAGCATCACATTGCTTCTGTTAGCTTGCAGGACAAGATAAACTGCAGTGGAAAGAATACCAACCACGTATATTGGATTTATGAGCAATGTAATGAATGAATTGAAATGGTTTTAAGACCAGAAAGGATTGGAATCGATGGGGAAGGCCAAGAGAGTGATCAGATAATTAAAGCTATTTAGGTAGGTTGGGAAAACTGGTAAGCATGCAAAAGCAACAGGAAAGGAAAAACCCCGGGGGGTCGACCGCAAATGAAACAGGAAGGTTCCGTTCTATAATAGGATAAAGCCCATCATTTTTTTTTTGGTCACATGTAGGATACCATAATTTTCAGTTAGTTTTAATAAATTATCAGTCAGCCTTTAACTTCTTCTTTTTTTTAGGGTTTTTCAGGTTAAGTCCTAACAGGGACAAATTATCTTTCATATTATTCCCAGATAATTTATTTATTATAATACAAAATATATTTACTTGATTGTTTTATTTGTTTTATTTTGTTAACTTCCATTCGTTTGCCAATTGATGGAATTATATATTTATATGAAAAATGATAGATATAAACTAGCAATATGAAATATACGATGGAAACGCTTAGAAAGGGGATGTATTGAAGAAGTGAAATTGGAAGGGCCAAAATAACAAGAGAGGGTGAGAGGAGTTGGAGAATTCGTTTGAGGGTGGAGAAGTCGATGGGGTGGGAAAATGCTCTGGGAACCAATGTGAAACTTTTGTTTTCTACCACCTACCATTGATGTCAATCATTAGAAGGAGAAGGCGAGTTCAATTAGAAAGACATGGAGGCAACATATTTTGTAGATATCTTAGAAGGAAAGGAGTGGTTGATTGATATTTCCAATGGTAATAGTTGTTGTTTGTAATTTCAACCCTTGTGGTTTTTGGATAGTTAGAAGATATGTAATTTTAAGGCTTTTTTACTGGCGGGTATCATGCGACACTTTAGAGACAATAATATGTGTAGTGGACCTAGCATCCCATGGTAGCAATTTCATGTACATTTATGATTAGGGAGTCTTTTTAGCTAACCAACATAAATTGGGATTTGTTATTTTATTTTTTATTACGTTAAGGCTTTTGATTGCACAGAATTTAGTTTGTTAGATAAGGTGAAGACATGAATGGAAAGTTAAATATAAAAAGGTGGGAATCAAATACTCACATGCTCTACACCCATTGTAATTCTTAGATTGTTCGTACCAAAATAATATATGTTATCTATGTTCCACATCATTGTCTCCATCTCACTTGCATTTTTCACATGAGTGCAATTTGTGCTTAAAGGGGTCAAAATAAAAAATGGGAAAAATCTAATAGGTTCCAAGTTCAAAACCCAACAGCTTGAATACAACAAACCCTTTTCCTTATTCACATCTTCAGAAGAAGTGACGCCCATGTCCTTCATCCATGAGCGTTATCTATACTTTAATTGGTAAGGAGAAAAATCGTTCTCAACATGCACTAGGGGTTATTGTGACAAAGAACAATTGACGACGATCATAAAATAGGCTTTGTTATTATCTTTTTTTTACGTCAAGGTTATCGATTAGATGAAGTTTAATTTGTTAAAACGATGTGATTGGAGAGTTGGAAATAAAAAGGTAGGAATTAAATATTTGCATGTCCCACACATGTATTCCATGGCTCGTAGTGTCACTACCTAATAAATCTTTACTATATGTGCTCCATTTTATTGTCTCAATATCACTTACATTATTCACATGATTGCAATATGTGCTTAATGGGGCCAAAATAAGAAAATGAAGAAATCCAATAAATTCAAGTCAAAACCTAAATGTTCTACCATATCACCTAAGTGAGTAAATAAACCTTACATCATTTTCATGTTCAAAATAATTTAGAGACCAAACATGTAGGCACATTAAATATGGTAAAATGCTTGGTAAGTTTTGTTAAGCCCAAGTGAAAATCCATTCCTAACGGCCAACAAAGCAACCATATCTCAATCATTGTTAAATTCAAAATAATCCATATGGGTACCTAGTACATCTTAGACATATATCGTCAAACACCTTTCGCAACACAACAACAATTAACACATTTAAATGAAATGACAACTTACGTTCACGTGGATAGTAACGACTAGCATAATCGCACCCAGAGTAGTGCGATGTAAACGCCCAAAGGGTGCGGTTGAGGAGTGATATGTTGAAAAGGGGAAGTTGACAAGCAAAAGTTACATTGCTTAAGGTATTCAATTTTTCGATTATATGGAGGAAGTGAAAGTAGAAAGAAATTAAAGAGTTGTATGTAGGGTGGCATAATTGTGTGTGGTAATGTGGAATAGGAGTAACCATTTCCAGTAGTTGTTTGTAAGAAAGTATTTGAAATGTGAGTAAAGGGAAGGGAAATAATCGTACAAAGTGGAAGTAAAATTCTGAAAATTTGTTTGGAAAAGATCAACTTGGATGAGGAGTGGAAAATCATCATGAATTGGAAACAAGCCAATACATATGTACAATAGGGATGTAAAAGACGATGAAAAGAAGGATACAAGGGAGAATCTTTGTACTATGCTCCCTGCTAGATGTATATGCATTTTCTCATCCCAGGGAAAGTGATATGGGGAGCCAATGTGATACTCTACTCTCCAACTACATGATATATTTCAATCGTTTGAAGGGGAAAGATCCTCTTGTGCAGTCATCGACACAATATATTGAAGTGAATAGTTTTTCGCAATTCAAGCTTTGTGTTATTTTGGGTAGTTATAAGAGGTGTAAATGTAAGGGGAATTTGCAAGTGCATTTCATGGTACAATTTGGAGATAGGGAGATCTTGACTGGACCTAGCATCATAGGGTAGCGATCTAATAATTATGAAAGTTTTGCTTTCCTTTTGAGTGATTTATGTTGGAGGTCTTGAAAGTGTCAAGTGAGTAAACGACTCTCTTAGACTTTGTTATATAGGGGTAAATAGTTACAGTTTCGCATTAAGGTCAACCTATGGTGGATATGTCAAACCATAAAATATTTATACGTATTGCAAAATTGATTGTTAGGTGGCCTATAATGGGATTGTTTATCTCGTAATCAAATTGCTGGACAGTTTGGTTATGCTTTAGACAATAAAGTCCAATGGTGAGGAGTGGGATTTTGAAGCTATGTGGATGATATAAAGGAGAAATGGACTGCCTTTTTATTAATAAGAGAAATTTTGTAAGTGGTTGAGAAACGTAACGAGGATAACAAGTCTTGCAATAGGTATACTTATGGATTATGATATAGTAATTACGCTTAGAATTGGTGCACAATTCATGATTCACCTGATTACGTCAATAATAACATTATCAAGTGCTAAATTACCAACTTTAGGTGTTTATATTAGTTAGATGTCCTCGTTTTGCCACGATTAATTATCTTTTCGTATGAAATTATGTTAGTCCCTCTATTGATAATGTCATTTTCCTATTCATTCTGTTACTCCTTATGATTGGTTCAAAGACCCCATCATATAAAAAGCTAGGGCCTTGGGCTTCAATTCGATTTAAAATTATTTCGTCATAGATGGTCACTCTCCCTCAATGGAAAATCATTTGGGGATTCCTCCCTAATTAATATTTTTTAAAAGGAAGCACACTTACCATATAACTTAAGTCACAAAAAAAGGATTATTGAGATAGTTGTGGATGACCTATATTTTGTAAGCCTTGGTTGTGGATAAGCTATGTCAATTTCACATTGAGGAATGCGTTTATCTTTCTTGTCATTTAGGTATCAATGGTTGCCCCTTTTTTGGGTAGATTTTTTTGTAAGTGTTTAATTTTGATATTCAATATTGGTTTGACACCTTATTTTTTAAAGACGAGTATTAGGTTGGCAATCAAATTTTGTAATGAACGTTATAATCATATTTTATTTATTTAAAAGAAACGATACTTTAAAAAAATGGTTTAAATGGGTTTATTTGCATGTGTGTTTTGATGTTTTTTTGCATAAGTTTTTATTGAAATGAAATATTTAACTATTCACATAAAAAATAGGCTTATTTGTACTTATTCCTAGCTATTATATTTGGGTGACCCTGAAACCTTAAAGTATAGGTGGGGCCCCATAAACTATTAGAGTTAGGGTTTAAGGCACAAACATCCTTGAAAGTATTTCTTTAATATAAGAGAGCACCGTTTTTGGCTTTTTTGGAGTAGGAAACAACTGCTAGTCTCCTAGACAATTGAAGTTGTCAAATTCTATGTTTCAGTATGACAATTAGGGTTCGGGGCACAAACATCCTTAAAAGTATAAAAGAGCACCATTTTTTCTTTACTATTGCCAATCTCCTAGACAATTGAAGTTGCCTAATACTATGTTTCATGTACTGAAAAATATTGGACATATAGCATATTCTGGTTCACGGTGTGTGTTGATGTTGCATGTTTTATGGCATGAAGATGGCATGTGTGATTTATTATTGATATTTTGGTACTTGGTTTGTGGTTTTCGGTTTAGTTAAGTTTTTATTGAAATGAAATATTTAACTATTCACATAAAAAATAGGCTTATTTGTACTTATTCCTAGCTATTATATTTGGGTGACCACAGAAACCTTAAAGTATAGGTGGGGCCCCATAAACTATTAGAGTTAGGGTTTAAGGCACAAACATCCTTGAAATTATTTCTTTAATATAAGAGAGCACCGTTTTTGGCTTTTTTGGAGTAGAAACAAGCTGCTAGTCTCTTAGGCAAATTGAAGTTGTCAAATTCTATGTTTCAATATGACAATTAGGGTTCTACAAACATCCTTAAAAGTATAAAAGAGCACATTTTTTCTTTACTATTGCCAATCTCTAGACAATTGAAGTTGCATAATACTATGTTTCATGTACTAAAAATATTGGACATATAGCATATTCAGTTCACGGTGTGTGTGCATGTATGCGTGTGCATGTGCGTGGGCGTGGCGTGTGTGGGTGTGGGCGTGCATGTGCGTGGGTGTACATGTGTCTCTAATGAACAAAATAGAAAAATGTAAAATTAGCATCATTCCATTGTTGTAAATCTAAGAAATTTGTTTCCATTTTCATGTGGGCACCCATGCATTGGCAAACCAGGTTGATCAATCCAAACCAGATAAAGGGATGGATGTGAAAATCTACAATATAAAGTTGTTATAAATTTTGTCTTGGCAAAACATTTGAATGCCACCAAAGATGCTAAGACTATTTCTAACATAGATTATAGATCAAAATGAAACATAAGAGAAGCTATGGAAATTGAAACGCACACCATTAATCTCGGCAAACATGGTAGATGGGTTCTAAGCCAATCTTGGAAGACAATCATCCACAAACTTAAAAGGATAATAAATATGGATTGCATTTTCACAATCTATTGAGTCAGGGAACCTTGGCATATAATATCAATAAAAAGAAAAGTTATTGGACTCGGAATTTTTCTTGGAAACTCATGATGCTAGGTCATCTTTAAGATGAGTTAAGAAGAATGATCTGAAACATAAATTTTCAAAATATGAATACAATTTTCCAAAAAGAGTTATACACAATCAATCACTCTTAGAAATCTTAAAAACATCATTCATCAATTGTTAAAAGTCATCTAAAACCCAGGATGCTGAGTCATCCTGAAACTCTTCACATGAGACTCTATATGGTTCTTTGACCGTGTTATTATTCGTGAGACCAATTTGAAGATTCACAAATACCATAACTTTAGTAGATAACAATGATGCTTTTTCTTTCCACAAATTGAAATTGGCAGACCTTTAATTTTGGTGGGTTTCCAAGAAAATAAAATCATAGAAAATACATTGAATAGAGACCATTCGGCTAGGACTGAATTGGAAATTTTATGTTGTAGTTTCTTACAATTCCTCAAAAAAATTAGCCCGACCTTTTTTAAAAATAAAGTAGCCTCAATTAGCTACAAATCGAGAAATATACACATTATCTAGCTCTTTGAAATCACGTAAATAGTAAATTTTTTTATGCTGAAGAATAATTTAGATTCAAATACTCTATTTTTCCATGATTTGCAGAAGTAATAAAGATTGGTACCAAGAAGACATGTCATCATGTAGACAATCAGGTGGTCAATCATCTGAGTCAAGTCATCAATCTTGTGGCAAGGGAAAGAAGTAGACCTGGTCAGAGCAAGACACAGGTAGTCACTAGTAAGTTAGTAACCATCAAATATCATCCCCTAAGCTGGAAAATAGTAGTGCAAAACCTCAGACGCATGAACATAGTACAAATCCAGGATATGTGCTTAGAATAATTGAGACAAAAGGTTGCATGGATAGCCTTCCTAGAGTGGAAGAACATGTGTTTCTGAGAATAAGATGGAATTCTAGGGTTTTGTTATATATGTGTAGGAAATACTGAATTGTAATTCTCATACAAAACAATCACTTATTATTCACATTTTTACAATTACAAAAATATATTACATTCAAATCCATGGTTGAACTTGAGATTAAAAACTAACAAACAATACTGGATACCAAGCTTAATCGTGGCATGCTTTCAGTGTCCCCAGATAAGGTGAAAAATATACAGCTGAAAATTGGTGAAACACCTTGACATGAGACTTAATAAATAGAAGTCCATATCAATGGAGGGCTCATAAGTGACAGATCAAAAACACAAATATGAGACAGATGTTGAGATAGTTACTAGATAATGGGAAGATTTGATTTCTGATGATTTCAATGTATTTGTCAATATGGTTCAATTTTCAAGCACTAAATAGTTTTTACAGCATTGAGAGCTTACCTCATGCTAATTGAGCAATGCATGTTCCACACAGTCCCAAACATTGTACAAGTCTACATAGCCATGCTTGCCTCTCACCTACAAGAATATGCCAAAAAGAACAATTATCAACCTTGGTGTGATGACTAATACCAACAATTTATACAGAACCAAAAAATTGATTGGGAGCATGACAAGATAGAAAACCTAATTTCACTCTCACAGCATCCCTGTATGTATAATTCTTGTTGGGTCCACTGACTGGATCAGGGAACCTGTAACAATCTGCTAACAAAGAGGAGGAATAGTATGTTATGAGAGAAAAAACAATCATGACAGCAGGGCCTGCAATCCATTTCAACTGTGCAACACTCCATGCCAATGATAAAATTCCTGTTCCTGTCTCTATTATGATAATATGTGCAGTTGCGGTACATACTGTTCCTGCTCGTTTCATCGAAAATACGAAAAAATAGAAATTTGGTATCTTACATATCAAACATAAGCCATAAATAGGACAATAAAAATTGGAATAATATGCAATAGCTCTGTATGAGGAAAATATTTTTCATTTGAATATGGGATGTCTGGAAATCATTATTCCAAAGCATATGGCCTCATTAGCCGTCATTAAACCAAAGGCTATATAGGGAATGCACTTGTACAACAGCTAAAATCCTTCTGCTCTCTCCACATTGTTTGGAACATGCATGATATCAAAGTAATCGGGAGGTTGCACCATGGCGGGGACTTCAGTGGTATCAGGGTTCTGAAGAAGCAGCGAAAGACAGAAGGTAAGCCCCCAGGCGAAGTAGCATGCGACCATCTGCAACGAATCCCCATAACTATTCTTCTTCCTTCGAATTTTGCGTTAAGAAATCGGCATGTGACTTGTCTTCGATTCTCAGAATTTTGCATCTGAATGTCGAATCGATAAACAAGCTCTGATCCGTTTCCCCTCCATTCAAATTTGTGGTTTCTTCCATCGATTATTATTTGCGGTCAAATTAGTTCAGTTCACATCGGCCTATTTTCTTGTGAGACCTGCCCTAAAGGGAGCCGCCTAAGCAAAAACGTCCCCAAAAAACTGTTAAACAGTAAAAACGTCTAGACGGCCGTCAAACCGTCAAATTTAAGATAGTCATAGAAACGTCCGCAAGGGCCTTTCCCATAGGGGGAACGCCTTCGGCGTAATAATTTTAGGTATTTTTTTAGATTTCTTATATAGTTTGTTAATTGAAGGGTTTTATATTTTGATTAATGATTATATCATTTTTTTATAAATTTGTTATTATTAGTGATATGTTTTAATATGATTACAGTGTGTGTTGACTCTCTCCAAAAATACAAGATGGACTTCAAAACTCTTCCACTTGATCAAAGATAGTTTGATCACTCGAGAAATCCACCTCGCACCCTTCTTTCTATCAATGTAGTTCTTTCTATCAATGTAGGTTATGCCTCTCAGCATGATTTTAAACAAGTGCCATGTGGTGGCTTATTCTTGTCAAATATATTGTAGTTGAAATTAAACATGTTTAATTATATTCAATGGATGTTATACTAAGCAGGGAATGCAAAAGTGTGAAGTACATAGCAGAGAATGCGCTTTTAAATGTAAAGTATTTTTATATAAGAAAGATTGTTTTGAATATAAAATATTATTATATTTCATTGCATTCAATAGATGTCATATTAGTAATTGTTTTAAGGGTGTAGACACAAAATCTATGCACTTGGGTACATTTATAGGTCTTAAAGCATACTAATGTATACATGATTCCTAAGCAAGAAAACTAGTGGTTGACAACTCCTTTTAGCCTTTTGATTGTTTTATCTATTGCACTTTATTGGTTTTACACATCTTACACTCTGTCGGCGCTTGGTGATTTATCTTTTAATGGCCTCAGACACATGGTGCCCAATTAGGACGACGCGCATAGGTGCTCCTATCCCTCCTAGGCGCTCTTGTACATCTCTTTCCTTTTCTTACTCTTTTGGGTCCTTTTCGCTTCTTGCCACCTTTTAATACTTTGGGTCGGCCTTTCAGTTGTTAATTACAAAATTCAAACAAGGGAACCATATATATACTTAGTTACTTCTTCCAAATAAAGGGCCAAGCACTATAAGCATTATTTATCATCACCTAAGCTTGCATAAAAGACACGAGAGCACTCTGATGATTACATCTAGCACATCCATACAAGGACAATAGAAGCATTGATCTGCATACACTACATAGGAGGGGAGTTCATTCTATTTCATCACACACATTTTTGCATATTTGGGACAATCTAGATCTATCCCACTATCATTGTGCAACTTGCACAAGGGCAACATATATGTGCACGAGACATGTATACTGAGACACACTGAAAAGAACCACATGGAATCGAGATGTAGTGCGGTGCCGGTTGTAAGTTCACTCTTGAAGTGCTGTCGGGGTCAGTCTGACTCCACATTTTACATATTTTTATATTAGATTTGTTGTGGTTTGTGGGTGTGTGTAGGTATTCATTTGTTTTGCAAGTTACGTGTGCGATCAAAACCTTAACATGAAACTAGAGTGTGAAGAATGAGTAGCGAAAAGATCTTCCAACCTAGAAAAGACTAGATTATATACACATGTGCTGAATCGAGTCATTGGCACCCGGGGCACTTTTTTCCTCCTGTGGGCACTTCTATCTCACGATCCTAAATTCTCAAACCCTTAGTGAGCCTTTTTGACATTGTTTCCAAGCTGGTTCCAAAGAATTACACAATCTCGATCACTCCCAGTTGCACGAAATTAGCTAATTCATCTTGCCCTCTCATTTGCTTAGGGTTTTACATCGTTGAGTGCTCGGTGCTTACACATTCTGTACTTAATTACCTGAATATCATTTATTACAATAAGTTCTTGTGAAATTATATTTAATTATATTTAGATTGATCAAAGTGCGAGTAGATATAGGGAATATGGTTTTATTTTTAAAAATTATGAAGTATTTTTATATAATCTTTTAAAATAAAGTATTATCCTATGATGAAAAAAGTGTCATTATGATGTTTAGTGATTGTGGAATGAGGATGCAAAAATGTATGGAAGCATCTTTAGAAAATAAGTATGGCCAAATATTTTGTTTAGTCCATAAACACATTTTATTATAGTATAATTCTATTAATTATTTATACAAAATTAGTTAATTTTCATTAGGGAATTTGTGTGACGTTGAAAATATGTAGGATGTTGTGAAGCCACGTCACTACTCATTAAATTTAACATGTGTTTACACATTTTTCATATTTTTAGCTAGAAAATATTCATCATAGACTAGATAAATTTCAAGTCAAATGCGATCTACACGATAACACTTTTCCTTAATAGAAATTAAAAATGATATTGTGTTCTCATCAAATTTAATCTCTTTACTTTTAAATTATCATAACAATGTTTATAAAACTCACAAATAACAACATTGTAAAAAAATGGGCATGGTCATATGGACCAAGTGGAACGTAGCGGGGCACTCCGAATGCGGGTCGCTCGGTGGACATTAAGGACCCAAGCCCACCCCATGTCCCACTTAGAGAAATTTCTCCTCCACCACTCCGAGTTCATAGTGCAGGTATAATAAAAGCATTTGCCAACCAAAGTTTGGATGGTGATGAAAAATGTCCTCTATAACCAAAGCATGCGAGACATGTGAGGACAAACCCGAAGAAATGAGAGGAGAAGCTTCCGCCCGGCGGTAGGGAGGAGCGGGATGACCTTGACTTTTTCCTCCATGAGCAGGGAGGATCGGTTAGAATATATGAAACAATTGGAGGCTAAAGGGTTGTTGAATCTTAAACAAGAGCCACGAAACCCTAACCCTAGTCGTGACTCGCCCGAATGAAAGTCGGGAGGTGTGCTCAAATTCGAATGGCGGTAAGAGCGTGATGTTCATTACAGGGGGATGTGTTGTCCATGACAAGTAAGGTAGTGGAGTGGATCCCACTAAAGCAGCCACTCCCATATTTGCTTCATTCAAGGAAGTCGTGCAACAAAAAGTAGCTCAGATCGACTGTCTCTCAAGCGTATATCATCGATTTGGTTGAAGAGACACCGATGTTAAGTTTGGATAACCCCGAGGTGAACACTCATCTCCAATCCATGTCCCAACTTGTGGTCATTGGAAGATTCAAAAATGTGGTTGGCTTCCTTCACCCTTTCTCTTTGGGTCTCTGAAAACTAGTCTAAAAGCTGTGAAATCTCCTTTTGCTCCAAGGGTTTCTTTGTGGTGCAGTTTAAGGAGGTAGAAGAATATCAAAAATGCTTATCAAATGGTCTGTGGTTATGTGGCAATGCGAGATTTTCTCACACCTTGGTTCCTAGAGTTCGACCCAAATACTTTATCTGTTACAAAAATGCCTATGTGGGTTTGGCTCCCGAACCTTCCATTGTATTTTTGGTATGCTCTCGAGGATATTGGTAATGCTCTAGGTAAATTCTTAAAGGTGGATCATGTCGGGCAGCGGCAGGACTCTGTACCTATGCCATATGTTGTGCGAGAGATCGACTTAAGCAAAGGATTGCCCGACAATATTTTATTGAAATTGGGGAAACTTCGACTGTCGATCCCTAGTGTATGAGAATACAACATTACATTATTATATTTTTCGAGCTTTAGGTCACTTGCAGAGCACTTGCCTCTGAAGGCAAAAAGAAGAGCGCTCGAAGGAGAAAGAGTTCATCGTATGAAGGTGGTGGACAATCCCTCACCGGATTTGGCTTGCGAGCTAAATCATATGAAGGATTTTGGAGTGGCTCATCAAGCAAATTTAGAGAAAGGATTTGAGCACCCTAACAAAAAGGTTTCCACGGACGGTCGGGGGAAATAAGGAAGCATCAAGTGGAGTGAAGAGGGGTCATGAATTTGATAAATCGGACTCAGAACAGGAGCAAGTATCTGGTAATCTCGAGTCCCCTTCGAATTCAAATAATCTTATGTTGGTGGTAGCCTCTAATCAGGGTAAGTGGTAAGAGGTCAGAAAGAAAAAAGGTAAAAAGGGGTGTTTTGTGAATATTCTTGATTACTATCCTTCAAACGAGGAGCGGTGTTAGTTGGGGGTTTGTTTTGTCTTGCTCCAGTTAGTTTAGATTTGTTGTTGTGGTGGGGCTGGTTTGTTTTCCTTATCTTGGCATTGGTAATCTAGTTCATAGCTCCAGTCAAAAGCATTTAACTATAAAAAATGGGCATGCTTGGGTAAACAAATTGGAACAAAAGACACCTCAACAATATTTCCCTCAATTTAAATACTAGAAGCATGTTTGCATTTATCACACAATATGGTAAACAATATGCACTTATCACCTATTAATGTGTGGGTATTGTGAGTTACTCTTGTTATCCAGCTTGATCGCTTTAAAATTATGTTACTGTTATAGTCACACAATTATTTTGAGGCCCGTGAATAGAATTGTTTTTATTACACATATGGAAGCTTATTTTATATGTTTTTAGGTTATTTTGAAAAAAATCCATGTAATAAATTATACAAATCATGTCGTTGATTATAGAATGGATTTGTTTTCCACTGAAAAGGTCTCTATTGGAAACATTCTACAACAATGAAGATAAGTAAAATATTTTAAATGAGATTTGTGCGCAGTAGATAGAATGTGTAATGCCTCCTTGACTAACCCACTTTACATAAAACTGCGAGATTGAGATTGACATTGTATGATTATAATTGTAGCATTCAAAATGCACATTTTTATTCAATCTACTTCTACCACGCATATTCTCAACTTGAGGAAAAATAGAGCATTGGAATAGGGTATGGGCATCCATAAAATCATAATAGAAAGTGGTTTTTATCGGATGTTGTAGTTGCGTGTGCCCCCGATTGATGTGTATGTCGAGACGTGGAAGTGTACACAAGGTATGTGATCTATCGACAATATTCCTCGAGAGATGTCATCTCATGGAATGCAATGATATCAAGACAGTCATAAAATAGGGTTGTTCAAAAGGAATCAAAATATTTTACTTAAATACATTTGGTAGGTGTGTAGCCAAACTCTACAAACTATGTCGGCGTCCTCTCAACCCGCATTAAAATGGGAGCTTTAAAATTGGGCGTGGAAAACCATCGAATGTATGCAAAATGTGGAAGCATGCATAGTGCATGAGAAGCATGTGTGACAAGATGCCTCGAAATGTAATCTAATGGATTGTTATGATGGCAAGATATGCACAAATTAGGTTTGTTGAAAAGGCCTTGAAAACAAATAAGAAAAACAATTAAAAGTGTAAATCCATACTCCATAACCTTTGCAAACATACACCTAACATGTGCAAAAAAGCTTAGCCGAGGGATATGGAGGTTTATAGAGGCCATAACAAACTATGGGAAGAGTCCAAAGTTTTATGGGTTTTTTCAATTAAAACATGTATAGACTAATAAAGGAGTTTTACCAACAACACCATTAAGTAAAATCCCCTTTTCCATTACATTATCCCCTTTCTATTATGCTTTGATGGAAACAATGGAGAGGGTAGAGAGAATGGATTCCAAAAAAAAGGACATACAAAAAAATGTCACATGTTCACATATTGTTTCACAATAAACCCACGATAAGGAATTATTTTACTATTATAATTCAATCAACTTACAAAAAAACATTTTTCCTAATAAAGATCCCCTTCCCATATCCTCTCCACTTGTGTTACAATGAGAGATTTTGAAGAAGGTATCAACAAAATAGCTTAACAATACATGGCCTCATCATCGTGCATTGATTATAGGATATGTAATGCATGGTTTTGATAATGATGATCTCAAACTCTTTGAGCTATTGGAACACTAATCATGAAGTATACCCTAACCATGTAAGTTTCGTTTGTATAATTTTTGTATGTAGTCATGTAGGTTTAACACACAAGGAAGTTTTTATAAATGTCAATGACATTACCAACCCTTATTGCATTATGCCTACGATAAATCTTTATGTATGCATGGTTGACCTTCTTCGTTGTGTTGGCTATCTCGAGGAAAATATAGAGCACATCATCAAAATGCCAATTAAAGATGTTTTGGTTGTCTCGATTTGTTTGCTTTGCACTTGCATAACACACAAGAATATAGGGCTAAGCATATTTACAATAACTCTTATGTTTGAACCAATTCTTAAAAATCTTGCACCTCGATGTTATTTTATTAGACTTTTATGTAGGATCTGGACTATGTGGTTGACTTTGTCCAATTAGATGTTTAGTATGCATATTTAGAATAAATCAATCAAATCCTATGAAGATATATATATATATATATATATATAAACTATTAAAAATAAAACGACGACGACCAAGAAAAACAACAAAAATAGGTGTGGAACTTCCTTCCATATAAATGTGTTTCATTATGATGCAATGTAGAATTAGATATAATGAGAAAGAATTAGGTATAGAGGAAGCACTTTAAACATTATTTAACTAGTTGGTGTTCTAATTTAAAGCTTGCAGTGGACAACCTTCCCATATTTTCTTCTTTGGCATAACCATTGCACCTCCTTTCAATGCAAGTGTTAGTAAGATAATTATGTTAATTAAGGAGATGGTTATAACATACAATAAAGATAAAGATGGTTGTTGATGTGAAGGATCCAACATATTGTTAGGAAATTAATATTAATGTTTACTATGATAAAGAATTAATGAGTGATTTGTAATAACAAATCACGTATATATTTTGTTAGTATATAAGTTGTTATTAACAACTTATATTTATGGATATATTGTTTGGTGATATATTGTTATAACAATATATCATGAATATATTGTTATAACAATATATCATGAATATATTATTGTTTTAGGAGAAGTTCCGGGGAGATGTTGTAGGAGATATTTGAGGAATTGGAGTTCCTCATATTTAGGAGCAATCTCTCCTATACATATGCATTGTATGTAGAATGAAATGTATTGAGTCTATTGAAGTATTATTCTGTGTAAATCTGTTGCTGCACTTACATTTGGCATCAGAGCGATTATGGATTCCTGAGCATTATGTGGGGTGGATCCAAGTTATTCATGGCCGCCCTTGTTATGGTAGTGATTTTATTGCATTGTTATTTTACCTGTAGGCATGCTCTTTATTGGATTTGTTGCATTTCAAACTGACCTGCATCGTCAGTTCTATTCTTTCAAAGATTATTGTTTAGACCGTGTAATCAGGAAAAATCTAAGGCGTATTGTTATTGGGCGAACTAATATTTAAGAGGAAGGATCGTCATAGTGTTGGGTGACGACTGAAGGATAGATCAAGTGATTACTCTGATAGAAGGTGTTTGAAAGGTCCCCATATTGGCTTTGAGCCTGCTTACTCGGCATCCAGATAGCAACCCAGCTCAACAACAAAATTTCTTCACAAGGCTAAAGTCATTGGCGAACGATCTTTTGAAAGTTGAACCTGCAATTTGCATTGATTCTCTGATTATTTCATGCAATTCCATCTGTATATCTGATTGCCTCAAGTGAAGAGGCCTCTCAATTAATGGAATCAAATATATGATATTACGGATCGCCACTCCTATTTTGGGATCTGAGAGCTCCAAATTATCTCATCATTGTTTGATCTACGTGCATAAAAAGGTAAATTCAAGTGCCATGTTAGAATTCCATGCGTGTTTCATTGGTCTCAGATTTGCATGCATCTTCCTGGTGCTGGGTAGATTTTCACCTTCGAAGCATATTATTGTTAAAGGTATGGTGCAACAATGGACTATTAAAAGGTATTGATAATAAAAACAATTTGATAATTGTCTATTTAGATCAAAATTCATCCCCAGCTGAGTATCCATTCAGTCAATTCTTCATTATTGAAACTTTGTTGCATGCATATCACCATGTGATCATCGAATCTCAACTTCCTAGCTATAAGTGGCTCTTTCAGATATGTAAATATCTCTTATTGAATTTCCTACAGGTTTGACCGTTCTGCAAACAATAACCTTGAAGTGTTTGGCAACAAATACAATGCATTCAAGTGTTAACCGTAAGTGGTCTTCATGTAAGTCCCATATTATTGTGTAGTCAAGTATTATTGTCTCGTGTGTTTTCAAAGTAGTCATATCATATTTTTTGAGTTTGTACTCTTATTTTGTATCATGTTATTGTAAAATAGTCAAAAGTCATTTTCATTTAAAAAGTAATCTCATTTTATTACTTTTTAAATTTTCAGTCGAGTCCTCTTGTTTGAGTCAAAAGTGTCATCATCAAATTTGTGAATTCTCGTCAAAAGTTGAGTCATTGTAAAAGTCAAGAGTTGTGAAAATTAAAAAAAAAATTGTCTCGTGGACGCATTTTCGGTGTTACCCAACGTCCAAATAAAATAAAGTGTTTCACATTGTGGGAGGGAAGAAAAGAATAAACAAGGTGGAAACAGGTTGAGCTTCATATCCAAATCCGGTTTGAGTTAGCAACATGTCATCCTTTGAAGGATGGAGGCATCGGAGGCGGAGGTCGAGATAGTGACCTCTCGTCGATCTGTGCAACGACGGGCCGCTTCTTCGATTTGGTGGCACATTTTGTGGTGTGAGTGTGCTTTCAGTATTTGATGTCTAGTGTGATTCTTTTTCAGAGTTCTTGTTTTGTGTTGAATAAGTGAAATGTTCACATTGAGGGGGGAACATGATCAACATGATCCAATGTTCCATTTTCAGTTTTTCAGTTGAGTATGTGGCTATTCCTATTTCCCCAAATGTAAAAACATAGTGTAGAATAAATAACACAGTGAAACACAACATCATGAGGCTTGATGAGGTAGAATAGTCAGATGTGTTCCTGTTCGTACCTAGGTTTGTGGTTAGCCTCCTGAAAACCATTGAAGGATATTCGAGATGTGTTTCGCTTGAGTTCCCACACTACTAGGTCGATGATGTTCCCTAGGGTGAATGGTTGATAGCGAGATGATTCCTGAGTGTGTTCCCATCCTCGTCGCTCAGATGTGTTCCCGACAGTGCTTCATCGATAAGAAGTTGATGTGTTCCTTCTTCTACCTTCAATTCGAGTGTGTGCGAAGATCATGAGCACACGAGAGGTGGCGAGTTGTAAAGGAAGTGTGAAAGTTCTAATGTTACCATGTAAACATTAAGGGGGGGAATGTTAGGAAATTAATATTAATGTTTACTATGATAAAGAATTAATGAGTGATTTGTAATAACAAATCACGTATATATTTTGTTAGTATATAAGTTGTTATTAACAACTTATATTTATGGATATATTGTTTGGTGATATATTGTTATAACAATATATCATGAATAGATTATTGTTTTAGGAGAAGTTGCAGGAGATGTTGTAGGAGATATTTGAGGAATTGGAGTTCCTCATATTTAGGAGCAATCTCTCCTATACATATGCATTGTATGTAGAATGAAAGGTATTGAGTCTATTGAAGTATTATCCTATGTAAATGCATTCTTCTTTGCCTTACACATATTACAATAATAAATATAAAGATGTTGGTTAATATGAAATTTCTAACATATAATAATAATAATAAAGATAAAGGTATTGGTATGGGACAATTATATTAATTTATTTACAACGGATCAAAGCATATAAGTGTGTCTCACTATTTGCCATTTTTGTCCACCAACTAAAAATGCCCCACAAATAAAACTTGAACAAACAATGTATAAAATGAGGAAACACGTATTTTTAAGAGCTTAAATAGAGAAAGACACGAAGTGCCATGGTCATCTATTTTGACACTTTTATATGTTTTGATCCTTGTGTGTTTGTTTAATAAAGTTTTGGCATGATAAATGGAATATCTTTGGAATAAGACTCTTAAGGAATATTCTATTTTCTTCTAACATCGAACTTTAGAATTTCTAAGACATAAAAATACTAACTTATGATTAGTTAAAAACTTAAATTATAGTATTCAATGAGTGTTATATATAGTGCTTTCCGTAGTAATTAAGAAAAAAATTAATTATTCGACCCAACAAAAAAGCTATTAATTTTTGCAACAATTTATGTCTTAGATTCTCTAAAAAATGACTCTAACATGTCTTTTTGTCTAATGCACTTATTAGTATTACTACCAATAATATTGTAATGTTCACATTTAGCAATAATTTACATAGTATTTTGTGCCATGAAAAATTAACCCATTTTTCTTTAAATTTGAAAAAATGTCTATTTATTAGAAATTTTTAAAAATAAAAGTGACTCCTATATTTCTAAAATTTAATTTACCTTGATCAATCTTGGCTAATACATTCATAAATTCAAAACCAACAACCGCACATGAGTTACAGGGTATGCTAGAAGGGATGTCAAATGTAAAGCTAGTTTAGAAATTCATTTCGATGTGATAGTTGGAATCTTTCCCAAAGAGTGATGTAAACCAATATCATAAATCTCTAAGCATTTCAATATGATAGTTAGAATCTCTCCCATAAAGGAAACAACATCAAAATCTCTAACCATAGATGAGACAAAACACACGAGCATTTATGAATTTGCATACATAATCTTGAATGTGTAATTATATCTCAAATGACAAACGTAACATAAGCACCATATAATACAATTACTCTAGAGATAAGGAAAATATGAAATGGCAAACATTGGTGTAAAGAACCATCGCTTTTTTCTTTTTCCTTTTATTCACCTCCACTAACTTGTCATCCCGAGATATGCACAACTTTCCTAAAAATAATTAAATGTCACAAAACCTCCATGGTATTATAAAACAAATGTTTAAAAAATACCAAAAATATGTAAAGACAACAATTCGATTATAAATTTTATGTCGATTATATGAAGTTGACAACATGGTCCAGATCTCCAAATGCCTAGATTTTTTAAGAAATAAGAAAAAAACTTGGTCCATTCTTTACCATTGTAGGTTTGACACAATGTACCTTGTAGCTACCCTATGTTTACAAATTGCTTCACATAAGCATTACCAATAATACCTATGCGAATAATTGTATTCAAATTCATAATCCACATCTATATAGACCCGAAAACAAGGTAAAATGTAAGAAAAACAATCAATAAGAAAATGGCAAACTATCAATTATGAACAATATCTACAAACTAATCTTGTAACTTATATGATCTCTTACTTGAGAAATTTTTTTGCTTTATGTTTAAAAATATTTAAAAATATTTTGTCCCTTACACCTATGGAGATCAACTATAGGAAAACCTCGTATCATAATAACACTCCTATAGATGGAGACAAGTAACATAATTCTATTTATATAATAATGTTAATTTTTAGTATTAAGAGGATCATATTTCTCAACACCCTAAATGAGACATTAAGAACAAGGAACAAAAATAGCATAACATATTTTGATCTCGACCAATTAGACGAGTAAGACAAGAAATATGAACTTACCTCCAAAAGATAAAGCTTCTAAAAATCCAATATAGTAATTAAAGCTATTTCTTACACCCATAGTAAGAAGAGCTTGCCATAGTTTCCCGATGATAACCTTGGAGTTTTCCCAATGCCAAACTTCTTGAAATATTGTATAGCCATTGAAAGAAGGGGTCGCATTGTGTGAAAAGTACCCGCCGTCAATGCGAATGTAATGGTGAGAATTGTTAGATTCAAATGCGGTGATTACAAAGAGGCCTTAAGAGGAGTGAACATCATTTGCTTTTAGCTTAGATATTTTATAAGTGTTCCTGCGAGTGAAAGTTGTTTGATGAAGCAAGTTTGTATTTCAGGTCATCCTCCTTCATCAATTTTCCTTAGACTCCTTCCCATAGAACTATTCTTTTCCAAGTGGCAAGTCTCTCGATAGATATCCATTACCTTATTCGATGTGATTTTGTAGGTATACATTATGTTTATCAATATGTTTAGGCATTGTGGGTTGTACCTATGAGCGATTCCGAAACTCCCATGTGCAAAATTGAATAAAATGATCTCCTAGCATAAGATCTGTTATGCCTTCATCAACACTTTGTAGCATAATGTTCGCACAAAATCAAAACTGATCATTCTTTAACCCATATAATCATAATTTGGTAAATAAAAAAAAAATTGATTGAATGGAGATTTAACTGAAGCCTCCTAGCCCAAAATTCAAAAGAAGGTGTTTTCTTCTTTAAAATATGGGTAAGTGCAACAAGTTGGTGGACGAAAAGGGGTCATAAGTGGACGTCATATCCCGTAGAATTGTGAGGGCAATTTGTAGGTAACCATACCAAAATTTCCATTTTGGTCCCCGAAGGAAGTCTGATAACATTCAAAATGGCCCAAAACCCCTTTTCAAAAATCAAGTTTTTAGAACTTAGCCATTTTCAGCTTCTTTAACTTGGCGCAGAAAATGGTGTGTCAACACTCTAAAAATGCACCTTTTTGAACTAGGCGCAGGAATTCTTGTGTCAACATACCAAAATGTGTGCCCCTTAGAAAGCCCTTTGGCATTGGAAATGTCGTGTCAACATCATAAAATGTCGCTGGCGAGTATGTGCGCTAAGGCGTTGGAAACATTGTGTTGACACCATGAAATGTGCGCTGAGGCGCAGGAAATGTCGTGTCGACATCAACAAATTTGCGCTAAGGTGCACTTTTCCTTGTGTCGACGCTCCCAAAGTCGCGCCAAAGGAAGTTGGTGAAGTAATAAATGCCAGTTTTCCTATAAATAGGCACTGACACTTGTCATTTTCACGAATTGAAAATTGTGAAAAGTGTTTTCGTCAGGCGCTCAAACTATCCTTGTCACCCCCGCGTGCCGTTTTTGAGCTTGTGGACCCCAATGTCATCCTTCGTCTTTTATAAATCCGGGTAAGTGGCTCCTTTCTTTGTTGTTGCTTTTGTTTTTGGTTGTGTTAGGCTTAGGCTTGTATAAAAAGATTAAATCTAAAAGAGGAACCTAACAATCTATAACCAACTGGAAACCCCCTTTTCCTCTCCTTCCAGATCTACAAATCTAGAAGGCCCCTGCCTCTGAAGAAACCAAAGGCCATATTTCCCTGCTTACTATCTTGTTGAAACCCTCTCTTTACCATTTGACAAAACCAAAAGAGAGAAGAAATCAAAGAAATTGTAAAAAATCATCAAACCCTTGGCACACTGTCTTTCCATGTTACACCTCCCACAACACGCCTTGGCACACTTTGTACGCCTGTAACATAACCCTAACCCGCGCCCAGTTGAAATAACACTTAGCAACTTTTATGGGGCACAGACACAATCTGCACAACATCAACAAAAGATGTTGAGTGCTTCAAAACCACGCCATACGCTTTTTCCCTTGGCGCTGCTTTTTGTCTTGTAACATATTTCAATGTTGCACCTTGGCACACTCGAACCCATACAACACCAACTTTTTCAGCGCCCAACTCTAAGCAGATTTTCCCTAAGGCGCAGGTGTCATTCCCATAACGTCAACATGACATGTTGCATGTTGTAAACCCGCGCCCTGCACTTTACCCTTTGGTGCTGCATTCATCATGCAACACCTCTCGAAAGTGCACCCTTTCTAACCCTAGCGCAACTTTTTTCATGTCAACACTAGCGCACCTTTTTTCATGTCGACATCTTCAAAAGTGTGCCCAACAATTTTAAGCCCCTACAACATGCTATGAACTTGCGCCTTGCGCCTAAGCCTTATAATTGCTAGTTCTTCATTCTGCAAGCTTTCATTATGAATAACATGACGTTTGACATGGTTCTTTTGTGTTGGACCTCCTTGATTCTCCTTGCAGAACAACAACATCTATCCTCGAGCTCACACATGTCTTCATCAAGCAAGAAACCAACAAAGTCTAAAGCTAAAGCTAAGCAGTAGGAACAAGAGATGAAGTACAAATATCAGAAAGTCAGGATACCTGACTCATATGCAGAGTGCAGCCTTGACATCATAGATTCTGAGTTGGGCCATATTGACATGGATGACTTTTGGGTGAGGACCAACTAGGCTAGTAGTGGCTGTGGATGAACAAGTTGGTGGGCAGTGGATTGCACTTTGCAGCAGGGCTGCCAGTAAGTGTTGTAAATAATGAATTCATCATGTTGGTTACCCATTACTATAACAAAGACACTAGATGTGTCGAAGACAAAGAACAAAAGACGATCATCGACCTCACAGCTCGTCACTTTGAACTGACCATGGCAACGTAGGTGGTGTACGGATTACACTTTAATACAAATACTAACCTTTTTGTAGGGGTTTCATTCATGGTTAGGGTTTCGGGTCATTTTGGTTGATTATAGAGCGTTTTGCACACTTGCATGAGACCTATTATTTTACAAAGAAACCCCAAGCATTCCTCATCACAGGCATTATGTAGAAATAAGTCTAGAAGACTACAAGAAGGCCTGGGACGATAATGAGGATAAATGCATGTAAATGATGAATGAGCTTTATCTAAAGAATAAGAAGCCGGTGAGCAGATGGCCACAAACCATCCACCGTAGTGACTTTAATGAGGAGTTGAGTGATACAATCACCTTCCTAAACATAGTATTTGGGCTTCGACGCCCATTATTTCCACAAATGAATGCTGAGGTATCTCGGAGACCATGAGCAAGAATGTGCCTGATCAACATTTTGGCTAGGGTGAAATCATCAGTGACACCATCTCCCAGTAGCTCCAACAAGTTCTAACAACTGGGAAGTTCTACATGAATTCCTACGTTGTATATGCTGTTGCATCAGCAAGAGATTTCGTAGGCTTAGCTCGAAATGGGGTATGGCCCCAAGTCAAGATATATGAGTTCTACCCAGAACTAAAGCTCGAGGCCAACATCTCCCAGTTCTCTAAAATCAATGATGCCTTCTTCTATGAGGTGATCTGCTTGCTGAGACCGAACATGAGACATGGTCGAACCAGCCCGAGTGTAATTGCTGCTACGAAGAAATGGGGAGCGTTGTTCACACATTCCCCACATTCACATACCTCAGAGCTATGAATTTCGAGGGTGAACCAACGAAGCTGCCAAGGTATGCAAGGCCCAAATCGATCCTCTTGGAGTTGTCAAGGCAACTAATCACTTATCATGAAAAGTGCATGAAGAGAAAGAAAGGAGGAACTCTATTCCCCCTTACATTGGGTGATACACCTGCACCACACTTGCCAAAGCACAGAGATGTATGATGAGCTTGAGTTGTTGAATCTAAAGCACAAATTACTAGCGAGGCCAACCTTCACCGCCGAAGTTGCCTCCCAAAGGTAAAAATTGATCCCATCCATGTTCCTAAGATTGAGGACATTTGGATCGACTTGACACATGAAATAGACATCAGGTGAAAGGATCACTCCCAGCTGGCTCTGGAAGAGATCGTCCACTATGGTGTTGTTATTGTCCCAAAGGGATTCCAAGAGACTGATCAAGAAATTGATCAAGTTTACCTTGACACAGATGGGGATGATTGGCCATTTCGCGAAAGATCGACAGAGCCAAGGTGGCGAAAACCATTCAGAAATGGTCTCACCAAACATTGGTGCAAACAGAATGGTCTCACCTACCTTGGAGTAGATTTCACTACTTCTCCTTCAGGTAGAGCACCTCCAAGACCGGCCCAAGTGCCGAAAGGAAAAGGAAAAGACAAGGAGGGAGAATCAAGCAAACAAGAAGAAGCTCTGAAAGCCTTCCTTCTACTTTTGAGAAGTAAGTAGTCGACCTGGTGTCTCCAGGTAAAGAAGAAGAGAAAAAAGTTTCAACAAATACATCCACTAAGGATGTTGTCACAACTACTAACTTGCCGAGGTACCCAGAGCCCTTCTTCCATTTCTTCTCCTCCTATCGTTCAAGCATCTATTCCTATGGATGTGTCTTCTCCCCTTCCTTCCTCCCTTCCATCTCCCACCTCTTCCATCTTCTCCTCTCTCGTGGATCTGTCGCCCGTATTCCCTCCATCCCATTACAAATCCCCTCCGTTTCCATGTGCTTTTCTTCTCTTGTAGTAACTCCAAGCCCCACAAGTGGTAGTGCATTGGACTCCTTGTCGATGCCACCACTGAGTGTTTCAACATACTTCCCTGAGGCCTCTACAATTGCTTCCCCTTTCACGCCCGTTTCTTCTTCTATTTCTTCTACTCACACTCCCATAAGTCCTAGTTGGATTTCGACCACCACCTGAGTCAACATAAGAGAAAGGTTCCCATCGCACCCATGGACTTCTCCATCATTCCGAAGAAGGGACCCAAGAAGTAGAAAGCAATAACTCACTTTTCAAAAGCACTTGGGGAGAAAGTCATGGAGATTGCATACCTAGACCCCACCAAGGAAAAGAAGGATTTGTCTCCCATAGACTTCACAGTGACTCAAGTCACAATGGGAACCTCATTTGAAAGCCTACAAGGAGAGGCCTTGTCTGTAGTAGATGCCCTTTGCAAGAAGCTACAAGAAGCAAAAGAGGAGAAGAGAATACTCAAGGAATAAAACAAACATCTCCTCTAAGCATTGCAGAAAATGGGCAACGCTCCTCTTAATCGCTGTCCATGAACCCATTGAAGTTCTCAATCAGGATAAGATAAATGAATATGTTAAGATTGGTGAACAAGGCGCAGCAGATATCTTCTTGGATTGAGCAAATCCTCGGAGATAGTTACTGAAATGATTAGGAAATTCACAAAGTGCTCTGCCAGATATAGATCAATCAAATAAGGAGCTAAAAGCAATAGCAAGTTCCCTCTCCGAGGAGTTGGATAACGCTAGGTGCAACATGAAACATTCCAAGCAATGGCTAACTACTCAGCTGACGACCTATTGAAGGTCGGCGTCATCGATCACCCGCGGGCACATAATAAAGCTCTCGTTGCATTAGATTACCGGGTTGATCAGATGGAATATATCCTAGAGAGGATAGATAAAATCAAGGATGAAGCCCTAGACGCACGATACAACATGGAGCAGACAGTTACAAAGATGTCTCTAGGGATGCTCAGTGAATCATTCACCTTGAGGGAAGTAGACGATACATTCCAGTGCTTCAAGGCTATCGTCACTCAAGGTTTGGCACCAGAGGTCACTTTCGACCGAGAATCAATCAATAACCTCTTGGCTTACCGCAATTTCATTGGCTTCTTGATCGATGCATGCGAAGAGTTCGTCGGGTTACCTAACAAGCTCAAGAATGAGAAAGAAACTTGCGAAGTCATTGGCGACCATTTCAAAGGTCCAGATCATGATCAACTTCAGGCAATGATCAACAAGTTTATGGAATATCGAGCGTAGTGTCACATCGCCTCTCCTGATCAAAAGCAAGACACCAAGTTTGAGCAAAGAGATGATGAGGAGTAGCTTCTCCTCTTATGTATGCTTTGATCATTTTTGTAAAATATTTAAAAAGCTTGTTGGCATTTACGATGACATCATCCATGTTGCACCATGGGATGTTGCCATCCAAAAACTTGCCCAAAGTCAACTCTTGACTTTTTAGATATTTTGTAAATATCTTGTAAGATATTTTGTAAGTAGTTGGTTTGCTTTTGTCTTCTTTCCTCCTCTCCTTCTATAAATACTTGAATACTTGTTGTATTCAGGGTGGACATTTTTGTATGAAAAGAGAAGTGAGGAGAGAAAGACTTTGTGCTTTCTTGTAACAGAAGAAATATTAATATATATGTTCAGACTTTGTGCTCAATATATGTGTTATTTGCATCAGATCTTTCTTAAGTTAGATCTATGTTTTTATTCGAGTTAGATTCATTCCAACGAAATCTCAACTTGTAGGGATTATTAGCAATACATGCGCACTCAAAATTAGAAAAATTTATATAAATATGAATCATAACATCTAGAATCTAGTTTCTAAACTACTAATTTTTTAAAAATGGACAAGTTTAGCTATATTAAACACTCAAAATTATATGACTTGGTTTTTTTTTTGAAAAACCTATAAGATTGTAGTCTCATTTGCCTGTGATTTGGATGACCAAATCTTGTTATTTTTTTCCTTTGGTGAAAAGTTAGATGTCGTTGTCTATCTTGGATGGATTTTATTTTGTATTTTTTGAGCAATATTTTTTTTAAAAGATTTTTTCTGTGAAAGTGTTCTAATTTTTTAGAAAATAGAGCGCTTTCCGTTTGCCACCATAACTATATCAAAAATATCAAAATCAAATATATATATTTTAACATGTATAGAATTTCACCACACTTGAGATGGTATAAGTTTTATCACATTTTGATAAGCGAAACAAAAGTCGTAGTCTTAAACATAGACATGAACATTCACGGGAAAAAATGTCTTAAAGACCTATTGTTAGTAAAAATTATAAAATGATATTTATCTTATTCTATTCACTTTAAAATCAATATTTCTACGAAGCTAACAGTCTCCCCTACGTGATGGCACCATTTTTGTGAGATGTTTTCAGTTTTTCAGCATGGTTCAAGTCCGCGAAAGAGAAAATTTGAAGTTTTGACCTTTTACACGCCATAATGACCTCCCATAGCTTTGGTTGGGAAAAACAAAGATTTCTTGAGCCTTAGGGTCGGATTTGATGATACAGATAGAACCATGATCATGCTTTGTAAACCGCTGGTTTTGATAATAAACCATGATCATGGTTTATAAATCGTGATCATGGTTCTTAAATCATATTTACACACATCCCAATGTTTGAATTACCATGTGATTTTTACTATTTGACCTTATCGTATGAATTACTTATGAAATTATGTCGCTTTCTGCACATTTTTCTTATCACCGAAAGCAAAACATCATGGGAGATAAGAAACAAAGTCAAAAAAGGAAGTCATTAAGTAAAAAAACACCAGACAAATTAGAGGCAAACAAATTTCAAAATGTTGAGCGAATGCGGAATCTTCGTGAATCAAGAAGAGGTTCATCTTCAACCCCTACTATTGTAAGCAATGAGGAACCAAGTAATGTTTCTACTGTCAATGTTGAAGATGAATTAAATACTCGTGATGAAGATGTTTTTATTGTCAATGTTGAAGAAGAATTAAATACTTGTGATGTAGTCTGATGTTGAAATTGAAGGAGACAATGAAAATGTGAATAAGAAATTTAGGTTGAAACTGTAGACAAACAAAATTTGACAAAAACACCTCCTAGGATTTTACGTAAGAAACCTAATTATTTTATTGAAATTGATGAAAACATTTTGAAACCAATGTCTAACAAACTTTCTGAATGACAAATAAGAAGAAAAGCCACTGAAATTTGGGATAATCATTTTGAAATTTTAAATGATTCCCAAAGATGTTAGTTGTTGGTTAGTTTGATGAAATTGATTAAAATGAGACCTACATTAAACACCTTAGGATTGACAACATCTAATATACGTGGTCAAACCTCTACAATTGTTGAAAACCTTCATGATGCATATCACATTGTTGGTGTCAAAAGACACACTAGGGATAGTAATATTGTGCATCGTGTACTTGCTACTAGTGTTGTAAGTGAATCAATAAAAAAACAACGTTTGATTACGCAAACAAGTCAAATGTTGAAAGTTAATCAAAAACTCTAATGAAAGCAATTAAAAGATGTAATATCCTTCAATCACTCAATAACACCAATTTTTGAGGCATTTTCTGCTAGAGCACCGTAAGGACAAAGATAAATTTGATGCTATAAGAGAAGTTGTTATTCAATTTTGGCATGATAACACTAGAGTTTCACCTAATACAAGAGATGTTGTAAAATGGAGAGTTGGTTCTACTAATCGTGAACCACATCCAAAGCATTTCTTAGATATGACTCAAACTCAATTTTTCATAATTTTGAAGAGCATCTAGAAATTAAAATTAGTCAACATTTTTTTGAAATGTTGAAACCATTCTATGTGAAAATCAACCACGCTTTGCACCACTTGTTGTTGTAGGCAATATGTTGAATTTGTGATGCATTATGCTAAATTTACGTATTCATTCTAATTTTCATTACGAAACTATGTTATCGAATGTGGTGTTCAAGTTCCACCAATATCTTCTAGGGATTCATTCCTACAATTTTTGTGAAAAGAGAAGTTGGATTAACAACGATTTTTATACATGTGGAGGGGGTTCTTGGCTAGATATCCTAAAAGTACATTGTAGATTACCTAAAAAAGTTTCATCCCAAGTGTTTAAATTAAAGGTGTCCCTATGCATGTGACATAATTTAGTTTATTTTTTGATAAATATAAATCGACCCATACTTTGAAAAATATAAAGGAATTGATAGCTTGTACTAGCTCAAACCGCACTATTTTTTTTTCGTTTATGAAAAATAAGGCAAAATTGATTATGAGTATATAGAAAAATGAGATAGGCTATTATAGAGTGTCCTACATTCAGGTTTAAGATCTAATGAGATGTCTCTAGGTGCCATAGAGTCCGAGTAGTCACTCATCAAAGTTGAACACATTTTTGGTCTCGGGGCTCTTAATTAGGGACTATGCCCAAACAAAGTAGCTCGGAAGCAACGATAAGTTGTCAGCATCGAATGACATTTCCTATAGTGTTCACATAGCCACCTGAATGAATGATGGCAAGTAGGTTTAGAGCCACGACCCACCGTTTGTAAAATATAGCGTTTCGACATCATTCATTAGCTAAATTTTTGCACTATTTCACGCGTTTTTTATGGAAACAATAGGGACATCACTTAAAACAACCGATTATATATGGAAAAATTGCATGATCTCAGTATATTGAATGCATGAATGTTTTATGCCAAGGTGTAGGATTTGACGAGACATCTCTAGGTGCCATGTGTCAGACAGTCACATTTGGAAGTTGAAGATTTTTTGGTCTCAAAGCATGATGCTCTTAAGGGACTACTTGCCCAAAGAGTGAAGTAGCCCGGAAAGATGGTGCTATTACACATGTAAAATGACCTCTTTAGCATTCACTTCCCCAGGCCACTCGGAGAATGTGTTGGCGAAGTCGGTTTGGTTGCCATGATCACCGTTTGCTTTGCAAAATATAGGATTTTTGACAACCTTACATTGGTGTCAAAGCTACACTATTTTCACGCATTTTACAAATAATGGGCAATGCAACGAGCACCGATTTAGAGATGGAAAAAATTGAGACATAATATTGTAGAGGGTCCCTACACTAAGGTGTAAGATGTGAGATGTCTCTAGGTGCCACGGAGTCAGAGTAGTCACCCATCGAAGTTGAACAGCTTTTTTCTCAGGCTCTTAAGGGACTACGCTTTCCAGATGAAGTTACGGAACATCCAAGGACTTTGATGAGCAAAAAAATGACACTCTTTTAGCATTCAATGGCCACTCAAACATTTTTGTATTGAGTTTGGTGCCATGATTGACCGTTTTTTAAAAATATAGCATTTGAGTTGAAACCTTTACACTGCTCAAACTACACTATTTCGCGCATTTACAAACAATAGGGCAGCAAAGCACCGATTGGAGATGGAAAAAAGAATTTGAATTAGACTATTATAGAGGGTCCCTATTGATTGAGGTGTAGGATCTAATGAGATGTCTCTAGGTGCCATGGAGTCAGTAGTCACCCATCGAATGTGAACATTTTTTTGGTCTCGGGGCTCTTAAGGGACTACGCCCAGACGAAAAGCCCTCTTAAGCAATGACATTGTCTAGCACCAAAATGATGCCTATTCTAGCATTCACCTAGCCACCCAAACATGTTTGTGTAGTCGGTTCAACACCATGACCCACTTTATTTGCAAAATATAGTGTTTAACCTTACACTAGCTCAAACTACACTATTTCGACGTTTTCAAACAATAGGGCAGCGAGAGCACTATTGGAGACAAAAAAACCGAGACATATATTGTAGAGGTCCTATACTAAGGTGTAGGATCGAAAGATGTCTCTTAGGTACCACAAAGTTCGAGTAGTCACATGTCGAAGTTGAATAATTTTTTGGTCTCAGGGATCTTAAGGGACTACGCTTGAATGAAGTAGCCGAAGCAATGATGTTGTCACACACCAAAAAAATATACACCTCCTATAGTGTTTACCTTAGCCACATGGGATGTTTTGGCATATATTTTTTAAATGCCATGACCCACCGTTTGTAAAATATAGCGTTTGATTTGAAACTTACACTCGCTCAAACTGCACTATTTCACGTGTTTGCAAACAATAGGGCAGCGAGAGCACCGATTGGAGATGGAAAAATTGATATTATATTCTAAAGGGTCCCTATAGGGTGTAGGATCTAACGAGATGCCTCTAGGTGCCACAGAAAGTAATCACCCGTAGTCACCGTCGAAGTTGAATGGTTTTTGGTCTCAGGGCTCTTAAGGGACTACGCCCAAATAAAGTAGCCCAAAATCAACGATGTTGTCGGCACCAAAATGACACCTTCTCTAGCATTCACCTGGACACCCGAATGTGTTGGCATATTTAGTTTGGTGCCACGACCCACCATTTGCAAAATATAGCATTTGACAACCTTATACTTGGCTCAAACTGCACTATTTCACACATGTTTGCAAAACAATAGGGCAACGAGAGCACCGATTGGAGATGGAAAAAACTGAGATAGGATATTGTAGAGGGTCCCTACACCAAGGTGTAGGATCTAATGAGACATCTCTAGGTGCCATGTAGTCCGAGTAGTCACCCGTCGAAGTTGAATGATTTTTGGTCTCAGGGCTCTTAAGGGACTACGCCCAAATGAAGTAGCCCGAAGCAACAACGTTGTTCACACACATAAAATGACACCTCCTCTAGCATTCACCTAGCCACCCAGACATGTTGGCACAATCGGTTTGGTGCCATGACCCACGTTTGCAAAATATAGCGTTTGACAATCCTTACACTGGCTCAAACTACACTATTTCACGCATTTGCAAACAATAGGGTAAATGAGACACCGATTGGAGACGAAAAAAACTAAGACATTATATTATAGAGGGTCCCTACACCAATGAGGTGTAAGATGTGATGAGATGTCTCTAGGTGCCATGGAGTCCGAGTAGTCACCGTCAAAGTTGAATGATTTTTTGGTCTCGGGGCTCTTAAGGGACTACGCCTGAATGAAGTAGCCTGGAAGCAACAACGTTGTCACGTGACCAAATGACACCTCCTCTAGCATTCACCTTGCCACCCAGACATTTTGACGTAGTCAGTTTGGTGTCATGACACATCATTTGTAAAATATAGCGTTTAACAGCCTTACACTAGCTCAAACTGCACTATTTCATGCATTTGCAAACAATAGGGCAACGAGAGCACCGATTGGAGAAGGAAAAACATAATACATACTATTGTAGAGGGTCCCTATGATGAGGTTAAGGATCCAACGAGATGTCTCTAGGTGCCACGGAGTCCGAGTAGTCACCCATCGAAGTTGAATGGTTTTTGGTCTCAGGGCTCTTAAGGTACTACGTCCGAATGAAGTAGCTTGGAAGCAATGACGTTGTCGCGCACCAAAACAACACCTCCTCTAGCATTTACCTAGCCACCTAGATGTGTTGGCGTAGTCGGTTTGGTGCCACGAAGTCCCCGAGGCATGACTTCTCACTACTCACCTCTGTTCATTTCCTAGGACTTTGCCTAGAAAAGGTAGTTTGTAAACAATTATGCCACGAAGGCTCAGGAATGCTAGGAAGGCTCCGGATCGGGTGGTTTGACTCCAAACTAGGGCCTCCCTAGAGCCCGCCATAGCACCCAAAGGCATATACCCCCAATCAAATGTGTTGGCGGTGATAGTTTGCTCTCCATGACGTCTCGGGCATGACTTCTCACTACTCGGCTCGCATCAATGAGATTGCAACAAGGTTAACACATTACCATGTAAATACTCTAATGATTGTTAAATGATCTCTTTTTAAAGCATGTTAATACACAATAGAGTGTTAAGAATATTTTTGCATATCTTGTGCCAACTAAGTTCTACAATGTTTATGTATTTTTTTACAAGTGAATTCAAATTAGGACCTTATTGTTACACACATCAATAACAAGTTTAATTTGGACTAATACTTAACAAATAAATTATAAGTACACTAAAAACATATAAAATGACTTGTAATAAATCCCTCAAGACCATTTTTAATTGTGTACATTTTGTCCCACTTTGGAGTGTGTTAACCACGTGCTTAAAATAAGAAAATTGATATAAGTCCACACTTGAATCTCTTGAAAAAAATGATCTTGCACCCAAGAACCTTCAAAACCATTATATAACATAACATCATATATCATATATCATTTAACAATAACATAACATCATATATATCATATATATCATATCCATAATGGTCACATAATCGAGGCCATCAAATCAAATCAAACATATAGAACTAATATGGTTATGAAAACATACATAGAAGGATATCATGTGCAATGAAATCAAATCAAACATAGAAGTAATATCGTTATGAAAACCAACATGGATATAATGTATCAAACTAAGTGTGTTGGACGTGTCTCTAAAAATATAAGTTCATAACATGTATCGAACTAAGTGTGTCATACATATAGGACCACATGCGGTCGCATAAGGCTATATACATGGACTATATGAAGAATCATGAACTAGGACCAGATGGCATATATATATATATATATATCCGAGTCCTATGAATCTAATCATGAAACATCTTCCCTCTCTTCTCCCTGCTAGAAGAAGCATGTCCATGACCTGGGGGATGTAGTGGAGGGAGATGCCACTATGGATTTCATCCGTGTGGTCCTAGGCGTCTCTAAGTAGGCCTGTAACCTAGCTTGCACATTCATAAACAACAAGTTTTTAACACCCAAATTTTTAAAATACATTCAAAATTTAGAAACTTAGAATTTATAATGCATGTGAAATCTTACCACAATCTCATGATCCTATCAATTTGTCGTTGACGTGTTGCAGGGTCAACGGTAGACTCACGAGGGGTAGGCTACATACAAATAAATAGTTCAAATTAAATATTTCATGTACAAAATTTGATATTGTAGATTTAAGTAATAAGAAAAAAATCCTCCAAAATTTAACAAATTTGAAAAATTATACCTCGAGTTAGTGGATCTGCAGATGTTATGGCAGTATCTACAATAACCTCCATAATCTGCATATAGGAGGAGTCTCTCTGGCAGTCATAAGCTATACAAAAACATGTACATATCAATATTAATCTACATGATTGCCACATAACAAACCCAAAGCATAATCGACACATAACAGACCAATACATATTAATTTGCTAATAGAAACCAACCAAGGAATCTAGGTTTAATGATCTTCTAGGGAAGCTTCGATGTTACTCGAGTCTCCAAAATTCCTACAAGAGTAGATACACAACTAAACTTCCACAATTAGAAACAAAGTGTAAAGAGAAACTAACCTATATGTAAAAGTCACGTGAGGCATGTTAGTAGCCTCAGTGCCTAGAGCAAATGATGACCCGCCAGACTCCTGCGTATAAAAGACAAACATATTAATATGTACATGTACATGTGAAACATTATAATAATAAAAGTGAAATCAAATGAAATTTTAAATGTAAGTACAACTTGAAACTTACGTCTGTAACACGCCCAGCTGCAGTAGCTAGCATGTCGATCTTTGGATGTGTCCTTCACCGAGATCTTGTTGTTTAAAATAAAAAAAAAATAGTTTTTACATGTATGTACATGACATAATCAAATACATATATATTAAAATCTCAAATGAATTAAACTATTGTATATATATTAAATATTTATTTGACATTTACATGTGAAAGACCAAGATCATTTACACCAGTTCCAAAAACATCTACCATCATCTCATCTATAGAAAAGAAATCATGTGATCCAACAAATGATGTCTCACCTCGGTGCATATGGCACACATGATCCACAGTGGTGTGGTGCACTAGAACTGACACCTCCACCAACATCACCAGATGTAATATGGTCACTATGTTGGGTCAGAGTGTCAGTGAGCTCCCTTAATGCATGTAGTGTGTCAATCTCCACAACCTCCTTCACTGTAGGAGGGATAACTAAAGGTAGTGGGGTTTTGGGGCATGGGGATCCTTGGTTGACCAACGCGTGCACTAGGTCTACTTTGTGTAGAGCCACCTCCTCACCCATAAAACTCGAAAAGTCAAAATAATTTGGGACCTCATTAAGCATGAACTCATAATATAATTTCTTCAAAAAATAGAGAGGAACCTCATTGTTGTTGCATGGTGGATAATAAAAAACCATCCACCATCGGTCCCAAAAATTGTTCTTGATTCGGTCATCGTGGCACCAATGGATTGGGAACCATTTGCAAGTAGTTACGGGGGGTGAGCATTGGTTCTCGGTCAGTAAATAATGCACAAATGCGGTCTTTTGCAATTTTTTTGTCTTTTACGGCCGCATGGGATAATTTATCTACATACCACCACCTATAATCACCTCTAAAGGTATTCCATCTATCTATTTGGTTGGTTGTGAGTCGACTTTGTTAATCAATGTTTGCAATGTGTTGGCTAAAGTCATGCGGGACGGATTTGTGGCATGATTTTGTCTTATAGTCTGAATAAGGTTCTCAATGGCAATTTTATTTTGTCGATTCTTCCAACGATATCAACTTGTGTTCTGTTGGTTCCATGGGGACAGAAGGAGCCACAGGAGGCGAGATCTACGTTTGGAGGAGGGTTTTGAGGAATGTTTGGAGGTTTTGAGGAATATTTGGATGGTTTGCAGGATTACAAGCTTGCTTGAGCAACTAGAAAAAAAAAAAATTGTATACATAAACAAAAAATTGAAAAACCCATGAAAATCACAAAAAAACCTAAAATGTAAGAAATTTGATCAAAATCGAGGGCTTACCTCTTCGTCTTGGTGGCATTGTTGAAAATTTTGCGATCCAGAAGTCCGAAGAGAAATTTGTAGGGGGTATTTAAAGCTCGAGTGCCAACAGTCGAGGAGAAATCATGGTTCGCAGGGGAAAATGAGGGGTCGCGGGTCTTTTTTTGTCTTAGAGGACCACGATCACGATTTTTTAGGTTCGGAAATCACAAACCTATAACAAAAATTCTATGATCATGGTTTAAAAACCATGATCGCGATGTATAAACCGCGATTACGGTACATAAATTTTAGGTTTTTATGTCCACTTAATTGTCCACTAACTTCTTGCGCACTTACCCATACATGGATGCCCTCTTATAAATTAAAATTCCACAATCTCAAATGCATAACCATCTATTTTTTTGTGCCTTCACACTCTACCTCATATGACCTTCATGGACTTGATATCTTCTTACATTTCTCATGGCATAGGTTCAATATTTTTTTATATTCCATTGGAATTGCAAGTTACTAAGCCAGAATTCTTAATAAATTGAAAGATCATACATATAAAACCAAATGACCGTACATCAAGAATTTTATGAGATGTAACAATGGTGTTGCAATGAATAAAATGCATATGAATGCTACACCATTTCTCTATCTCTCTTGCATCACGCCTCACGCCTTGAAACCTTGTCTCAACACGGTGCCACCTCATATTTCCACCTCTGTCAATTTTCCAGCTGCAAAGCTCTCACAACAGGCTCCTGCAGTTGTGAATTTCTCCTCCCCATGTTTATCGTCATCCATACAAGCTATGGTTATATTGTTCTTCTCCCCATGTACACCACCAACCACACAAGCTTCATGCACGATAATCCACGTGTCAACAATATCTAACAACAACATGGACAAAAGTAAAAATGACTACAAATCAATGTGTATTTGTTTGATAGGCCTAAAAAACATTAACAAAACATGTATTATCTACGAAGCAATTTTGGCAATGAAGGAATTACTCAAAACCAATAAGAAGAATTTGAAATTGATTTTTTGGAGGAATCAGTAGGTATAAACGAAATATTTTTTTAAATATTTGTTCAAAACTTTAGAGTAACATTGGTATCCATGAAAACTAATTACAATAGGTGAAAACAATAGTTTACTACCGAGCAGCCAGTACTAATAATAGTTAATTAAAAAATTCAAGTTTGTACACGATCTATTTATTAATAAAAATGTAAAATTGTGTATGCGATCGATTGTGAGTGCCACAATTTCCCTAAGACAACTATGGAATTTGACCAATGCTGAGATTTCTAACATAAAGTTATGTAACCATTGAAATAATAATAATAATGCATAATTCTATCTCTAGTCAATTGTGGGTAGGGGTTAAATTTGACGGTTGTTTAAATGTTTTCATGATTTTAGCCATAAAATACTTGTAAATATTTGAAATAATTGTCACATGCGACTTACACATTTTAAGTATGATCTTCATTTTTATATAGATTTATATGTAAATCATACGAATATATAAAAAATAGTTAAATATATATAGAATAATCTTTTATATATGTTTTTTTATTGTTAAACGCTTTTACCATGAGCTATGAACCCTTAATCTTTTATATATGTTATTAACATTGTAAAAATAACATTATCTTGCATTTTTAAGGGCAATATTTAAAAATTATTATCATCTAAAAATGTTTGACAAACATAGGTAGCCATCAAATTTAACCCTTGATTGCGATGACTCCCCAATATTAAAATTTCCTAGGAATTTTATACTTAATTAGTTTCAAAACCAATAAAAACCAAATATTTTGGATTATCCATGCTAAAATCCCCTTATTCATACCTTCAAAAAGATATATAATCACATCATTACATTCCATAAAATAGGGAATGAATATTAACCCTATTTCCCGCTACAATTGTCCCATAATTTGTGTACATGTCTTTATAACTAGTAGTTGCACCAAATGTTGCAATAGAACCCGATATCATAAATTTGTAATTCATTCACATGTTTTTGGATAACCATTTTATTATCAAGATTATATTCATTATTCCTTTTACATATCCCTACTAACAAATTATTATGGTGCTTGTGTGTTATGTGGTGCCCTTTCCATATGATTAATACCAAAAAAACATGAGGAAACAATGTCACCGTATTAATGACTATTTATGGTGGTCATCTTGACATGACCTAAAATACACAATTAAAAATCAAATACAAATTAATAAGCTAAAGAGAAAACAAAGGCGTTATCTTATAAATAACATAGAGATAACAAATAAAATTTAAGGCAAATAATCTAAATTATGTGATGGTTTATGTGATCCAAAGATGAATCTAATTTATTGTGAAAATTATGATATCCTACATTAATTCAGCTCCATCAACGATATATCACTATCTTATGAAGTTGGAATTTTACTATCTTTGCATACCAAAACCTATATAATAAATCCAATAAGTAATCATAATTATGTTTTCCTTTTCCAGAGCAATACTAAAATAAAGTATAAAAAGCATGTTTTTCACAAATTCAATCATGAGATGTTTGACAAACCACAATGTAGTGTGGATGTTGTAGGTTTTAAAGTTGTTTCATGGTTATTAATAAAAGTTGATCAATTGACCATTCTTCTTAGTCTTCCCTCTCTACCCCATTAGTTTGCTCATATTCTCGCTTTGAAGTTAAAGATAGAAAGTTTATTAAAAACTTAAGAGACTATGATGACCATTTTACAAAAAATACATATCGGCCAATAATAAAAATAACATGTTAAAAAGACACTAAAAACATATAAATGAATAAATAATAACATGATCTAAACCTAGAATGGATAAACACAAATACATTAGAACAATACACATTATGGACTTTGAAATATAACAAAAAGTGCCTTAGTGACTTAGGTTTTTAGGTCTAATATGGGATTGTTGAGAAAACTTGTGACATATTTCTCAAACCAATTTAGAAGTGCTTCTCAAAACTACCCTCATTCAGGATATTTCTTGTCCTTGTTTCCAACCTACAAAACTACACTAATTTGGGAGATTTCTCAGCCTTTTTTTCCACTTACACATGTTTCCATTATGATTTATAAAAAATCTCTCTCATAAATATCCTAAAATTTATCCATATCATATTATTCAAGCTTTCCATTACAATTATTCCTTTTACAATTTCCTATAATTTTCCCAAAATGAAGGTTTGTATCTTTCTAGCTCTCTTTTAGAATTATGCCTTTAATATTTGTAACTTCCTCCTTCTCAATTATCACGTATTTTTGAGTTTCTTGAAAAGAAAAATGTCAAATTTGCTACTTCCTCACTCTAAATGAAAAAATGATAATAAACAAGTTTGTCACCTCTTCAATGCAATGAGAATGAGTGATGTCCTACTAAGTTTTTATACTATAATTCTTAATAATAAGAGAGTTTTCTTAAGTTATTTACTCCCTAAGAGTGAATGCATGTTCTATAACTATAAGTTTGTTCACCACTCTATAGTTTGTTTACCAATTTGATGCGGGGCATCCCAAGACTTAGACAAGAAGACCTGCATTGAAGGAGGAAGGTATGCATGTGAGAAGTAGAAGGCACACAAGATAAGGAAAGGAGAGCACATGAAAGATGTGAGGAAAAATAAGAAGAATCTACCTAAGAGGATGGGAGTTTGTAGGAGAAAATGACGAGGAGAAGGAAAAGAGTGACCTAAACCCACAAGTGAAGAGGCATGCACAAAAGGAATTTGCATAAGATAAAAGGTGGTGTACAAGGGTGACTATGTTAAGGAAAAATAAGAAGGTGGTGAGAAGAAGGTCGAAAAGCAAGGAATGCAGGAAGAATAATGTGCATGAAGAAGAGTAACAAAGAGCATATGGGAGAAAAGTAGAGTGTGCATGAAAGGGGAAGCCCACAATTAGAAGAAGTAGGGGTAAGTGAGAAAGTGCAAAGATCATGAAGCACAGGCATAAATAAACACCAAGGTGAAAGAGAGATGCACAAAGATGAAGCATAACCAATAAAAATGGAAAAGCATGAACGAGGGCACAACATAAGAGAAAGTGGTGAGATGACCACATAAGAAAACAAAATAGAAGAAAGGCACGAATGTGTGGAAGTCTAGCACAAGAGGTAGGAAGTGTGCAAAATAATAAAGGGTGCAGAGATGAAGCACCAAGGAGCAGGAGAACAACTACAATGGAGATGACAAAACATAAAGGATGGTGAATAGGAGTAGCGTGAGGAATTAAAAAGGAGGTAGGTAGAAGTTTTGGGAGAAAGAAGTGGTAAGGTATAAAGAACCAACCCTAAGAAGATAAGTATGTAGTGATAATTGGTAGAGGAATGGATGGACAAAACAAATATGCATGGTCACGTGGTTTATGAAAACCTTCTCGTGGGATGGTCGATGAGGAGGAGCCAACTACCGGATGATGTGGTGTGGAGATTTATTGAAGACTTATTGTGTGGATAAGGGCAATAAAGACACTAGATTCAAATCCAAAGTTTGAGCTAGAAACTTAGAGGAGCCAACAAGAGAGGAGAGAGAAGTGAGAAAGATCAAAGCGTGCAACTATAAATAGGAGGAATACTACCAACGAGAAGGTTGTTGGCTACAATTATTGAAGGTGCGAGTTGTTAAGGGCCATAGAGGATTGAATGTCTAGCAAGTAGTCCAAAAGGGGAAGAAAAAGAGAGAAAGAGTGGAAATAGGTTAAGAGATGAAGGTTGGGATGGATCATAGAGTGAAAGTGAGGAGTAAGTCTGGTTAGCCCTAGGAGGTGCCAACAATTGTATATCCCTTAGAGGGAAGAATTTGTAGATGTCGTATGGCCATTAAAAGTAATAGATGGAACATAAATAGTTCCAAGTCCGTTGTGTTTACTCAAGGGTAGGCTCGAGGAGTACTTGATAGAGCTTGAGCCCTCACCACAAGCTCTAGTGGAAAGTGAACATGCTCCAATGGATGTCATATTTATTGGAAAGTAAGAGCATGCTAGAATGGATTTCATGTTCATTGTAATTGTAATTATAAACATATTCATTGTGTGTTGACTTTTTATTTCAATGTGTATACCATATTTCCCCATTACAAAAATATATTTGAAACTTATTACAAGAACTTTATGTGCATACAAAAATTAAATTGCATATCTTCATATAGTCATGTCTACTACAATTACTTACATTGTTGAAATACATTAAGGTTACAATTCTTGTACATTTTATCACAATAAAATGATGAGGAAACATCACTTAATTTGGCTAGAGGGTTACAATTAATATTGTTAGGGTTAAAAATCTACATTTTAAAACAATGAAGACAATATTGACTACCTTAATAAGCAATTTTAACTTGTCAATAATTAATGTGATTTTTCGTAACTAAAAATTCTTACCAAACATCCAACTCCTTATCGGTGATAAATTCCAATAGCTACAATAGGAAAGAATAAAAAAATTGAAATTGAAAAGGAAATGAAAACCTACTTTAAGTATTTCTCACTCATTCGTACAAGTATGACCACATTCTACATAAACAACGCATATAAATCTATTGAAAAAGAGTTTGTGATGATAAAGCTATCATGTGTATCATTTGGACTACCCTAACTACCAAATCAGTTATTACATTAGAATTTATCTAATTATGTTTTAAAATTAATTATATAGTCCATTAAATTTTGCTCGAAAAATGGTTAGCCAAAAAAACCATGAGGGTTCGATTGAAGGAATTGGGGAAAATGGATACCCCTTATTCCTTGGCACTAAGCTTAGGAAGGTTGATTATTTCATGTGCATAATACCATTGGTGCAAAGTTTTTTTTTGAAGAATTTGTTTATAGGTTATTGTAACGCTAAATCTCCTATTCACTAACTTATAAATATTTTTCTAGGTTATTATAACATTGAATTTCCTATTCACTAACTTGTATCCCTTTCTTTCATGTGAGACCTAAAAAACCTCCACCCATATCTTAGATGATACAAAGTATTTCCTTTTGGCCAAATATTTGAAGCAAACTAAAGCTCTTTAGAGTAGGTAGTGCTTAGTCTCAGTCCTTGGCCATAATAACATTGCCAACTAATAAAACAATTCATGAATTGGTAGGCCTCAATTTCTAACATTTTTCATGTATAAGTAATAGGTGCATCCATGAATAGTGCTCCATATTCATCCAAGTTATCTAGAGTAGCCTACAAAAATGAATTAAATGACATGAAACTCATGCAGCCTTATAAAGATCATTATCACTTTTTGCAAGAAATATAGAAATAATATTTTTCTAAAAGTACTAAGATATCGGTCCCTCCTAGTTTGAGGGGATAGTTGAGGAACTAGGAAGAGTGAAATCGAGCCAAAGGTCTTTAATCCTTGTACCTTGATAATGTAAAATTGATATTTCCTCTCTCTTATCACCAAAACTAGACTCTAGGAATTTGTTTCTAAGAACAAGAGCTTGCATTTCTTGTAATTTTTCCAAGTTGTTGTCGTGTTAAATGTCTAGCATGCAAAATTGAAAATTTTGTCCATGAAAACCAAGTCCCCACTTGCAAATTCCTCTCCCAGTCATTGTAAACCCTTCCTCTAACTAACTTTCCCACAATTTCATCCTCATTCTAGCTAGTAGGAACGTGCTAATAAGGTTTTCAAGTGTGTTTTATGTGCAAGGATGTTTACCTAAGGCGATTTACAAAGTCATTAAGATTCAAGGAAGAATGATTATCCCCGTAAGCCATGAAAGGGCCATTTTGCAATATATGGATACCCTATGGAAGGTGGTAGGGAGACCTAAACAATCTAGAAGCTAGCGGAGAGCCATGATGTTATCTAATGAAATTTTAGGAATATTTGTGGAAGAAATTGAAGTTAGGAACAACTTGAAAAATACGGGTCATTCCGATGTTGGGAATGTTATACTCCAACAAAGAAGCTAATTTGTCTAGAAGATTTTGGAAGTTTCAAGAGGAGTTGGGAAAGCAATAAAATAGTCATTGGAAATATCTTGAACCCTCTCCATGATGGATACATCAATTTTATTCCAAGACTTAAGAATATTTTGTGATAGCTTAAGGCAACGCATTCACTACTCCTTTGTGATTAAAGGGTGAATGGTGTTGTTGTCACAAGATCAGTGCAATTTCAAAACTTTTGAAGTCATGGGAAAATCCTCATGATTTGGTTGTGTTTCCCTCATGACAAGCCTCACATTCCAGTCAAAACTTGTAAGTTTAGGGGCAATATGGGAAAAATCGGCTAGTGAAGGAACATGTGGAATAGTTACTTGATCCACATGCTCCCCATATCTCCACCTTGACTTAAATGGGCTTAGAAGTCGAGAATTTTGGGTTTCATTGGCAAAAATTAAATAGTTTTCAATTTATTGGTATTTTTGAACCTTTGACATACATGACCCCTTGGTAACACATTGGCTAACCGATATTCTCACACAAATAAGGAACAATTCTTTCGTTCCTCGTATTCACCGAAAACCCACCTTTCTTGAACTCAACATTGAAAGAGTGGTGTCGCTTATATTGATATTTGGTAGAACTCACGAAATGTTCCTCGGGTTCCTTCATTCCTCGCTTCCCCAAAACACTAAAAAAGGGAAAAGTAATGGAGTTGGTTAAGTAGGCCATGGAGGGAACAAAGGGAATTGTTCCTCATTCCTAGAAGTGCCTCAAAACCCGTTGTCCCAGTTTCATCTGAAATCTCATGACTACCCTATCTGAAAAAATTTCATACTTTTAAAATAATGGGTCGTTTTGTGTTTTTATTGCCAAAAGTTCTTGTATTGCATCAAGATATTCCCAAAGAGCCATATTAGCCATTTTCGCCAAATACCTAGATGCCCAAAATTGTTATATTCTGTCATCGGGATTTGTCTGCGAAATTTGTATTTAATTATTTTGAGCCCCGTTTGAGGCAATTTGCACTCCGTTTTAACCCTGTTGTGATCGAACATATCATTATTCCTATATACTAGAAGGGTTTTAACTAAAAATAAGTTTTGGGCTTTATTTGTGACTTTTGGCAATTTTTTGTGTTTTTGTGTTTTCTCGTTTCATTTTCTGTGAAATTTCTCTAGATCAATTCCTTTGCGGGTTAGCCCGATTCTTGGCTGGAGTATTCGGAGATCACATACGCACATTGTGCTAGAAGGAAGTCGCCATCGGAGGTCTGGTTCACTGGGAAAAGGTGAAGTCGTGCACTAAAAAGCCCTTGCGGGGTTGGGTGCATTTTTGGAAAACAAAGGATTTAAGTGGATCATGGGAAAAATAGAAGCGACGGGCGGGATGGGGATTTTATTGCACTCTTTTCGGGTACTTTTTCCCATGATGGAAAAGTCACTTAAGTTGCAGTGGGAAAATTAGAGGCAGCAGGCAGGTGGGAATTTATTACCTGCCTTGCAGGGTAAAAATTCCCATGGTGAAATAAAAGAAAAGTGACTTAAGTGAAATCATGGGATTTTATTGCCTACCATGCAGGGTAAATAATCCCATTGTCAAAGTCAAATCACTTAAGTGGATCATGGGATTTTGGGGCTGCCTTGCGGGTAAAAATCCCATTGCCATGTGTTTTTAAAAAGAATTCTATTATTCCAAAAGTGCGACCCACCTTGGGTGAATAATAATGCATTAAATAAATATTTGTTAATATTTATTCACCCAATTTTAACCCAGGGCTTGTGGAAAAGTCAACAAAGGGAAGTGGACAAAAGGAATTTAAAAATAGAATTCCAAAATTAAATAAATTTAATTTATTTAATGCAGCCCCTTTTGAGAAGGAAATAATACTTTTTAAAGTATTAATTGATTAAATTAAATTCTATTTTCAGTGGCTATGGTCAAAGCACACTGTGAAGCTTAAGTGAAGTGAAGAGTGGATGATTAAATTGATTAAATTTAATTTAATGGATGGCTGTCCTTAATCATGCAATTTTAGCACATCAGTTAAAGAGAAAAGCATGATTTTTAATTAATTAATTGCCAGGAATAGGAAGGGCAATTATTAATTATAGAATTATGAGGGTTATATAAGCATGGGCTGCCATAAGGATGAATTAATTAATTCACAGGTAAAGAAGTGCAGCCCGAGGAAAAGTGCGCCCCATTTGAAGAGGATTTTTGCTCAAACAAAGGTGGATTTGATGCTAAAAGCTTCTAGTTTTGGCGCATGCTTTGAAGAAGGCTGATTTGTGTCTGCATAATTGTTTGTAGAAGTGATACAGGTGCTCAGGTGATGTTGGTAAAATTCATGCTTGCTTTGCATGCAAATAAAACGTCAAATTTTGGGGCGCGAGGGCTTGAATTATGCAGATTTTTGTGATTAAAATTCACTTGCATGCTCGGTTGCCATCTTTATCTGAATTAATTGCGGGAGTTAGATACGGTGCTTTTATAAAGAAAAGGAACTTATATCAATATCGATACATTGAATATTTCCTCGAATCGAAGGATTATCCAAATTTGCACCAGTTTTGAAGAATTCCAGTCAAATAAGAAGAAAAAGAATTGTTCAGACAAAGATAGACAAAGCTATGGCGAAGAAAGATGAAAAAGAAAGCACAACGAGTCATGCATCACTTCTAAATTTGTAGATATTGGAGACACGGATCTAGGCTCGGAACCTCTTGCTGAATTGATAGACAAATCCAGAGCAGGAAAGACTTCACTCATGCGTGCAGGAAAAACTTCACTCATGCGTGCAGATTAAAAGTAGTGGAATTATTCGAGCTGTAGCTTTTCCATCCACAGCCCAGTTGCCAGAGTTTGTTATGCAAGTGCAGATCCATATCCAGATGCAGATGCAATCAAATCCATATGCGAGATCCGAGATCCATCCGAGATCTCATAGTTGCAAAAGCTTCCGGCACAAAGGCTTCATCCTCTTGTTTCAAATGCAGCCCGTGAAGAAGTCAGTGCGTGGAAAATTCCTTCCAAGATCTTGTCTGAAATGCTCCCATCTTCTAGTTGAAGCCTTCATTGAATTTTCATTCATCCTAGTGCTTTCAAAAATTTTAATTGCTCATATGCGATTAAAAATAAGGATGATGAGTTATCTCGACAAACATTGCATTGATGCATGTCTTGGAGAAGAAGCTGCAAAAGCTTCAGGATAAAAGAAAGACAAGGCGAAGGCAAAATCCAGCTGTTTCCAATTCCAACTTGTTATTTCTAGATCTTTCAATTCCAACTTGTTTCCAGATCCATCCGCTTCGAATCCGAATCCACTTCCAGATCCATTGCTTCCCGAGATCCAGCTTGCTTCCATTTTTCTTCAGAATCGAAGGCAAAAGAATCAATTTGCGTGCGAGACATGAAAAAGGACAAGGCTATGAGCTTTCCTCTTCCTTCTTCTTTCCTCTGACAAAGTAATTGAGCGATCAATTAAATTATACAACTTAAAGTGATTGGTTTAAAAGCCATTACTTGAAGAAGTCAACTACTTGGAGATAGGTGGCGGACGTGCAAAATAGAAGGTTCTATTTTTAGTTGCAAATCATACATGTCATGCAAAGAGGAATTCCAGGATGGAGATTGCCAGTTGTTTCTTTCCTCCGACTTCCACATGTGCCAGTTCAACTAAAAGCTTCCAACTTGTAATTGCCCCTCTACATTCTATAAGTAGAGGAAGAACCTTCGGGTTAATGATCATAATTTGTAAGCAGCAACCTTGTGTTCCAGACTTTGTGCTGAAACCCTTGAGAGCCACTTGAAGCAAAGGAATATACAGGAGCAGATTTCTAGGAGAACTTTGTGTCACGGTGTATTGTGTTTCTTGCTTTTTATCTTAGATCTTTTAATAAACTTTGTGTTATTTCTAGATCTAGATCTAGAGCTATATTTGGTTTTTATGTGCAATTAACTGTGTTTATATCTATTGGTTTCTTCTATGTGCATAATACCCTCCTCTCTTCTATCTATTTCCTTTTGGGATGCACATCTTCCCATTTGGTTCTATGTTCTGTGTTAAAGTAAAACCCCATTTAGATATTAGCCTTTTCCAAATTTGACTCACTCTATAAATTTTCCTTTCTTTAAAATTTAGCAACAGAACTTTCCTCGCTTGTTGAGAACTATTCGATTATGGTTCATGGTGAGTAGTTAAAAGTAAAACCCCATTTAGATATTAAAGACTTTAATCGAGATTTGACACGAGAGCCTCTTAGATATTAGCAATAATATTGTATTTGTTCCCAAATTGAATGTATTATCTCAAGTTTAGGAGATGGAAGGTCACAAGTGACAAGAATGTGAAAGGTCATATGGGGGAAGATGAAGAGTCGTATTGTAAATATATAAATTGTAATGTTTTCACCATTCGAAAGGATTCACAATTGTTGATTCTTGTAAGTTGTTGGATTTCACTACTACATCAAGTAATAAAAGTTGCATTTCCTCTATTTATTTGTCTATGTTCATCTATCCTCTCCACTCTCCAATTGTGCAAGCATTGTGTTCTTGTATAACCAATAAGGAACTTTATGTCTTTGATTGAATGGATCTGTAGAACTTTGTGTCTCCAATTTTTATTCTTGTTGTTGATTGTATCGTCATGTTCTTATAATTGAATGTGGACCTACTTTGACTAATGCATGTGAATTTTGAAAGTCTACTTGACAATATTATCCCTCTCTCCCTATTTCTCCTACTCTCCTTTACCTCTCTCCCAAGAAATTTCCTCCCTTATACACTATAAGCACTTTGCCACATGTTTAGTGAAGTATTCTTGTGTGATCCACTGGACTAATGACCACCCCATAGTATTATTGAGTTTACATTCAATAATTGGAGCCTCCCCATACCCAATAAGAAGGGACTTAGCCCCGAGACCATTGGTGAAACCCAATAATTTACACTGCAACAAATTATTTCATCAACAGTTTTGGTGACTCCACCGGTGAAGATCTTCCCTTTGTGCACCCTTAAAAGATCCTTGAATATATATATATTATATATATATTTATTCTAAAATGCATACAAATGTGGAAAACTAAAAAAATAGCAAAATTACCATCTAAATGTGCTTAAGCCCTATTTAATCCTATCAAAAAAATTACATTTTTTGGTCACATTCATATCTTAAATCCTATAAAATGGTGGAAATAAGATATACAAGAGGCTAATCTAGCAATTGGCATTGTTGATCCCACATTTGAAGAGCAATATCAAAATAATTTTAGGCTTCCATTGTCTAAATAACAACAAGACAAGTTGGTCAAGAATTTCATCGTGAAATTTGATTCTAATTTTCCTCTTGAAGATATAATTGAAGAAGCGGTTATAGAACCACTTGATCTCATTCCTCAAAAGAAGAAGAAGAAGAAAGAGAAGAAAGAATGGATACACCTATGATATAGGGACAAAACACCGATCCGCTAGCATTGGCTCTTCCACTTCATGAATTAGGATCGAGAAAGAACTTTCCAAAATTATATGGAGATGGAAAACAACATCTAGATGATCACATTACAACTTTCATCACAACCTATGGCATTCTTGGAGTGGGACATGAAGATGTTGTTGTTCGAATATTCATTGAGTCATTACAAGATGTTGTTACAGAATGGTATTATTACTTTCCATCATGTTTAATTAATTATCGGGGTGACATGAAAACCAAGTTTGAAGCAAGATTCAATACTATGGAATATGCACATGCCCTCCTTGCTCAATTGGCTCAGATGAAGAAAGAACCACAAGAGCCCATGAGAGAATTTGTAGCAAAGTTCAATAAGTTGATCAATAAGATTCTTAATTTTGTTCGTCCTACTACAGATAATAAAAAATGGTTTTTCGTAAATGCTCAGTCACATGAAATTGGTTTCATATTGTGGAGAGATTAACCAAACACTCTATAACAATGCTCAAGAACTCATCATTGAAGTAGAAGATGATCTTATCATGTCAGGGAAGATCAAGAATTATTCAATAAAGAATAAGGACTAGAGTTCTAAAGATGAAAGAGTTGATCCATTGCTACAAAAATGGTCAATGATGTGACTTTATTGAAGAAGGAATTTACTCAACATGCCTCATACCAAAATTGGAGAAAGAATAAAATTGCAGGAACACCCCAAAGGATTGCCTTGGAAGCTCCACCAATTAATGCAATATGTGAACTTGTGAAGATGAAGGAGAAGAAATCGTTGAATCAAAAATCAAAGAAGAAAAAGATGGATGTGCCATGATTAGGTATTTTAAATACTCACCAAAAAAAGACTCTGAAGAATCCATGGTTGATATGAATAGTTACTCGTGTGTAGTGTTTACTCACTCACAAATGCAGAAAGGAGCCTATTCTTTCACTTCCCAAGTAAAGAATATGAATCTTCAAATGGTGATTATGTGAAAATAAAAATTAAAAGGAAGATCATCGTGGTATGCTTCCTTGAGGCCATCTAAGAAGAATCTCGAGACTACCTCACTCAAAACTCCATCTTCCTCTTTAAGTAAGTCTCTTTCATCTCCTTTTGTCAAATGAGCTTCTAATTCTATTAACCATAAGAATGAAAATCCTACTCTTGTCAAGGCTGTCATAATTCCCAATGTGCCTAAAAATTATTCACCTTTTGACATCATTGATCATGTTAAGAAAGCCAAAATTTAGATTCCTAAATATGAGTACTTGAGAGCTCATCCCAAGTAATTTGATAGGCTTATCCAATTTATTAAAGGAAGTATTTCAATTTCATGTTCCAAAAATGCCATTACCAAATAACCACTCCTTTCCCTCAAATCACCATTCCTTCCTAGAACCTTCTTACCTTAACCACCTCCGTTAAGGTAGAAACTTTCTATATCACTTTAATAGTCAATGGATATAAATTGAATAACTACATTATTGATTTTGGTGCCTTTGGGAATGTGATGCATGCAAAAAAGTTCTATAGCTCTTGGTCTTACTATCATCCCTTACTACTAGCCATTATTACTCCATGGAAACTAAATAAGTTCCTCTTATTGGCCAAGTGAAATATTTAGAAGTATCATTTGTAAATTTTCCTGATAAGAAGATCACGATGAAAATACTAGTAGCATATATGCTAGCCTCATATGGTATGCCATTGATCTAGAGTTTCTGTTGAGATGTTGGCGAAGATATATAGATGGATTGGTCATATACATGTCACCATTGTAATAAATGGTAATATGAAGAAGATCCTTCCCATTAGGAAAATGAAATACACAGTTCAAAAACTAGATGAACCAAGGGAAAACTTCTTGTTTCAAGATTCAACGTATGGTAAATTTTTTTAGCTTCAAAGGAAGATGTTGAACTTCCCATGTTGATAGAGGAGTACCCAGATATAATTGAGGTGGTCAAGGAACATCATGATGATTTGATGGAACTTGAATTTAAAAGTATGTACTTCCCATTGGATGTGAATATGAATGCAAGTCCTGTACTTGGTAGTGATTATGCCAACATTAACTTATAACAAAGTTATCCTAACGTGATGAGCAATGTGGATCATAAAGAAGAAATGATATCAAACAAATTCTTGGTAGGTGAGTCCCATGTTTCCAATCATGTTCTCAAGGTTCAACATGAAGACCCATTCAATGAGTATGATTGTGAATATGAAGCTTTCTCTTTCCCATTGGGAGAGGATGAATCTTTCAAGAAGGAATGCATAAATGACAAGATGTTTAGGCCTCTTGAATTTGAATCTACTAAAAAAGAGGATGAATTCATCATGGAGATGAATTTCCAAGCTCATGATGGTCAAGATTGGGAAAATGATGATCTTAATATTTTAGCCCCAAACTTGTGCTTGTTTTCCATTTAATATGAAAACCTTCTCAATGAGGAATGTATGAATAAGAATATGCTTGAATCTTTCAAGGTTTGATCTACTCAAGGAAAAGGCATTTTCATCATGAAGATGGATTTTGAGGCTCAAAATGGCCAATATGGAGAAGATGATGGTTTTCATTTTTCATATCCAACATTGTGCTTATTTTCTTTCTAGGAGGGTGAGCAAATTTGTATGAAGGATAGTTGTTTGGAGAAATTGGTAAACATAGAACACCAAGAGGCTTGTGATAGTGTTGAAACTCTTAAAACATCTATTGAGAACCAGCTCATAGAGACCATGGTCATAAAGTAGGTAAAAAATCAAATTCAAATGCCTATCAAAGATCATAAGCCTTAGTATGAAAATAACAAGCCTAGTGTGATCAAGACTCATTCCCATAGCAGTAATGGAAAATAAAAAATTGGAATGAATTTGGGAATAAATGAGCAGATATAAACAAGATATCAAAGAAATGAAGGAAATGAGTTTTCTAAATGGACCCTCACTTATAATAAAAATCATGAAAACTTTCTCAAGAAATTGAGAAAGGGGTCATATTTTAGTGAGTCAGTTAATGGATTTACAGAACAAAGGAATTTGGTGATACCCATGCATGGGTAAACATTCAATGAAGAATCGGTGCTACAGTGAAAGTAGGTTTTCCTCCACATGTACTATAGGTGAAGTAGGTTTGTGTCATGGTTTCCTTTCTCCATTGTGTGTTTGTTTTGTTTTCTTCTTGGTTGTGTTTTTAGCTTTGCTTGTTCTTCAATATGACGACTCCATGGCCTAATGGACAATGCATTGGTCTGATTCCCATGAGATACCTAAGGTTATTCATTACCCCTTACGATCTAATGTCCCAAAGCTAGAGCAAAGTTGTTGTCATGTTAAATTTATAACATGCAAAATTTAAAATTTTGGACATGATAGCTAAGCCCCCACTTGAAAATACCTCTCCCGGTCACTGTAAACCCTTCCTCTAACCAGTCTGTCCATAGTGTCATCCTCATTCTAGCTAGTAGGAATGTGATAATAAGGTTTTAAAGTGTGTTTCATGTGCAAGGATGTTTACCTAAGGTGATTTACAAAGTCACTGAGATTCAAGGAAAAATGACTATCCCCGGAGGGCTTAAAAGGTCATTTTGATCATTTTGCAACTGATATCGATACCCTTCAAAGCTAATAGGGAAGAACTAAACCATCTAAAAGTTATGTAGGAGTGCCATGATTTTATCCAAAGTAGTTATGTGAAAATTTGTGGAAGAAATTAAAGTCAAGAACAACTTGAAAAATATAGGGTCATTTTAAATGCTTGGGAATGCCATACTCCAATGGTGGAAGCTAACTTGTCTGGATGATTATGGAATTTTCTAGAGGAGTTGGGAGGCAAAAAAATAGTCATTAGAAAGATCTTGGAACCCTCTCTATGATGTACACATCACTTTTATTCTAGGACTCAATAATCTTCCATGATAGCTTAAGACACTATTGTTTCTCCTCCACACTTAAAGGGTGAATAATGTTGTCCACAAGATCAATGCAATTTCAAAACTTTCAAAGTCATGGAAAATACTCATTTTTTGGTCATGTTTCCATCCTCTCACCAAGCCTCATAGTCCAGGAGTTAGTCAAAATTCGTGAGTTTAGGGGCAATCAGGAAAATCAGCTCTTAGAGGAACAAGTGGAAACAATTCCTTTGTTCCACTTTTCCCCATCTGCATCCACGCCTTGAATAAAATGGGCTTAGAAGTCGTAAAAATTGGTTTTCATGAGCATAAAATAGAAAAATTATTAAGTTCTTGGTGTTCCCCAAACCTCCAACATACTTGACCCCTTGAAACACATATGTTAATTTTCTTTTCATGGAAATAATGAACAGTTCTTTCATTCCTTGTGTTCACTAAACCCTACCTTTTCTTGAACTCAACAATGAAATAATGGTTTTAGTCATGTTGGTACTTGGTGAAACTCATCAAAATTCCTCGGTTTCTTTGTTCCCCACTTCCCTTGAAACACCGATAAAGGGAAAAGTAGTGACATCAATTAAGTTGTTTCTATAAGGAACAAAGGGAACTATTCCTTATTCTAGTAGTGCCCGAAAAACTTGCAATCAAAAATATGTCAAGAATAAGGAAGATAGGGAACTATTCCTCCATTCCCTTTGTTCCTTGATTTAGTGCCTGCTGCACGTATAACAAAGGAAAAGAATGGATCAATGATTGAAGGCCCTAGGAGGAACTATTCCGTAGTTCCTCCAGTTCTCTGGATTGCCACCTGGACCAATTGTTTGGTTGATTTTCACAATAACTTCTAGATTTTTGCCAAGAAGAGGAATATGAAGGGTCCTAAACTCAAGTTTTGGAATGTAATATTGTATTTGTGCCCAAATTGAATGTATTAACTCAAGTTTAGGAGATGGAAGGTCACAAGTGACAAGAATGTGAAAGGTCATATGGGGGAAGATGAAGAGTCATATTATAAATCTATAAATTGTAATGCCTTCTCCATTCCAAAGGGTTGGAAATTGTTGATTTTTGTAAGTTGTTGGATTTCACTACTACATCAAGCAATAACATTTGCATTTTCTATATTTCCTTGTCTATGTTCATTTATCCTCTCTACTCTCCAATTTTCCAAGCATTGTGATCTTGTAGAATCAAGAAGGAACTTTATGTCCTTTATTAATGGATCTATAGAACTTTGTGTCTGTAATTTTTTAGTCATATTTTTATTACATTATTGTGTTCTTCTAATTGAATGTGGACCTACTTCATCTAATGCATGTGAATTTTGTAAATATACTCACACCATTAACTCTCTCTCCCTCTCTATTTCTCCTACTCCCTTTACCTCTCTCCCAAAAAAAAGGCTTCCTCCCTTATACATTGTACAAGCACTTTGCCATAGGTTTAGTGAAGTTTTCATGAGCGATGCTCGGACTAAGGACCACCCCACAAGTATTAATTAGTTTACACTCAATAATGGGAACTTCCCCATACCCATGAAGAAGGATCTTAGCCCCGTGATTGTTGGTGAAAAAAATAATTTTCACCGCGACAAATTATTTAACAAACATAAGTTAAGGATCAAAAGATTTAATATCATATAATTTAAGTTCCTATTGAAACAAAAAAATGATTATCAAATTGCGAGTTTCATTAATTAAACTCAATAGTACTTCAACTAAAAGTGTGAATTTTTAGAATATAAAAACTCCTTCCTAAGAACAAGTTTATAAAAAGTAGTGGATAGAGGAAAGTCCATGGGTTGACCATCTTGAAGAGATTTACCCATCACTCGCCCAAGAAGAGAGAAATTTTCTCCGACAAATTTTGTTTTATTTCTTGTTCACAAATACCCAATTCGTCTTCATAATATAAACATTTTTAAATGGATGAAGTACGTAGAAACAATATAAGTGCCTTCAAGTATAGATTAATAAACAAAATTAAAACCATACAATTAGTTAAACCCTTGCCAATTAAACCCATGCCAAGAGAACATGAAAAATTCTTAGAAAGAGTGGGTTTGACAAGTGAGGCCCACACAAAAATAAATAAATGTAAACTTTGTTTATGATATAAATAAATCATTCTTTGTATCCTCGAGAAAGGATGAATCCTTTAAGAAGCCAATCCTCGAAAAAGGATAAATCATTCTTTGTATCCTCGAAAAGGATGAATCATGAGCGTATACTTCAAGAAGCCAACCTTTAATTAAATAGGCTCTTGAAATATATAATGATTTACAGTTGGAAGATATGCTATTTGTAAAATGGATGAATCCTTTTCTCGAGGATAATAATAATCCGAACTTTGTTTATGAGACTTTCTTAAAATTAAGACTTATTTTTATGGGAGCTATGTTTGTAATGTAATGGCTCAGCCTAAGGAACTTATAAATAGAGAAGTACATTAAGTTTTAGGAAAAATCAATTTTTGGAGAAGTTACTCTTCAAGCTTGGAAGAGTGCTTTGAATATTTAGAAACCTTTTCAATTACATTCAGAGTGATATTTTTCCGTGGAAAGTTGAGTTATTGTGTTAATGGTTGATGTGTTTATGCTTTGTGAATGCATAGTTCCTTAGTATAAGTGGTTGGCTTGCCTTTATCTCAGAATATCTTATTTCATTTTGTTAGAAAGTGATATAATTGTTTGAATATCAGTTGTGAAAAAGGTTATCTTCCTTTTGTTATATAAGCCATATTATCATTGACTTTTATGAATGAAATGGATGTTTGACATGTGCCTATTTTATATTATCATGGTGATTGATTGTGTTTCCAATTGAACTTGATTTATCTATGCATAATTTGAGTTTAACAATAGGAACGTATGCTTCTTAGTTTGTGATATCATGTATCCTCTCCAAGTTGTAGCAGGTGAAGTTGGTTTGTGGTGCACACACCCTCTTCAAATTAACCCTTCCTGAGTTTGACAATACCCTTTATTTGGTGCATCACCATCCCTAGTATAGTTTCATTTCTTCAAATCTCTTTCCCTAAAACCCATGAAAATGTTAGCATAGGTCTAGATAATCATTTTATTGCACTAGGAATAGTACAACACTTAGTTTAGGAAGAGGAAGTCGGCCTTCTCCGGAGGTTCACCTCGAGCCCAAGTCCCACAACTTGAGAGGTGATCCCATGTGTCCCAATCACACCAAACATCCTATCCACATTTCTGCCATTGGGAGGGTGCATGATTTGGTGACAATATTTTTGGCACGCCTTGCGGTGGGTCGTGTTGGTACTTCTCTTCGCACTTGCAAGACTCAAAGTACCTGCGACTCCATTTCTTTGGATTTCAAGTCTTAGTGTAATTACTTATGTGAAGAATTCAGACAAGAGCTTCTTCAAAGCAAGGAAATTATCAACATATTGAACTTTCCTTGTCTCCTCCAAAGATAAGGAGAAGAGGCATTTTATTATCACCCATTGCATCTTTACCTTGTAGGGGTCATTCAACCCTTCGTATGGAAAGTTTTGCTTCCATGAACAACCAACCACTTGCTGCTATGGCACGAAACCAATTTTTCCCCCTTCAATGCAAGAATTCTCTTCTATTGGCTCAACGTGACCCTATACCTATTGTGGCGCTCAAAATTTTACCCTTTTATACAGGGGAAACTCACGTTACTCTAGTTGAACATATTCTTGATGTAGCCAACATTTGTGTCATACATAACATTACAGAGGATAACGTTGCGGTCAGACTTCTGGCCACTTCTTTCAAGGAAAAACACTCCAATGGTTTTGAGGGTTAAGTGTTGGCACTATAACTACTTGGGATGAATTGGGAGAAAAACTCTGTAAATAGTTTGAAGACAAGAGTGATCACCTATCACTTTTGGAACAACTCACTACCATGAAGAGGGCTCCTCAAGAATACATGAGTGATTTCAATTTCTGATTCCATAGGACCTGGAATAGGATTCCAACACTCATAAAACCTTCTTCAAATAATGCATTCTTGTACTATTTGTGAGCCTTGAATAGTGATGTAGTAGTTATGATCCAGTCCATGGGAGGGACTACATTACCTGATGCTTACAATGTTGCCATAAGAGCGGAAAATTCCTTGATTTAGGATGGAAAGATAGCTCCATGACCTCCAATGTCATTTTCTCTAGATCTTATGAATAATCAGCCTATCATCACTCCTATTCCAATGAGCCTCTAATCAACCAAATCAGTCTACCCCTGCCTCTTCGAATGATCTATTTGAAGTCAAGTCACTACTGCAAACTTTTGGAAATGAGCTTGTCACACTCAAAAGGCAACAATTTCAATATAATCGTCCATACCAACCACAAAACTAGCAGTATCAGGCTAATCGTCCTCCTTTCCAAGGAAACAACTAGCCTCAAAATCAAGCTACAGGTCAAGCTACAAATGTCAGGCCTTTGAACTTTCAGAACCCTCTTATTGCTAGCTCATCTAGAGCCATAGTACATGTCCGAATAATTTAGTCCAAGACTACGAATGGTGCTATCCTTGTTCTCAACCCCACAATCAAAATATTTTTCCCCATGGAGTTCTTAGTCAGGCCCTTATGGTTCAAAGCATATCTACCCCTTCAGAGTTAACAAATAATTCATCTACACAAGAAGCAACAGATCAACTATAGGCCCCTGAAGAAGTCACTTTGCTTAGCTGGCAAGCTGAAGAGTTTTACGGGTTGAATGCAGAATCCTCATTAGTAGTGGCCAACACTCATTCTAAAAGAGAGCAATGGAATCTCAAGCTCCCAAAGCTGATCAAACATCCACTTCGTAACCCCAGAAAGAAGCAACATTTGATAAAGAGGCGGGAAGAAATTGTCAGAAACATTTTTGGCCAAGCTGAGAGGTGAGAAGGTTCTTCAGGCATCACAGTGCCAAATAAGCATTTTCCAAAAGAAGACTCTAATGCTCAAAAAGGTATTAGAAAGTTGGGGCAATTCCATTCAGCATTGTTGAACAAATGAAGTGTTGGTACCTAGATTTAATCTCCTTCAAAGGCCAAACAACATCATGGATTTGAAAAGACACTCAGAGGTAGATAGATGATTATGTATGTCATTTTGTAGCTAGGGAAGCAATCTATCTGACTTTTTAGCACTCAGGATTTGAAGAAGTGGGTAGCACCTTAAAAGGATGTGATCTTATCCTAACTATTTTAGGTTGTGCCTCTCAACCAAGGTAAGAGAACCTATTTTGTAACCTCTATTATTGAAGAATGCTGGTAAATCCTTCTTTTGCACAAATTTTATAGAGAAGACCTTGGGAAAATATGATCAACACACCAAATCTGACTCTCACGAGTTGTCACTTCCAAATTATGGAGATATTTTCAATACAAGGCAAAGGTTACTAAAGACATTAAGAAATCCTGATTGTTCTGCATATTTTTGCAAGTAGATTTTGTTCCTTTGTTGATACACAGGGTAAACAAGGGGTAGTTTAGGGTGGATAAATGGTTTTTAAATTATTTTGGTGGGAGATGAAGCAGATAAAGTTGATTATACCGGATCTTTGGAGGGACTTCACAATAATGAACAACTTCACAACGGAAAGCTTTAGAAATAGTCAAGACGTTCCTTCAACCAGAAGGTGTGCTTTAATGGAGGCCCAAATCAGCACGTTTTCACATAATCTTTGAGACTCCAACACGAAGGCTCGAATTGAAAGACTCAATTAAACACTAAAGTTTTGATTAATCATGCCTAAGGTACACCCGAAGACTTACAAACAATATTTATCAACAAATGATAGTGAATTGATTTTAAATTTGTTTATCTCATCCAAGATGAAGGCTCTTCTTGAAATGAAATTGAAAATACTATTAGACTATCACAAGGACAAGATCCTATGTGATTTCACAAAAATTTCAATATAAGATTGCAATAGGAACGAAAGAAACTATTTGTAAACATTCGAAAATAAAGTAGACACAAAATTGCTAGAGATTAGACACAAATTAATTCCAATTTTTCTTAGATTCATCAAGTAGGGAAAGCTTCTAGAGCAATCTTAGTGCTTGTTAATGGCTATACATCTACAACCAACTTGACATGATAGAAAATCTAACATAGAAGAAAATAATAGGTAATCTTGGCTTTGGTCTCTCGGGAAGACGACTTTCTCAAAAAATTTCTCAAGAATTCATACTCCGACCATTTGCAAGAGTATTCTCATTGCATTTATACATTTTTTCTCACTCAATTTTCCCCCAAAAGAGAAGAATATTCGAGGGACCTTTGCTTGTTACCAATTTGTTTCAAACAATGACGTTTAACAAATTTAGATCCGAAATCTGCCAGGTGGACCAATTGTGAACTGATCATATTTCTTGGGCCCTCGACTAATGACTAGGATGCCATGCCATAACTTTTTGGGAGTCCCTTTAATCATTCTGATTCTATCATGTGAGAAATCCCCTTTTAATCATTTTTTGGAGCCTCTGCATAGCTTGTACTTGACAGGTCATCCCTTTTGCTCTCGAGGCAACACCTTTTTCACCTTTGTGCACCTGCACCTTCATCATTTCATCCCTTTTCCCTCCTTTTCCTCTGAAATTTTACTCTGCAACTTTTGGATATGGCATTTTACATTTTTACACGAGCTCGAGCAGAAATCCACTTCAAAAGTACTTCAGATTTACAAATTGAGCTCCCAAATTGATTCAATTGAACTTTACAGACAAAACGACACAAATTTGCCAAAAAATTGATGAAGAATGATGCAAAAATACATCTCCAAACATCCTGGAGCTTTAATGGTGGCAAAATCAAATGAAATGCATAACTACCATTGATCTTTCCTTTCAAATTTTAATTTGAGCCTTCCACATGGCAAAATGTGATTGGAAATGGGCCTGGAGCACTTTTTGACATTTTATAACCTTTGGAAAAAGTAAAATTTTGACATTTTTCTCCGCCCCTCCAAAAATAGGCTTGACATGTGTCCCAATGTGGGTCCCAAAGGAACCACAACTTGATTCTGTTATTTTACCTCATTTTTGGAAAAAGGAAAATTTTCCAAATTTTCCCCGCAGCTCCGCCCTTCCGCCTTTAGCTTCTGATGTGGGTCCCAACGACTGCGCTTCATTTTTTCACTTTATACTTATTTTCCAAAAAGGAAAAAGTTCCACATTTTCCCCATGGGCCCACACCTTCGTTTTGACTATTCAACATTGGCATTACTTTCCTATCGGGGCCATGCTTCAACTTACAATTTTATCCCTTTTTACAAAAGGCAAAAACCTTAAATAACCCCAAAGCTTCGTTTCTCCATTTCCCCACCTGCTACGTGTCTCAATGGCACATTTTGAGATGGTCCCAAAAAGTAGAGACCCCAAACAAGTGCAGGCTCAACACATGTCTCAGTCTGAAAGAGTCTTCAAGCACCAACACAGGGAGACAAAAAACATGACAGAGGCCGCAAACTGAGGAAATTCAATGACAAATGGGGTGAGACTAATTTGAGCACCAACATGAAGAAAACTAACCTGAGTGTCACAATGTGGGATGCACTCTCAATTCCTTCTCAACGGAATCTACTGCAAGAGGCTTTGAACAATTTTTGTACAACTGATGGATCATCGGACATAAAACAACAAAATCAACAAGTTTGTGTCAACCAGAGAAGAAAGAAACTCCTAAGGCTAGCAAGCCACCACCATTTTATGTTTCCCTGATCATTGGCAATCATTTGGTTCATAATTGCATGATCAATTCTAGAGCCAGTAGTTCCGTTATGCCTAAATAGATTACAGATGTGTTAGGCATACAATATGTGCCAGTTGCAAAAGGAGTTGTTTAGTTAGATGGCACAACTGTTAAGACTATTGGAGTCATTAAGGGGCTCTAGCTTACCATCCATGCATGTCCTAGCTTTTCATTTACACAAGACATATCCGTTATTGATCTTCCTCCTCTCTTTGCCATTTTCCTATCATGAGATTTCACTACCAAGATGGGTGGTTACTTGTCATCAGATTGGTCACACATGATTCTTAGAACTCACTATGGAATGAAGGTGACTATAAGAGCATAACCGATTTTCCATAATCATGTGGAGCCATACACTGCTAATCCCATAAATGGAATTATGTTATTTGTGATCCAGAGGACGAAGATGCTGATCATGAACCAACCACTCTTGTAGAAGAGGTCCCCGATACATTACTTGATGAGGTAAGTACAAATCTTCAATATGATCCCTATGCTGATTTATTGGTGGATGAAGAATCTGGATGACTATTGTTGGAAGAAACTGGATTGGGTACATACTGCATCCACGAAGAAGGAACAATCATACCTCAATTGGTTAAAATAAAAAACAATTATGAGGGACTGTGGCAATTATTCTTCGATGGTTCGAGGAGTAAAAATGGGTCCTGCAGTGTGCAAGAGTTATGTTGATTTCTCCATAAGGAAACAAATACTTCTCATCTTTTTTATTACAATTTAGTTGCACTAATAATGTGGCTAAATATGAGGCTCTCATACAAGGGATTCAACTAGCTCAGAAGAAAGGAATCAAGGCTTTGACTATTTTTGGAGATAGTGAGTTGGTTGTGCATCAAGTAACGACCCGCAGCGCATCAAAAATGATCTCTTAAGGTCATACAAGAATCAAGTTTGGAATTTGATAGAGGATTTTGAAGCTTTTGGAATTCATGCAGTTCCCAGAAAGTAAAATCAGGATGTTGATAGGATTGCTACAATTGGCTCACAGTATGACATACCTATGGACATCATGAAAGAGGATCAACAAGTAGTCAAGATGGTGGTCCGTCTCCGCAATTCTAGATAATTTAAGTAGCTGGCAAGTATTTGATAGTGACAAACAAATTGTTCTTTTCCTACAAGAGGAGGCAGAGTTTGCTGCCAAACACCAAGATAAACTACAAAATTCATATGGTGATCAGATTATACATCTAAAGGAAACAAACTACCAAAGGGCTTAGTTACCCTTGAATCCATCTTCAATTCAGATGATCAGGCCAAATGACAAAGCACAAACATGGTGGTCAAGGAAGAGGATTTCAAGAAGTTGAGGTGACAAGTGATTTTTTTAAAAGATTGGTAAAGTGTGCACTGCTCAAGAGAAGAAAGATTTCATCGAATTATGTCAATAATATCACAATATTTTCGCATGGAGCTACAAAGACTTATGGTTTTGATCCGGGCCTAGCACAACATACCATTGAACTGGACCCAAATTCTAAGCCAGTTCACCAGAAACAAAGGCCAATTAATCCCAAGATTGAGCCACTGATGAGAAAGGAGCTAACCAAACTCATCGAAGCCTGCATAATTTTCCCTATCAAACATTCCTCATGGGTAGCCAATCTAGTGCCAGTAAGGAAGAAGAATGGAGAGATCTAGTTGTGCATGGATTTCAGGGATTTAAATCGTGCCTCGTTAAAAGACCACTACCCTCTTCCATCAATGGAGAAAATCCTTCAAACAGTGGTAGGGGCTCAAAGGTTTTCCTTGCTCGATGGATATTCAGGATATAATCAGATTCTAGTCCAAGAATATGACCAATTCAAAATGACTTTCACTACTAAGTGGGGCACGTATGCTTACAAAAAAATGCCATTTGGATTGTCTAATGCAGGGGCTACCTTCCAAAGAGCCATGGACATGGAATTTAAAGGATTAATTAATGATATCATCTTGGTTTACCTTGATGATATAACTGTATATTCTAAGCATGTTGAAGATCACATCACACATCTAAGGAAGGTTTTTCAAGATGTAGAGAATTTGGGGTTTCACTCAATCCAAAGAAGTGCATTTTTGTAGTGCAAGAGGGAAAGTTTTTGGGACATGTTGTTTCAGTAGAAGGACTATCCATTGATCTAGCCAGGATTCATTCAATCATGTCGTTATCTCTTCCAAGTCACAAGAAAGGCCTTCAGAGTTTCCTAGGAACCATAAATTTCATACGGAGATTCATTCCCCAATTTGCAACATTGGCTAAACCACTGAAAACCATGCTGAAGAAGAATATTCCATTCTCATGGACAAAAGAAGGAAAAAAGAGCTTCAAGGCTATCAAAATGGCCATTTCTCAAGCTCCCACGTTGGTAAACCCTAGGTTTGATAAAGATTTTATTCTTTATGCTTTTGCAGGTCAGGAAAGTATTTCAGGATTCTTACCTAGCAAAATGATGATATGATGGAGCAACCAATTGCCTTCTTCAGTCAATCCCTTAAAGAATATGAGCTTAAATATTCATTTGTTGAGAAACATGTATTTGTAGTTATTCGAGCCCTAAAGAAATTTAAGCACATGTTGTCCAACAAAAAATTCACCTAATGGTCTCCCATCTTGGTGTCAAAGACTTTTGTTGAATAAAGAGATGAATGAGAAATGTGTTGGGTGGATTACAAAGGTGATGGAGTATGATGTGCACATAAAAGTCACCAAAATTGTTAGGGGAAAGGGTTGTGTCAGTAGCTTGCTTATGACATACATAAGAAGGCAAAAGTGAGGAAGAGGTTATGCTTTTGAATGCTGACAAAGGTAATGATCAGGTTGACTGGTTAACAAAGATGTAAAATTTCCTCCTCACGGGGCATATCCTTCAAATATGGATAAATTCCAAAGATGTACTTTCTCTCCAGTCTATTCCATACATCCTAGTCGATAATGTTCTTTTCCAAAAGGACTTGAATGGTGTTCTTCTATACTGCATCAAACCAAAGTAGGTGAATAAGATATTAGAAGAATTCCATAATGGCCTATCTGGGGGGCATTACTCTACTCATACAAATGCCACCAAAATTATGCGAGCTGGTTATTATTGGCCAAATTTGTTCAAAGATTCTCATCTCTGGGTGAGGAAATGTAAAGAATGCACCCTTTTACAGTAAACAGAAAGCTTACACTAGATGAGGGAAGTAGGCACTTCCATAGAATTAACAATGCTTTCTTTGTTGTCATTCTCTATCGTTTCGATAAAGAGTTATACAACCAAGGATTTTTGATGAAGCCTTTAAGGAAGTACATGAGTGGGGAGCTATCTACTTATAGTTCCCTACATTTACATATATTCAGATTCCTAGTTTCGTAGGTGCTCCCAGCAAGCTGCCAAGATGTCCCACTGACAAGTGGATCTTACTAGAATTAGTTCGGTAGTTGCTGTACTATCATAAGATTAAGAATAAACGGCACAAGGTGGGAGTTCAATTCCCTATTTCAACGGTAGATACACTTGTCCCAATATCTATAAGGCAAAGAACGTAGATGCGAAGATGTCAGAAGTAACTTTGCGGACCTTCCATCCTTGGACCAATTTTGTCTCTATTGGGTAAAATTTGGTGAAACATGATTGTCTAGTTCCCACGTGCCCTAGTTAGAAGACATTTGGATTCATTGTCGAGATGAAATCATCATCGACAAAGAGATTATGAGAGGTTAACTCTGGATGAGGTTCAACAATTTGGTATAGCCGATATTCCAAAAGAAATGCAAGATGATGATGAAGTCTTGGATGCAACATATAAAGATAATAATGTTGCCAATCAACCATTGCCATGGATTGATTGGTATGTAGAAGAATGTTGCAATACCAAGGAGAGGGTGGGGCCCATTCTCAGAGAACCTATAGTTGGTTGGTTACCTTGGGAATTTCACCCAAAGGGTTAGATCAACCTACAAATACAGGATCCCAACCAACCATGAGTCTTCCAACACCTACAAAAGGGAAGAAGTCCATCCAAAGGGGCCAGACAGTTCCAAAGAAGATCTCATTTTTTGTTGGTAGCTCCTCTCTCTCAAAGGATCCCCCTTCCAAGGTTGTGTCTCTAGCAATACCAACCTCGAAATAGTTGAAGTTGTTGATTCTCTAAGTGTCTCATAGGATCTGCCATCTCCTCTTTCATCGTCACTTCCTCCATCATTTCCTTCCACCTCTACAATCATTTCTTCTTTCCCATCCCCTTCTATGGCCCAAGTATTCTCATCTCTTCTAGTTCTCTCAGTAGGGGAAACGATTGGGTCACCCATCTCTTCTTCACTACCTCTAACACTTCCATTTCTTTCTGTCTCATCTTCTAATCCCATTGTATCCACTCCTATGGCCATTCTCACATCCACCCCATCCATTATTGCCACCTCTATTCAAATTCCAACTAATGTTTTTGGTGCTCTTATTTTGACTAGTGCTTCAGTACTAAATCGGTTGTTCCACTCCCATCAACATCACCATTACAAAATGGCTATTTCATCAGAACTCAAAATAGAAGAAGAATGTGCCTCAGGGGATGTCATAGACCTAAGTGTATTGGAACCCACACCAAAAATATAGGCCAAGAGGCCTAAAATTGTTTCCATCCTATCAGTGAATCAATCTGGAGAAAGGGTCGTAGAAGTTGCTACTCCCATTGAAGGGAAAACCAAGGAAACTATTACAACAACGGATTATCGAATTTCTAGATTTTCACTTGGAAAAGCAACACACGAAGGAGATAAACATGATGTGCAGGCTGCTCTTGGAATTTTTTTTGGAAAAATATGACAAGGAAAAGGCTTCCAAGGATGAGCTCAAAGCAAAGGTTGAGCAACTCACTACATTATTAAGGAAGGTAACACAACCAACTCCATCTACCAAGGTTTCAACTACTATGGCTCTGATAGTTTCCTCTACTCTCGATGATATTCCTTATCATGAGATTGAGAAGATAGGTCAGAAGGGAAGATCGGTAAATGGATGGATGGAGCGTATACTTCAAGAAGCCAATCCTTTAATTAAAGAGGCTCTTGAAATATATAATGATTTGATTCGGAAGAGATGTTATTTGTAAAATGGATGAATCCTTTTCTGAGGATAATAATAATCTAAACTTGAATTTAGCCACATGGAGTGAAATCAGAGAAGAAGATTCAGATTTACTCCTTCAGGAGGATGTAATTGATGATGCTTCAAAATTGTTTGAATATCAAAAGGCAATGGAATTCTAGTCTCAAGTGTTGCAAGATTTAATAAAGAAGTTGGATGATAAACGAATAGAAATCATGGATGCTCTGAATGACATATCAGAAGAGTTTGATATTATTAGTTGTAAGTTCTTCAATGAGAACATTGATGCTCTTCCAGAGGATCAAATCTGGGAAAATTTCAAAGATTTGGTGAAACAAGATGATGAGGTTACCCGGACTTTCAGCAGTGACTCTATTGATAGGTTGGTGTCATGCCAGAATTTCACAAGAAGACTAAAGAAGGTTGTGGGTAAAATTAGAAGAATTCCAGCCAAAATCACAAGGGAAATTGAGACAATAGATGTAGTGAATCACTACACATGTGGGCTAGAGGACGGAGAGATTTAGGGAATTATCAAGCGTTTCATCGAGTACAAACATCGATGGTTGCTTGGGAGAAAGATCAAGGAAAATTGAAGCTAGAGAAGATGTTGCAATGCCCAACCAAGGCTAGGCAGCCATGAGAGGACTGATCCAAGCTCGGATCGGTCAAAGTTGTGAGAGTTGACTGGGTCAAATTCTTGCAACAAACTTTGCTATTTTTATGGGAGCATGTTCCCTTGAATTTAATGACATTTCTATTTTTAGTAAATTGTTAGTTAAGGCCCAACTGTAATGGCTCAACCTAAGGAACTTATAAATAGAGAAGTACATTAAGTCTTAAGAAAATCAATTTTTGGAGAAGTTACTCTTCAAGCTTGGAAGAGTGCTTTGAATATTCAAAAACTTTTCAATTACATTCAGAGTGATATTTTTCCATGGAAAGATGAGTTATTGTGTTAATGGTTGATGCATTTATGCTTTGTGAATGCATAGTTCCTTAGTATAAGTGGTTGGCTTGCCTTTATCTCGAATATCTTATTTCATTTTGTTAGAAAGTGATATAATTGTGTGAATATCAGTTGTGAAAAAGGTTATCTTCCTTATGTTATACAAGCCATATTATCATTGACTTTTATGAATGAAATGGATGTTTGACATGTGCTTATTTTATATTATTGTGGTGATTGATTATGTTTCTGATTGAACTTGATCTATCTATGCATAATCTGAGTTTAACAATAGGAACATATGCTTCTTAGTTTGTGATATCATGTATCCTCTCCAAGTTACAACAGGTGAAGTTGGTTTGTGGTGCACACACCCTCTTCAAATTAACCCTTCTGAGTTTGACAATACCCTTTATTTGGTGCATCAACATCCTAGTATAGTTTTATTTCTTCAAATCTCTTTCCCTAAACCCCATGAAAATGTTAGCATAGGTATAGATAATCATTTTATTGCACTAGGAATAGTACAACACTTAGTTTAGGAAGAGGAAGTCGACCTTCTCCGAAGGTTCACCTCGAGCCCAAGTCCCATAGCTTGAGAGGTGATCCCATGTGTCCCAATCACAATGAACGTCTTGTCCACATTTCGTCCATTTGGAGGGTGCAATGATTTGGCGACAACAATGATATCACAATGGAGTCATTTTTCTTTTGACCAATGGTGGAAATAGAAAATTTCCAAATTAAAGAGATGTTATTTCTAGAAAAAAACCATATAAAACCTATAATACAATATACAAAATTAAGTCCTTCAAACACTTGGAAATCCACCAACCATTACTCACTTGTATTCCTTTCATGTTTCATTGGATGTACGATTGTGTTCTACAAAAACAACACACAAATTGTTTTAGAACACAATCGTACACACATCTCTCATACCCACAATTCAAACCTCATCGTTTCATCAAAAGGAAAACAAAAACAAGAAATCATCATGACCTCTTAATAATAAAAGTAAATAAGTATACATATCGTTACCTTAAATACTTCTTTCACTTTTTGTAATAATTAACATAATATTTTTTTCACACAATTTTTTTCCTCTTTTCTTATACTTTGAAAAATTATTTATTTACTAAAAATATTTTACAAATTAAAAGTGACTTCTAAGTTTCTAAAATTTAATTCACCTTTATTCTTATTGGATAATAAATCTTGATGTGGTATTAATGGCACAAAAGCCTTTTTGGAAGATGTGTTCATATATTTAATAAAACAATAATGATGTCGCTTAAAAATGGTTTTTCAACTTTGAATAATAGGTAAGGAAGTTTTTTCGTTTTATTAAAAGTTTAATAGTAAGTTGGCTAGGTTTTTTTGGATTAAAAGTTTGATAGGGGTTAGGTCTCAAATTGCATTTATTCACTTAGAGTTAAGGACGAGGGGTATTCCATTCCATTAAATCCATTTGGGGTATAATCTCAAGCTCAATTTTTTTCTTAATATCTATTGGGATTTGTACCTTAATGGATGGCTAGACAACACCTTTTACATTATCATCCTCATCGTTGGACTACACCCCACTTGATAGATAGAGCATTTTGGTTTCAAGGTATCAAAAGGTTTTTGGTGTATGCCGACACTACATCCTATTATTATAAGGTAAAATTTTGAAAGAGGTGTGAGTCATTCATATTTAACAAGTACCATGTAATGGCTTATTCCCATTGAAATAATTGTAGTTGAAAGTATACCTTTTAAATTGTATTTAATAGATATCATACAAACAATTGTTGTAAAAGTGTAAAGTAGAATGTAAAAGATGTAATTTTTTAATGTCGAGTATTTTTATATAAGGATAATTATTTTGAATACAACACATTATTAGATTTAACTACATTCATAAAAGTCATTCTTGTAATTGATTTAACAAAATATAAACTTTTGTAAAACCCTAATTGCAACGTAACAAATTTAAACTATGATAAACAATTGCTAGATACAAGAGGACACAAGTAATAAGCTAGATAAATATGAAACCCTAGGTGCAAGAGAGAGTGAAGGAATTAGCTAATTTGTGCATGATATTGGGCTGTGTAGACTAGGAAGCTGATAAATAGGAAGGGTAAAATGTCACAACTATACACAATAAATTATGGAACTACCAGATAAGCCTGGACAAGGGCACCTACACCGGGGGGTGCCAGGCGTTAGAGTCGTCTATTGGTCTCTCGTGATCTGCAAAATGGTCGAACCTAAATTTTCTGGTGTCGCAAGGTTATCACTAATAGTCACCGTTGGTTTCTGTATGTTGCACTATGATTGGAAAATTCACCTATAACTGCAAAGAGATAAATGACTTTTTGCAAAACCCTCAAACTACATCAAATCCTAAAAAATAAAGATGTACTATGAGGAGTCGGATCGACCGCGATAGTCACTCAACTAAGTGAACTTATGACCAAGTGTTACATTACATCTCAGACTCCATGTAGTTCTTGTGCGTGTGTGATAGAATCATGCCCTAGGAAGCCCTTGTCAAGTGCACGCGATAGCAAACGATAGTTAGATGTACCAATGTAAATAGATGTGTGGATGGAAAAATGAACTTCCCTTCGATGAGTGTCGTTGATGCTCGTACTTTAATCATATTATTATGTCAATCCAGGGTGGTGTCCATGGCTATTTACAACAAAGGGAACAATAGGAATGACATTGCGAAGTACGTAATTTAGTAACAAAAACTAAGAAATTACTGAATTGATCGTGATTACAAAATAAAATGCTTGAAAGGAAAACTAAAATGAAATAAAAATTGGAAAATTACTGACCATGAAAACATAAGTGCATCAAAGTAATGAAATAAATGTTGGAACAATAAATGCATTCACAAAGACAGAAAAGGAAATAAATGTAAACTCCCTTTTTGTTGGTTAGGAGTGGCCCTTGCCCCTTCCCTTTGATCAGGTTTAACACTTGAACTCAAACAACAAAAATTTCCCTGAACTGCTATCTTTATTGAATTAAAAATGCACTCTTACAATGAATCAAATGACTAATAAATCGAACCACTAAATCTAAGTACATGATCTCTTTTATACAAGAGATGTTCTAGTTTTGTTAGGAGAGAACTAGTTATTCCAAATGACTAAGTCTACTTAACTAAATGCTAACTAAAGCGATAACTATCTATTTTGGGAAATACATAAATGAAAGGGACAATCCCGAAAGTATTTGAATTGGAATCATTCATGACAACTGAAGAGGAAATCCATGATTGGCTCCTTTGAAGGAGTCAATCACTGCTGGAAGATTTTTCGTCTCATAACTAATTGAGATAATTTCAGTGATAACAAACCTTAGTTCAGAGTACTTCATCCTCCAAGTTGGGCGGAATGTTTTCTAATTAAATGGTGTTGTTTATGTCCAAGATATGGTGTTGCTAGCTGTGATTTCAATAATTTGAATGATCGAAATGTCTCGTGTGAAATTCCTACTTTGGTAAATCATGGTTGATGACCTGGATGATCTGGATGTGGTCTTCTAAGTTCCTTATTAACATGGAGGTGAGTCCTGTGCCAACACGTTAATTAGAGTCATGTGTCGGTGCATTGATTAAGTCTCGCACTCCCTACGATAACTCAACACATACTCTTTCAAAAGTGTAGTTAATGTTTCCAGATCTATTTAAGTCATTTCTGAAGAAGAATTAACAAAGTAAAAATAACAAACATATGCATAATAATTCCTTCAAAATCATAGTAAAGTATTAAATATAAGAAGTTAACATTGTTCATCGTGCACTATGATATCAAAATGGTATAAGGCTATACATGGATTAAACATCACAAAATGGGGTTCATCACTCCCCAAACTAAAGGTTTAGTAGGTCCTCCTGCTACCTAACATTCAATTGCTCTACAATTCTAGAACAATTATATTCATTGGAAAAAGTTTGCCAAGTTTCATCCAAAGATGTATTAGAAAATCCAAAATGATCAACAACATTGTCCCTCCAAGTCTTGTAGCTTCCCTTTGGTTGGTCATCTATTGAATTCCATCATGGCATGGGTGTAAGGATTAGTGGGGGCATGTATCTCATACCAATCCATTATTCTTTGAGGTCTAGAATTATCTTGCAAATATCTTTTGCTCGTTTCAATGACCACCGAAGGTTCGTTGGTGAAATGACCTCTTTCCTCTTGTATGGCTCCAAGCAATTGATATTGTACCTAGGAGGAAAGGAAATTAACATTGAATGTGGGGATCACCTATTCTTTGAAATTCTTGACACAATTCCAAAGAATATTTGTGTACTTGTCTACTAGACGTAGAAAGTACACCTGTGAACGGAACCTATTGAAAAACCAAAGTGACGTTGGTAAATCATGCCTCATTAAGAGGCCAATGTTAGATTCTAATTTCACAAAGATTTCCTGTTGATCCCTCCATTCACCTTGATGTTTGAGGGTTGAAATGAAATCCTTAATTTTACTTATCATATATAAATATTGATTAGAATTTTAATTTTTCTAGGAGAAGAAACTTGTGAACATAGAATTCATACAACAATTTTTTTCTCAACATTATTACTGCAAAGTATATGCAGCTACAAACTATCTATCATCCTCAAAATCTATATCCAACATTGCACGAGCCCTAGATATTTTCCATTTGAATAACTATTATTTTAAAAATAATGCATAAAAGTTCGAAGGGGTTGTTGATCATAGAGTTGACTTACTGTAAGAACATTTTCCTTCAACAATTGATTTTATTCTTTCAAATTTTTATTTTCCTCTTCCACTACCCTTAATCTGTAGCATTCTTCCATCCATTTGACCATACCTCTTAAAAAAATAATTTGAGGAAAAACTTTCTCTTGCTCTCTTTTTCTTTCCTACAACAGTGTAAGTGAGGTGCCAAGCTCCTTGGTTCTAGCTTGAAGGGAGCTTACCTCCTATTCTCGTTCCTCTACAACCTTTTGTAATTGAAGGGTGGCTTCCTCATGTTGTGCTAGTGTGCCATGTATTTTTGAATCTCTTGATCTTTGGTAGCTATTTGCTGAGAAGTGAGTTTCCTTGGCCTCCAAAAGGGACTGCAGTTGGTTGATTCTCTCATGAGCTATCTGTAGCTCAAACTAAATTTTGGACAGGGAGAGGACTTGGGGCATGATAATATCAGAATCAGGGGAGAACTAGGTTCTCCCTCTTCCATAGGTGCTTTCCCTTTATCTCAATTAGCGATCCTTGAAAGGAACGATAAGAAGATCGTTCCAAGCCATGAATATCTCAGATGATCATAACACACCACATTTGATAAGCTGAAATAAATTCACTAGAATAACTTTACAAAATAATTTGCAAACAAAGAACAATAATATCATATATTATTATGGAACTCTCATGTATATAATGAGAATGAGCCTTGCTTATATAGGTAAGGAAGATCAATCTAAGAACCAATCAAGGTTGTAGATCAAACCCTAAATCAAGGAAAGAACTTGTCATCAAAGAACTAGTCAAGACCATAGATTTAGGAAAGAATTAGTCATCAAAGATCTAGTCATCAAAGATTTAAGATTTAATACCATAGATCAAGGAAAGAACTATACCTAAGCAACTAGATAATATCTTCCTAATATCTAAATAAGATAAAATAAATATCCTCACACATAAGTGGGTGTGAGGATAAATACAATAAAGGCAAATAAAGTACCTAGGTGACCATTAGCTAAGGTAAATACCTACTCTAACACCCCCTCAAGTGAATCTAGGGGCCCAAAATAAAAGTGGCATATCCACAAGTATGGGTCCCGACAACTAGGCTTGATGAGGTACTCATGTACAATAACTGAGAAAAAAGGACACCACAAGGTACCCAAAACTAGTAACAACAAAGTAGAGAGAGAAAAAACCCATTGCAAGACATCCTAAGAATCTTGGCTCAAAAACTCATATGATACTTTGAAAAATTTTGGTGTGCACCATGGTCTAAATCCACTACTCAATTACAAAACTCAAAAACAACCGACATGAAAAAAATACTTCACTTTACTTAGAATAGCTCCATATAAGGAGACTGTCAACGGAGTGATGTCAAAAGTGTAAAAAAACACTAAACATAATTTGATCAACTATTACAAATAGGTGTGCCACGATCTAATAAAAATAACCAAGGCAACAAGGCAAGGACATAAGATCTAAATAAATAGGAGTGCCACGATACAAGAAATGCCAAGGTAACAAGTTAAGTACACAAAACTCGAAGAAGTAGGATCAACACCACACCCTCCCATACTACTGAATGGGTGGAGTGACGCTACAAATTTGTATGAGTTGTCAAAAAACTACTTGAACACTGAAAAACTAACATTGGGCTTCACCATAATAACTTCCCCATAAGAGAGATTTATCAACATGCCAAAATGTTGAAAATACGATATAAAATCTCTCAACAAATAGAGAGATACACTACACCTGCTAAAGAAAAATGCTTAAAACAAAGAGCATTACAATGTAGAAGGTATAGAAAATGGAGCAAGAGGTTGAATGGTGGAGGAGCCATGCCTGTAGATTCCTCTCAATGAATGCCTATGTCACCACCACGAGTGATCATATATCCACCCCAAATCAACATGAATGGATGAAGAAGATTCCTACATATGACTTGGTGTAAAATGCACAATGGGTTCATGCAAAGGAACATCAAAATGTGTGTCAGGTCGATCATGTATGACAACTGAAATATCGGTTTCTTAAGCCTGAGTGAAGGTGTAGAACTCATTTATAGCTCATGATCCTTGGAAAGAGTTGAGCGAACAAAAATAGGAGCTCTATCAATGTGTGGTTCCAATAAAGTATTTGCTCGAAACCAATGTCATGGCGAGAATTCCACTTAACATGTGGAATAAGGGAAATAATACCATGTGAATGTCTACCAATACCTCCATCAGTAAAACCCATAGAATGGATCATGTAAGAACCGAATGTAATGGTATGCTTCTCAAAAGATCCATGCATATGAGCGGAAGGGAGCACAGTGGGGTACTCGAGTGTGTAAGTGCAATAGGCATAGATGCATAAGAACATGCAGTAACAAGCCTAATAGGCTTTAAAGCATCGTGGAGTAGGAGTAGGCTAGCATGCTCGGCCCGATAGATCAAGGCTAGTGGGTACATGAGAAATAGTCACAAGTGGACTAGGAGCATGGATATGAGTGTCCAAAATATGATGGTGATGTTGTAGACTAGCAATTTTTGCTGCAGGGAGTGTATTAGTGTATCCTTATCATGAATGAGTGCTTGAAGAAGATAATTTCACTTCTTGAGTGATCTATTTTCTTCCACAAATTTTACAATATCCTCTTGAAGTCTACACACTTCAGATAAAACCATATCATTCTCATAATCCATGATAGATACAAGAATAAAACACTCAAAAGTTTAGGATGTCAGGCTCAACCGAAATTGTGTCCACAAGTGATTATAACACCCCCTCAAATTTGACACTTTATAATTGAGTGCATGTAAATATTACAATGAGTAAAAGTACCTTTTACATTTGAAATATGTGTATAAAATGTCACCAATGTGTAGATCTCAAAAAAATACACAATTTTAAAAAATGATCACCTTAATCTAAGCTACGGATCAAAGTTATGAGCTCTAGAAGGTTTTGCTATTAAAAATAATATTTTAATGTTGAATTTTTTTAAAGGTACACGTGACACCCAAATTTCTAGAGGGTAAAAGAGTGCATCCACATGACACACTTGTGACCAAAGGATAAAAATTTGTGCCCAAAACCTAAATGTCCAGAGGCTAAATCATCACATCTAGAGGGTACACGTTTATATCTAATGGATAAAAGAATGCACCTAGAAGGTACACATCTGTGTCAATGGATAAAAGACTACATCCAAAATAGAAATATCCAGAGGGTAAAAGAATGCATCCAGAAGGTATACGACTATATCTAATGGATAAAAGAATGCACTACTCAGGTACGAATCCACGTCTAATGGATAAAAGACTGCACTCAGTTGCGAGAACCACGTCCCAATGGATAAAAGATCGCATCTAAAACAAAAATATCCAGAGGGTAAAAGAATGCATCCAGAAGGTACACACTTATATCCAACCCAGAAAATTGATATAATTTTTGTGTCAAAAAAATTATACATAATTGTATGGATTTTGAGAAATGTGCCAAAAAAACCCTTTTAAAATGTCTAGATTTGACTGTCTCAAAACATGGTTGAGTTTACAGTCGATTATAGGGTTTTGGCACCTTCCAAATCTAATGGCACACTCCATTTTGCATAAAAATACATGTTGTAGAAAAGTGCTAACAAATTTTGAATACATGAAAATAATAAACCCTTTCTTGCAAAGAAAAACTTACAGATGGATGTCTACATCATCTATCACTCTGATACCATGAAAGGAACGATAAGAAGATCGTTCCAAGTCATGAAGATCTCAGATGATCATAACACACCACATTTGATAAGATGAAAGAAATTCACTAGAATAACTTTACAAAAGAATTTGTAAACAAAGAACAATAATATCATATATTATTATGGAACTCTCATGTATATAATGAGAATGAGCCTTGCTTATATAGGAAAGGAAGATCAATCTAAGAACCAGTCAAGGTCGTAGATCAAGCCATAAATCAAGGAAAGAACTAGTCATCAAAGAACTAGTCAAGACCATAGATTTAGGAAAGAACTAGTCATCAAAGATCTAATCAATACCATAGATCAAGGAAAGAACTAATCAATACCATAGATCAAGGAAAGTACTATTTCAATACCACTATATATCTTTCTAATATCTTTCTAATATCTAAATAAGATAAAATAAATATCCACACACATAAGTGGGTGAGGAAAAATACAATAAACGTAAATAAAGTACCTAGGTGAACATGAGCTAAGGTAAATACCTACTCTAACAATACTCCAAATGTAGGCACATAATCTTCAATTTCCACTTCTACTTTAGGAGCAGATAAGGACACTGCATTGTTAGGAGACTTAGGTGGGGTTTGAACTAGGGTTTGCATTATTTTAGTTGCTTCTTGTTCTTCGTGGGATAGGGGATTATCACTTGGTGTCTCATGGAGGGTAGGTGTAGGATTTGAAGTTCGAAGATGTTTCTTGGGTCTCACAGAGGTAGAGGGGGCTTGTTCTACAACCACCGTAGGATTTAGGGCACATTATTTTTGAAAATTTAACCATTTATTCATCCCATGCCTCTTCTTAACAAACTGATGTTTGCATATTAAGTGGATCAAACCATGGAATTTCAAATATGGAGCCCCCATCAAAATTTCTCTGTAGCAACACAAATGGATTCATATAGAAATTGTGGCAAATTAATCTTATACTGAGGTATGTTTTGACCATGTCGAAGATGGATTAACATTCTTAACACATGACCCAATACAATTTCATATTTCCCTTCACATGTAAAATATTTAATCAACCATTTTTCCACTTCATCCCAAGGTTCAGGTATAGTGATTATTTTAACCCCTTTTTCTTTTCCCTTATTATCTATGACCAGCTGTAATTTCTCTTTTTCCCAACTATAAATATTTTAATTACTTCATGATACATGGTCCTATCACTTACTACTAACCCCTCATTAGGTAAACTAGAAAGATGATTGATTACAATTATAGTTGGAGAAAAGGGAATTTTCTTACCATTGACAGTAGAGTGCCCCTCTTCCATGTTCCTTGTGAATTCTTCAGTCATTGAAACATTGAATTCTTCATATGCCAATAGGAAATCTAGTCATCCCACACTTTTAAAAATTTCAACTGCCCTTGTATCAACCAAAATCTCAATAGAGCTTGTTGGCTCATGTCGCAACCTAGGCCCCATATCCAAAACTTATACATAGGTAGGAAATATGGATGAAGGAATAAGAAAAGAGGTGGATTTTTTTTGTAGAGTGGTAGTGCGAGGAATGGGAAGTTATAATTTAGCAAGAGGAAATGGAATGGACTTAGCATGCATGCAATATAACCAAATTGGGAAAGTTATGTTATTATCCCGAGGTGGTAATGGAGTTAATTGGACGTGTGTGAACATTATGGGGAAATGAATTATGGATTTAGCTTGGGATTTGAGAAGTGTGCAAAGTGAGTGGTAATCAAGGTGCATGATGTTCAATAATTAACAACCCATGATTTAAAACTTCCCTATATTTAAGAAATGAATTGATTGCGCATACCTTGGTATTAAAACTTGTCAAATATCCACCGCCATTCCATGTTGGTGTGATGCTCCCTTCGTACTTGGTACTTCCTTTATTGATGATCAGATTCAGGGTAGAGGACCACCATTTCTAGTTTTTAGTCCTTTGTATTTATTTGAATTTTTTTTTGAAGCATTGGCTGCCATTTATGGTTTTCAGCCAATGCCTCTGAGGAGGGTGACCACCATCACTGGTTTTTCAATCACCCCCTCTTTATTACTTAAAAACTGGTTGATCAAGTTTGAGTTATGTTGGGCAAAGAAACTCTGCCCACACACTTCAGATCTGAATCCTCTTGAATTACCTTCTGAAACTCTTCTTTTGATGTTGGCTTATGGTATAGCCTTAGTTTGTGCCCATTAACCAACATTACCTTCCTTTCTCCATCTATTGGAACCAATTGGATAGTCCCATTTTCAAATACTTCTGCAATTTGATATGGACCCATCCATCTCATCTACAATTTCCTTTAAAGTCCTTATACTTTGAATCAAAAGCAAAGCCCAGTCTCCTACCTAAAATTTCCTTGGTTTTATCTGCTTATCATGCTTAGAGCTGCCTCTATTGTTGAATGATCTCAATATGATGCAATTCCTGAAGTCTAATTTCATCTAATTCATTTAATTGAATAATTCTGGCTTGTTGTGCTTCTATCAAATCAATGCCCACTTCAGCTGTTGTCCTCAAGGTTTGAATCTCAAATTCTATAGGTAGAATTGGATTCTTACCATAGACTAATTCATAGGGAGTAAATCTATTGTTGTTTTCCAAGTAGTGTTATAAGCCCATACTACTTCTGGTAGTTTTTGAGCCCAATTCTTCCTTGAGATGTCCATTGTCTTAGTTAGTATGTTCTCTAACTCTCATTAGTAACTTCCACTTGGCCATTAGACTTTGTGGATGATAGGGAGATGAATTCTTATGCTTCAACTGATATGTTTCTACAAAATAACTGATTACCCCTGACATGAATTATGGTCCTTGATCTGACACAATGGATCTTGGTGCTCCAAACCTTTGAAAGATACACTCATAAATAAAGTATGCAACTTTCTCATCCCTTGCATGTGGTAGTGCTTGAACTTCAGCCCACTTAGTAACATAATCAGTACAAACTAGGATGTATTCTTTTCCTTGGGAAGTTGGGTCCATGGGTCCAATGAAATCCAACCCCCATTTTTCAAATGGTTCCAAGACAACCTATGGTTGGAGTGGCATTTCTGATGTAAATGTTGGTTTCCCCATTCTCGGCATTGATCACACCTCCACACATACTTTTTGACATCCTTAAATAAGGAAGGCCAAAAGTAACTAGCTCCAAGAACTTTGTGAATGGTCCTTTGAACTAAATAATGCCCTCCTGATGGTTCATCATGACATGCTCTAAGTATGTCAAACACTTCATTTTCAGCTACACACCTACGTAAGACATGATCGGCCACATTTGAAAAGAATTCCATTTAACCAAGTATACATTACACTCTATTTAATTAGTTTCTTTCTTTGCTTGAGTGTGAAAAAGTTTGGAAACTTCCTATAGCTAAGTAATTAGCCATATCTACATACCAAGGAGAGGTAGTGGAAAGTGAAAACAAATGCTCATCTAGAAATTCATCATTGACATGCTCTTCTTCTTCTGAAGTGGTAAGTCTGGAAAGAAAATCAGCTACCACATTTGATTTCCTTGGTTTGTCAATGATTTTAATGTTAAACTCTTACAGTAGCAACAACCACCTTACAATCTTGCCATGCACTAAAGGTTTATTCATTAGATATTTGATAATAGAGTGGTCAATATGAACAATCACTTCATATCCTATAATATAATGTCTAAACTTATTGATTGCATAAAATACTACCATAAATTCTTTCTCAGTTGTTGTGTAGTTTCTTTCAACAGGGGAAATATTTTTACTAATGTAGTAAATGGCATGCATAGGTTCTCCTTCCTCTTGTTGTCCCAAGACAACACCTACTACTTCATTTGAGGCATTTGTTTGAATATGGAAGGGTAGCTTCCAATTAGGACCTCTCAACACTGGTGTGCTTATTAGCTTGTCTTTGATTGCATCAAAAGCTTGTTGACATGCTTTTGTCCATTGAAATTTAGAATCCTTAGTTAGAAGAGAAAATAATGGAGAAGCAATTTTACTAAAATCTGAAATGAACCTTCGATAGTAACTGACATGACCAAGAAATCTTCTTACTTCAGTTTGGTTTGTAGGTGATGGCAATTTTACAATGATATTGAATTTTTCTGGGTCAACTTTAATTCCCTCTATTGAGACATGATGGCCCAACACTATACCTTGTTCCATCATGAATAAGCATTTCTCATGATTCAAAGATAACGATATTTTTCACATTGAGCAAGGAATTTATCCATATTGTTGACTGCCTCTTGGAATGTTGCTCCATAAACCATGAAATCATCCATGTAAATTTCTACGCAATCATGGGTGAGATAAGAAAAGATTTTCGCATGGCTCTTTGAAAAGTAGCAGGGGCATTACATAACCCAAAAGGTAGCACTCTATAAGAAAATGTCCCCCAAGGACAGGTGAAAGTTGTTTTATCTTGATCTTCAGGGGCAACTATTATCTGGTTGTATCCACTAAATCCATCAAGGAATGAAAAGTACCTCTTACTAGAGAGATTGTCTAAAACCTGGTCAATAAAAGGTAATGGAAAGTAATCCGATGAGTGGCTTTGTTCAATTCCCTATAGTCCACAAAAACTCTCCATTTCCCATTATTTTTAGGCACTATAACCAAAGGAGAAACCCATTGACTATCTGAGATTGGATAGATAAATCCTACATTTAAAGCTTCTCAATCTCAGTTTTCACAATATCTCTTAGAGTAGGGTTTATTCTTCTTTGAGGTTTTCTGACTGTTCGAGTCAATGGTATAGATGTGATGTGTACAAATACCAGGGTGAATACCCTTCATGTCACTATACTCCCAAGAAAAATCTTGGGGATGAGAGCAGAGGAGTTTGAACAAGGTATTTTCTTCCTGATCAGTCAACCAACTATTAATTGTCAATGTTTTGCCAGAAGAACAAGTAATTGTTTGGTATCAGGGTGAATCGAATCTACAATAGGGTACTCTCTTAATAGTGTGTTTAATGGACACCTATGTGGTAACAACCTATGAATAGAAGTTATGTTTTGGAAAACAGATTCCATCAGATCTATATGTTTTGCAAAAGGACAAATAATGGGCTTGTTATCTCCATCCGTGAGATCATTTCTTATTTACATCTGTCGTAGTGCATGACTAAAAGAAGGATCACCGCAGGATTTGATTTTAATTTAGTGTAAGGACTTAGGTGCAAGAATCAAACTATGTTTAGCACCATGTTCATGGTATTCACATTGAATTTTATCTGAGTGATCTTGAATTACAACCATACAAAGAGAGGAGATGATATCATCTGAATCGTCAGAATCATCTTTAGACCCTTGTTTGTTATCTATGGAAAATGGTTTAGCAGTAGGGTATAATGATAATTTCTTTGAATCTTGCCCATTAGTGATTACCATATTCCTTATCCTACAGTCAATAAGGGCGGAAACTATAACTAACTAAGGGCGTCCTATGATGATGGGGTATCCAATTTTCCTATTTTTTATTTTTATGATCATGAATTCTACCGCATAGTCCCAAGATTTGATTGTAATGGTAAAAGCTTCTATTATTCCCTTGGGCTTGTTGGTGCTCAATTTAATCTCACCCCTTTTGTTCTAAAATTTTTACAATCTGCCTAGTTCGTCATATTTTCTATCTCCCCGAATGGATGCGTACAAGTTTTATCTTTACCAGGGTGTTATTGTAAATCCTTCTCTATGGTCATGGATTCTTTGTCGAGCCATGAATTATTTACAAATTCTTTGCCCTTGAAGAAAAATTCAATTCTGGGTGCAAATGGTGATTTCCCTGCATTTTACGGTTTGACGGGCGTGTTTTCCCCATCAAATTATATCTCAACATCTTCAACTACATGGTCTCTTTTGATTGATGAGGCATGTCGGGTCTATTTTATAACTTGTAACTTTTTGCTATGTTTGCAAAAGATCAATTTGGCCCCGTGGCCCCATTGAGTTCTGATTAGCCAGTCAAATTTATAAAGGTGGAGTGAATTTCTCTTTTTTCCCGAAGATGTATACATGTTCATTTTTAATTGGTTGTGGCATTGTGGTCTTTTTGGTGAAATTTGCCACTTTGGTCACATTTGTAAAAAATACCAAATTGGCCCCATGGCCCCGATAGTCTTTGATTCGATATTCAACAAATATGAAGCGGTAGGAAAAAGTCTTACTTTGACCTCGAAGAAGGACACATGGTAGTTTTTCATGTTACAAGTGGGAAGGTGGGTTATGGAACATTTTGAAGGTTTTTGCCTCTTTGTACGAAGGAGCAAAGTTATAAATTGACCCTGCAATCTGCTTAGGCTCACATCAAAAGTTAGAAGTGAGAAGGTGGGTCGCCGAAGGTTTTGAAGATTTTTTCCTTTTTGTGAAAAGGAGCAATGTATAAAAATGAAGCGCGACTCCACTGGGGCCCACATCAAAAGTTACAAGTGAGAAGGTGGGTCGGCGGAGGAAAATTGGAAATTTTTCCTTTTTTTTAAAAAGGGTAAAATTATAGAAATGAGCTATGACTCCATCAAAGGCTTAGATTAAGCCACGTGTCGAGCTTGTATTTCAAAGGTGGAGGCGGGGCAAAATGTGAAAATTGCACATTTTCTCCAAAAGTCATAAAATGCAAAAGGCAACCCCAGGCCCACTTCGAATCAGATTTTTCCATGTGGATGGCTCTAATCTAAAGTTGAGAAAGGGAAGAATCAATGGTTACTTATGCATTGCATCTAATTTTGCCATTTTTTTACTCCAAGACTCCTGGAGATGCAAATACACATTGTTTTTCATCATTTTTTGATGAAATTCCTTGTCATTTTTTGTTTGCAAAGTGTAATTGAATGGATTTAGAGCTTAATTTGTGAGTCCAAGGAATGTAAAGGTTGATATTTTGAAGTTTGAATTGCTCGGGCACTTACAAAAATGTGAATTACTAGAGAAGCTAGATGCAGAGCAAAGTTACAAAGGAAAGAATGGGAAAATGATGAAATGATGGAGGTTGCATGCATGAAGGATGAAAATGTGCTCCTAGTTAAAACAATGATGGAGATATTTGCAATGATTCACCTTTTTGAACAATTGACAACTTTTTGTTGCAAACCTGTTAAACGTCATTTTCTGAAATCATGATCAAATATGTAACAAACAAAGGTTCCTCAAATATTCTTTTCTTGGGGGAAAGCTTGGATGTAAATTGAGTGTTATAAAAAGCATGCTTTAGTCATGTAAATGGTTGGGGGTTGAATTCTTATGAGAAAATTTGAGAAATCCCATCTTCCTGAGAGACCATCTGAGAAACATGTTAATCTCTTATGTTTTAGATTTTATCATGTCAAGTTGGTTGCAAGTGTACAACCATTGAAAAGCTCTGAGATTGTTCAAGAAACCTTCCCTTGTTGATGAATCTAATCAACTTTGAATTAATCTATGTTAATCTTGGGAAAATTTGTGTCTTCTTTATTTTAGAATGTCTAAATAGTATTTCATATTTCCTGTTGCAATCTTGTGTTAAAATCCCTCCGAATCACACAAGATCTCATCCCTGTGATAGTTTAGTGGCATTTACAATTTCATTATGAGAAGAGCCTTCATCCTATAATGAGATAAATAATTTAAAATCACTTTACTTGTCATTTTGTTGATAAATATTGTTTGTAAGCCTTTGAGTGTATCTTAGGCATGAGGAACCGGGGTCTTTAATGTTTAATTGAGTCTTTAGCTCGAGCCTTCATGTTGAATTCTCAAAGATTGTGTGAAACTGCAGATCTGGGCCTCCATTGATGCACACCTTCTAGTTGAAGGAATATTTTAGCTATTCTAAAGCATTATGTCATTTAGTTTTCCAATTGTTGTGAAGGTTCTCAAAGATCTAGCAAAATCAAGTTTATCCTATTTAATCTCCCACCAAAAATTATTCAAAAATAATGAATCCTACCTGAACTACCCCTGTTTTCCCTATATGTCCACAAATGAATAAATTCTACTTTGCCAAAATATGCAGAAGCGATCAGGATTCCATAATGTCTTTAGTAACCTTAACCTTGTTTAGAAAATATCACCATTCTTTAGAAGTGACAACTCGTGAGAGTTAAATTGTGGTGCATTGATCATATTTTCTCAAGGTTTCCTTTCAAATTTGTGCAAAGAAGGATATCTTCATTCTCCTTCACCAACAGAGGTTACAAAATGGGTCCTCTCACCTTGGTTGAAAGGCACAACCTAAAGTAGTGAGGATAGATCAAATCCTTTTGAAGGTGTTATCCATTTCTCCAACATTTGAGTGACAAAGAGCTAGCTGAATCGCCTCCCCAGCTACAAAATGACATACATGATGATTTATCTATCTCTAGGCTTCTTGTTAAATCTGTGATGCTTCTTAGCTTGCAAAGGAGAATCAATTTAGATACCAATAGGGCTTATTCATAGATGCTCTGCCATCTGCAAAACTATAGATGTGGACTGTGGTTCAGGTAGTGCTAACATGGATAGAGTATCAATTTTCATAACATTGATGGAAGCTCCTAGATCAATCAAAATGTTAGGAATCTGGACCTCTCCTATGTAGACTATTACAAGAGGACTTCTAAGATCTCTGTATTTAGGAGGGGGATTATTCCCTTCCAAAATACTAGCTAGACTTTCCATCAACATGGATGGTTTTAGGTTGGTTCTTCCTTCTTCCTAGAGCCTTGAAACAAAGCTCTTTAATTGTTTTGTTTAACTCAGGGATTTCCTTAAGAGCTTGCAATAGGGAATGCCAATACTTAACTTCCTCAATCCTTGTATCAATTCTGACTTTGATTTATCAGGGACTGCAATATTTGGTCTCTCGGAAAGCCTAGATGGAAAAGGAATGTCTTTGTTTGGTTGAGGAGTTTCTTCAACAGGACTAGGTTACGTTTCTTCTAGTTTTTATGTTTCTTTAAGAATTTCTTCTATCACAAGAGAGGAAGGTTTTGAGGTAACCTTCCTTGAACGTAGCAAAATATTCTTACAATCCACCAGTTTACTTATGGAATTTCTATCAGATTCCACAATATACGTTGGATTGCCTTGCCTCACATTTTTAGGATTGGCCACAATTTGTGCAGGTATCTATGGTGGGTAGGTTGATCAGATTGGGAAACATTGGTGGGTCCAGTCAACAGGGCTTTTTGGCCTTGAGGTCTTCTTTGATTATAGTATTGTTGCCCAGATCCTTGAGGTGCATTCCACTTTGTTGTTGATATGGTGGAATGTTTGGATGTGGAGCCCAAGGTTGTTGATAATAATTTAGTGGGACATTCCACTGTGGGCTCCATTCCTATGGGGCTTGTTAAACCCAAGGTGGAAGATATGGCCATGGTGCATTCCATTGATTTGGAGTCCATTGTGATTTTGGGATGTAGGGCTGATTTTGATTGGTTTGAAATTGTCCTCCTTGCCTCTGAGCCATATAGTTCAGCTCAGATTCCTCTTGGTTGCTTTGTTTTAGGTGATTCTTTAGCAAGGGAAGTAGTCCACATTGATCTGTGGCATGCTTAAGTTCACAAAGAAGATATATTTCTGTCTTATCTAAAGGACAATCCTTAAGTCCATGTTTAGCTCTACATCTTGGGTAGTAAATGAACAAAGGCTCTATATTCCTATCCTTTTCTCTATCCATAGTTGTATTGAGTTGAACCAGGAGGTTTTTTCTCAAATTTGCAATTTCTTCCCTCAATTTGGATAGGTCCCCATTGGCCATTTTTCCTTTTTGTCTTCTCAAATTGGGGTGAGTTTGAGAGTAATTCCTACAGAGGTTGATAATGTCTATGAACTCTAACTTGTTCATGTCTCCCTTTCCCATTAAATTGAATGCTTCTTATGTGTCTTCATCCAACCCTTTAAGAAATAAAGTTTTAAGTAGGTTAATATCTAGGCCAATACCACACCTTCTGTGAAGGAAAAGGAACCAATCCAGGTAATCTTCTACACTTTCATCTTCCTTTTGTTGAATTCGAAAGAGCTCTTCTTTCCTATCCCTCACTCTATAGTAATCCTGATACTTGTCTAGGAAGGCCTATTCCATTTCTTCCTAGTTATGAATGGAATTCGGGCTTAAACCCATAAACCACCTCATAGTTGCATCTTTTAGAGTAGAGGGAAATATTTTAAGCTTTTGGTTATTAGAAGTGTAGTCATATGTTTGGCATAAAACCTTAAACTCAAAAAGGAATTGGTTAGGGTCCTCTAAAACTAATCCCTAGAAAGTTGGTAGAATTGATGGGGATATATTTTTCATAGGAGCATCTTCATTAGGATCCAATTCAATAGGGTAGGTAAACATCCTTCCAATTGGAGGATTTTCATTATTTGCACCATTGGGGTTATGTACTTCGTCATCCATTCTTCCTTGGTCAACAAGTTGTTCCACATGCTGGTTTTGTGGGGGGTTTGAGGATTTAATCTAATGAATCTACCTCTATGGTCTCTAGGTCTAAACATACAATCCTATCATACTAAAAATGGTTCCCTAACTATTAGTATTGAACTTAATTGTGTGTGTTCCACATACTCCAACTCAAAGGATTCTTGTTGTCACTACAAGGTCTTCTGATCTTTTAAAAAGAAAGAGTTATGGAAATGGGATTTCTAAATGGAAACTTACCAGACAACAAACAATACCTCTAGCTAGCACCTTAACCTTTGATAACACCTTGAATTCCCCAAAAATGACACCAAAAGTGACGAGTGTCATTGATGTTCATACTTAATCATATTATTCTATCAATCCAGGAAGTGTCCATGACTGTTTGCAACAAAGGGAATAGTAGGAACAACATTGCAATACATAATTTAGTATTGAACTAGTCATGATCACAAAATAAAATGCTTGAAAGGAAAACTAAAATGAAATATAGAATTGGAAAATTATTAAGCTGTGTAAACATAAGTGTGTCAAAGTAATGAAATAAATGTTGGAACAATAAATGCATTCACAAAGATAGAAAGGAAATAAATGTAAACTCCATTTTCATTGGTTAGGAGTGGCCCTTTCCCCTTCCCTTCGATCAGGTTTAACACTTGAACTCAAACAAAAGAAATTTCCCTTGAACTGCTTATCTTTATTGAAATAAAAATGCACTCATATAATGAATCAAATGACTAAAAAATCAAACCACTAAATCTAAGTACACGATCTCTTTTATACAAGAGATGTTCTAGTTCTATTAGAGAGAACTAGTTATTCCAAATGACTAAGTCTACTTAACTAAATGCTAACTGAAGTGATGGCTATCTATTTTGGGAAATACATAAATGAAAGGGGCAGTCCTGAAAGTGTTTGAATTGGAATCATTCATGACAATTGAAGAGGGAATCCATGATTGACTCCTTTGAAGGAGTCAATCACTGCTGGAATATTCTTCATCTCATAACTAATTGAGAGAATTTCGGTGATAACAAATCTTAGTTCAAAGTACTTCATCCTCAAAGTTGGGTGGAATGTTTGTTGATTAAATGGCACCACTTATGTCCAAGATATGGTGTTACCAGCTGTGATTCTAATAATTTGAATGATCTACATGTATGTGTGAACTTCTACTTTGGTGAATCATGGTTGATGACCTAGATGATCTGGATGTGGTCTTCTCGATTTACCTATTAATGTGGAGGTGAGTCATATGCCAAGGGGAGTCCTGCGCCAACACGTTAATTAGAGTCATGCGTCGGTGCATGAATTAAGTCCTGCGCTTCCTATGATAACTCAACACATACTCTTTCAAAAGTGTAGTTAATGTTTCACAACAAATATATTTAAGCCATTTTTGAAGAAGAATTAACAAAGTAAATATAACAAACATATGCACAATAATTCCTTCAAAATCATAGTAAAGTATTTAAATATGACAAGTTAACATTGTTCGTCATGCACTATGATATCAAAATGGTATAAGGATATACATGGCATAAACATCACAAAATGGGGTACATCACCTTCCTATGCATATATGTAGAAAATGCAATCCCTTATTCCTTAAATGAGTACTAGTTGGATGCCTTTGATGCTCTTAAAATGTCTTTGGATGCAACCTTAGGTGATGATAATAGATGCTTACAACTTGGTCCTTTATTTTTGTCACATAGCTTTGTATTTATATGATTTCCTTGGTTGAATTTCTTAATTGAAAAATGGAAGGTTGACCCATAAGAAAATAAGATACCCAAAAGATAAAAGAAGCCCAAAAGAGTGAGTAAGATAGAAAGAGATCGGGGCGCCCGAAGGATGAGGGTGCCTAGGCGTAGTGGCAACCTATTTGGGTGATGGTGTCCAAATCCATGAAAGATAAATCAATAAAGTTCATACTAGGTTGTAGGGTGTGTAAGACCAAAGAGAAAGCAAGAAAGAAAAAAAAGAGGCCAAAGACAACAGTCAATTACTAGTTTTCTTGTTTAGGAATCATATGAATGCAAGTATGTTGTTAGGACCTAGAAATGTACCCAAGTGCATGATTTTATGTCTAAATTTTCCCCACTTTATGTTTTTGAGTGAATAATCGATAACATAAAGTAGATAAGAGATGTGTACCTGATAACCATGTAGAGTGTGATGGCGATAAACTACCGAGGAGACAAGTGAAAGCGTGAAGTGATTAAAAATGAAGCATGAAGCTAAGAAAGAGGAAGTGACCTTAGGGGTGAGAGCGTATCGTGTTGTCAGTATTGTAACTATTGTTGTTGTAGCTCATTGTTGTGCTTGTGACTACTTCTTATAAGGATGAGCCTACAAAAAGAAGAGAAAAAGAGTATTCAAAGTCATGTATTATGAAAACTCTATAAAAGCGTGTTAATTTGTGAAAAAGAAGTAAAAGGAAAGTGTGCACTTGATCCATGAAGAGTGAAAAAGGATAGAAAATGTCATGAAATGTTATAGAAGAGCAAGTTTTTTGGGTGATCTCATGTCAAGAGTGAGTTTTTGGGCCGATCTCACATCAAGAACGATTTTTTTGGGCAATCTCACGCTAAGTGTGAGTTTTTAGGTGATCTCACGCCACAACAAAAGAGTGTTAGGGAGAGAGGTCTAGAGTTACTCTCCTTCTATGACTATTTCCCAAATAAGCACCACTACAGATGGTACCTCCCATGTTTAGTTCTATATTATTCCATGTTGAAAAGGAGATAGTAGGAGATTGTATGCGTTATGTATTCTAAGGCTAGTGCTAATCATGTCAAAATTCTCTATGAACTACTTTGTAGAATGTGCGATATGAGAATGTAACTTTAGTTTCCCTTGGTCATAGGCACCTAGGAAAGGTCAAGAGTGCCTAGTTACTAGTGTTTGTATCCGGCACCTTTGGTATCTATGTTATATCGAGGACCCAAGTCGAATGTGGGCCATTTCTATAATCAGTAGACTATTCTTTTCTTGTGTTGAAAGGTGTTATACTATTGTATGGGGTCTTTGATTCACCCAATGTATGCCCCCTCATTTGGGGTGCATGTGACGTCACTAGGAGAATGCGGCCAAAAGAGAGGACCTGATGTTGATATGAAATTGTATCCCTACATGGGGAAGGGAATGTGCATGGTAGAAACCAAGGCACATGCAAACAAAGTGGCTATATACATGTGTTAGTAGAAAAAGAAGCAAACATGTCATAGAAAAATAATGAAACAATAAAATGTGTAGAAAAAAAAGAGAAACCGTGAAAAGTGGGTTTCATACATGGGACATCACTCACAATGTCACAAGATAGTCAGGGTCGAAGTGGCAAAAATCATATAATGTGCATATAAGACAAAGGGCATATCCCATAAACAATAACATAAAATGGCAATCAACAACAAACAATAAAGAAAGTATCAGACAAACATGGTGGCAAATAGTTCCTGCAAGACAAATGCTACACATGAAGCACCCACTAGCATGTTAGAAGGATAAAGAGTATGTCAAAGCGTATAGAGATCAATGTGAAAATAGTGCCCTAGTAAGGATAAGAAATAGTAAGTAGTGAAACAATAACACCTGTGATGTATAAAAGTAGAAATGTAGATGCCCCCAAGAGCCTCGGTGGGATTGGTAAGAGGTATAATGCCAAACATTAGTGTTATGTGTAAAGATCTCATACAAAGCCTATATTCACAACTAAAGAACAAGTGAATTCACATGTGTATATAGAAAATATAATGACATACTAGATATCCAGCTAACATAGTAAGCAAAGTGTACATGTAGCTAGTATAAGAAAGCAAGAGTATGTGTAACCAAGATATGCAGTATGTTGTGAATGAGTGAGATGGAATGGAATGCAATATGAATGTGATAGATGTAGCATGCCCCTTGAAGGAATGTGTATGAATATGATATGAGGTTCATTTATAAAATACCCTCGACAATCAAGAATGAACCATAGAACAAGAGTGCATCATCGGGAAATGGTTTGAAAGAGATGTTAGAAAGATATGATAAATGAAGCATAGAGCATGCCTAGAGATAGTGAGTGCGAGTGTGGTGAAGTTCATTTCAAATTTAGACCCTCAAAAATCAAGTATGAACCATGGAACTAGAGTTTTTCATAGGGTTATGATGATAAAGAGTGTATCAAGTTGTGCAATGATGCTAAAAAAGATGAAATATGAAGCACATACCATAACAATAGAAATGGTAAACGCTTGATAAAGCTAAGAGGGGGAGTAAGCATGATGCCCCCAAATGTATGATGTAGAAAATAATCAAGTAACATCATATAAGAGATCATCATTGTCATGGTTATGCCAAATGAATAAGCATCAGAGACTTGATAAGTAATAGTATGGGGTTGATCACGTAAAGAGCCATTGCAAGCATAAATTTTACATGCCCATTGTGTATTCTTCATCAGTGAAAGGTGGTAGTAGAAATCCATGTGCATACCAATGAGTAAGGTTTTGTGAATAGCCGAGAAATGAATCATTGTAAATAAAAACATGACCAAAAGGCATGGGAAATGTGATATCAATATGATCAGATCTAAAGTGCCACCAATGTAGTCAAGCCAATATTGCCCAAGTGTAAGTGGATAAGTGTGAGAAGTGTATGCAACAAATATTGATAGATGGAAGATGCGGAGGCCATAAACAATAGTGATGCAAACATATCCATTATAAACATGAGGAGAATGAGGTGGAGGAAGGAGATCATCGAGTGTAAATCCCAACCGAGCTAAACCATCATGTGTGTAAATAGTATCGAGCAGTAGGATCAAATGGAATGTGATGCCAATAAGAGTTATTTATGAAAAGAGTGCATGTGAAAGGAGGTAATACCAATATAGAGTGGTCATGGGAAGATGAGGTGGGTGGTACAATGTCCAATGCATAAATAGTTCCCTCGAGAGGAGGAAAGTTAGTGGTGGATGCAGGATGCTCCATGAGTGGATAATCATCAGTGGGATGTGTTTGAAGTAACATAGATTAGAGTAGGTAATGTAGTGATTGGGTCTAAGTAATAATATTTGAATGGGTCATGGTAAATAATGATAGTATGTTCAAAGCCATTATGTAGGAATTTAACACACCGATGAATTGTAAAAGACACTACCTACATAACATGAAGCCATGGCCTACCAAGTAAGTAATTGTATTGAACTATGACATCGATAACAAAGAATACCGTAGGAAGAGTTTTTGCCCGACTGTAAGAGGTAAAGTGATAGTGCCTATGCATGGACGTGTAGAAGAATCATATGCACAAAGAGAAATGGATGATGGGCTAACATATGTTGAGGAAAGGCCAATGTTGTGGAGTGACAAAGTACAAAGATTAAGCTCGATCCAAAGATCAATATTTTTGTTTTTGATACCCATGTTATAAATGTGAGCTGGTATATATATGGGAGGATCATTGTCATAAATAGAAAGAGTGGTAGCTACATCAAATGGAAAAGTAAGTTGCTCTAAAAATGTAGCTATAAATAACTGATATACAAGGTCCGGATCAGTATTGGAAGGAATACGAGTATTAGCCAAGAGAGAATTGATTTTAGTGTTACAATCAAGATTAGCTTGCAAGAAATCATGAATGGAGATATCCATGATGAGAGGATCCTAGGATGCTTTGAAAGAAGAAGAAGAAAGAAAGACAAAGAGTGTTCGAATGATGGGTTCCCTAAATGATTTAACAAAATATAAACTTTTGTAAAACTATAATTTCAGCATAACAAATGTAAACTATGATAAACAACTACTAGATACAAGAGGACACAAACAATAAGCTAGATAAATATGAAACCACAGTGCAAGAGAGAGATAAAGTGAAGTATTTAGCTGATTTGTGCCCGATGTCGAGACTGTGGAGACTGAGAGAAAATAATAAATAGGAAGGTTAGACTTTCGTAACTATGCACAATAAAAATTCTTGAACTATCGGATAAGCCTGGACCAGGCGCTTAGATGGGTCAAGGGCACTGGGCACTAGAGTCTACTATCGGGTGCTAGTGACTGTGAAAATGGCTGGAACCTAAATTTTTTGATATCACAAGGTTACTACCGATAATCATTGTTGGTCACCTGTATGAAGCACTATGATCACAAAATTCTCCTATAACTTGCAAAAAGATAAATGACTTGCAAAACCCTCAAACTACATCAAATCCTAAAAAAAAAATGCAATATGAGGATTCAGATGACCCCAATGGTCACTCAACTGAGTGAACTTATGACGAGTGTTGCACTACATCTCATACTCCATGTAGTTCTTGTGCATGTGTGATAGAATCATGCCCTAGGAAGCCCTTATGTAAGTGCACGTGATAGTGAGTGATAACTAGATGTACCAATGTAAATAGATGTGTGGATGGAAAAATGAACTTCCCTTCCTATGCGTGTATGTAGAAAATGCAATCCCTTGTCCCTTGAGTGAGTGCTAGATGGATGCCTTTAATGCTCTTAGAATTCCTTTAGATGCAACCTTAGGTGATGATAATAGATGCTTAGAGCTTGGTCCTTTATTTTGGTCACATAGCTTTGTATTTATATGATTCCCTTGGTTGAATTTTGTAATTGACAAATAAAAGTCTAACCCATAAGAAAATAAGATGCCTAAAAGATAAAAGAAGCCCAAAAAGAGCGATTAAGATAGAAAGAGGTTGGGGTGCCTAGGCACTGGTGTCTAAAGTCATGAAATATAAAGCAATAAAGTTCAAACTAGGTTGTAGGGTGTGTAAGATCAAAGAGAAAGTGATAAAGACAAAAAGAGGCCAAAGACAACAATCAATTACTAATTTTCTTGCTTAGGAATCATATGAATGCAAGTATGTTGTTAGGACCTAGAAATGTATCCAAGTGTGTGATTTTGTGTCTATAGTAATAACGCTAAGAGTGCAAAGTAGACACTAGATGATACTTTTTTAAATATGAAATGTGTGTGTGCATGTGTGTTTGCATTTACGTGCGTAGGTGCGCATATGCATGTCCGTGTGCACGCACGCACGCGTGTGTGTGTGCGCACACGTGCGCGTGAATACAAAGTATTATCATATAATGGAAAAAGTGTCAATCGTCATTATGATTTTGATTGATTTTTCGTGGCTAAGATTTAGTGACACTAAAATGAGATGCAAAAAAATTGAGCATCCATAAACATTTAAAATTGGTATTGAACTAGTTAATTGTGTCGTATTAGTGTATTTATTTATTATTAGTAAAGAACTAGTTAATTGTTAAGATATTATGGTATTAATGCATTTATTAGTCCATTCCCAACATTCTTGATGCATTTTATATTTCTTATCTCATGATTAATCACCCACAATACTACAAGTCAAAAAATTGTATTATTATAACTTTTTCTAGTCGGTATGTTAACACTTCTAAACATGTAATTTATTTAATATGTAAAATGTCGAGCAAGAGCCTCAAAGCTAAAATCCTGATTTAATAAATTTGAGATCTTAAGAGCCACCTTCACTTGGAACTAGCTGAAAACCTATTCTTATTAGTAAGCTCATGTGGAGGAGCCCAAGAGGAGGAATTTAGATAGGGTGGATGATTAGAAAAGGAGATACAAGAGCTCAAAGGGTTTGCTATAAAAAACATGGAAAGAGCTAAGGTAAAAGGATCCTTCAAAGTGAGGAGGAAGAGGGGGTTATTTGGGGAAGTCTTGTGAAACTACATTATTATCCTTAGATGGCAGATTATAAATCTAAAAGCATTAAATGATTGCATAGATATTCAATTTTCAAAAGCATTTATAATTTCATTGAACAACATGTCCACAGTGTTTGTAAATGATGTTAAGTGGGATTAATGAGGACATATGGGGCCCTAAAGAGAAAAGGGACATTGCAATTTCCCAAGTAGATTTGATTAGACTCCTCTCGAGCCACTTGCCATTTCCTTCATTATGTCATTGCAGGCTATCAAAGACCAAAATTGACTCCTAGCCATCAAACATAGTTTGGCCTTGTTGTGATCTTTGTTTTTTGCATAACATGTTGTTAACCATGCCTTGGTTTTAACTTTGTTTTTGGTGGAGCTCTTCATCTCGTTTCTCTTTTGGTTTTTTTTGATCTTGCCTTCTTTTTCTAGATCTTTGTGTTTAGATCCTTTTTTCTCCTATATTTGTAATATTTGGGCCAACTTGAGCCTTCTTGTTGCATTATTTTTCCTCATCTCTTTCTCATCATCTTTACTATCTGGTTTTTGAGCCCTTTTGTATATGGGTATAGTCCCTTCAAAACTATTTTCCCTTAATAAAAAAAAATGTAGAACAAGATTTAGTTGAACATTGATTGATTTAATAAATTTGAGATCTTATTCTCACCTTCACTTCATTCAATGTTAGAAATATTTCTATTCTTGTTATTACTCATGTCGAGTGAGTTAATTATTAATTTGTTTATTGTCATGTTCGTTATAGTAGCTCAGATAAATATAATGTTATGTTATACGTTTATACATGACTTGACTTAGATTAAATAGATGCATAAGCCTATGTGTTTGTACCTTGTTTTAAAGTATTATTATATTTGATGGTTTTGTTGTGTGTCGTTAACCTGTTTAAATTATTATTTGTGTATCAAAATGTAGCTTATAATCTCTAAGAGCATTATTTTTCTCTTTCATAGATATTCAATTTTTATGTTAAAATATTGACATGTTGTTCTTATTCTTGTAAAGAAGGCATGTGGATCTCGAATGATGTTGATCTTTATTTGTAGTTGGTCAAAATGGACAAGTTAAAACAAATATTATTTTCAGGACACATTGGAAGAGTGGATTATATCCTAGCCAACCCATTAGTAGACATTTGCATTAACAACATAACTCATCCAAGAGCCACATTGACTCCTAAAAATGTGTACTAAACATAGTTTGGCCTCGACACCAAGCATAACATTGTTGTTAACCATGCCTCAATTTTAACTTTGTTTCCTTAAGTCTCATCTAAATCTGCAATTTTTAAAAATATAAATGCAACATTCACCCATCTAAAGTCACTCATATTGCGTGGATCTCAAGTTTGTAGCTTCTCCACAATGATTGATGTTGTTTCTTTGTTCACGAAAACTTGAGTGCTTGTGAATTATTAAACCTCATCTCTTTCACATTTTGCTGACATTGACATAATTTAATTGATGTGTTATTTGTTAGTGGAACCTATTTGTTTAACTAAATACATGACCAAATAATCCACATATGTTATCACAAGCTTATGGCTCCTATTTATTCTCTATTTATGGTGCCTAACCTCCTCCATAGCTTTGAAGTAAGAGATAGTTCAATATCGAGCATTGGGCATTAGATATTTTCAAAGATAGAAAATTACTTGTGATATGGTAAACACATAGTTAATTGTGACAAGTCCTTAAGTTCTTGATCTTCGTATAATTGTTAAGCATCATTCATATTCGAATAAAAGAGCTAAATGCTCCCATATGGTTCTATCATGGTATGAATCTTTGGGAGTCAACTGATAAAGATTTGAATGAATTTAGCCAACAAATAATGGTATGAAGTAATGCATCATTTTAAAGTCTTTTAATATAGTAATGTTATTATTGTTTGTCGTTGAAGTTTATAGTGAACATTTGTGTTAAAATGTCATGTTAGTAATGAAAATATTTCATTAATCCATCTTTCATTAGATTTCATGTTTTTTATGTTAAAAAGTGTCATAAGTAAAAACTCATTATTCTTATAAGAATGTGTTTATCGGACTATCTGATGCTCATGAGAGTCGAGTTTGTGAGTGGGTCAAAATGAACAAGTTGTTGAAGGGTCCCAAGTGATGAAACATGTATAAGTGAATAGGTTTGTGGGTTCCTATTTACGGTAGATGTAGTTCCCAAAGTCAATATGAGTGTCAATACCATGTGCAAGCTACACGGAGCAACATCTTTTGCTTAGCGAAGGTGGTGCTTTCTCACATGTTCATAGTAAGGGGGAATGTTAGAAATATTCATATTCTTGTTATTACTCACATGGGTGAGTTAATTATCAGTTTTAAAATATGTTTGTTTGTTGTGATGTGAGTTATAACAAATCACAAAAAATAGAGTTACATTACACGTTTTGTAGGGCTTAACTCCTATTAAGGAGACGTACAAGCCTATTTATTTGTACCTTATTTGCATAATATTACATCCAATGGTTTTTTGTGTGCATGACTTAGACCAAATTATTAATCAAGGAAATTAAAAATGACACATGTGTGTGTATTACACACATACACAATCACGCGCACACCCACATACACATGTCATATCGACAATGTTTACCTTCTTAATGCCCTCTCACAACATGAGTGGAAAACCCATGACACATGTCTATCAATCACAATTTCATATCACGGGATAAAAATCACAACTAAAATGTCCACTATATATACTTATAAGAAAAGGGTCCAAGTCTTCCTTATCGAAGGATTACACAAACTTTTTGTAATTACAATTCTTCCCCACTTGCCTAATGTTCTATGGAATTCATAGGTGGTCAATTTTATTAAACCCCACCTTTTAGGATTAATATTCTATAATTGTTTTTCATAAATAATTTTTAAGTGATAACATTTTCTCTATATTGTTTTTCAAATTGTGTACAAGATTACTAATTTATTACAATATTAATAAAATAATAAAGTGGTTTTCAAATCTTATAAGAATTTTTAATATATGTTTATGTGTATCAATATTATTTGTCTATATCAATATAAAAGCTAGAATTTCCTCTTAAATCTATATGTTTAAGGAGTTTGTAAAATAAAATAGAAATTTCCAAGTAATAAGAAAAACATGTAACCATTCATCAAATTTAAACAACATTGCAATATCAAAATTTCACTTATGCCAATTACAAATAATCAACCCACCCAATACTATAACATTTTTTTGTTTCATCCCTACAATTTAAAAGTTCAAGCATATTCTCAACTCATCCGTAAGGACTTGTTGTTATGTGGACCTTGTTAATTATTGGTGTAGGATTATTTTATTATTATTAATTTATATGAAGTTTTATAATGTAAATTTTGACATGATAAATGGAATATTTACAATAAATATAAAAATGTTAATTGATGTGATGGAAGATAAAGATGATAGTCAATGAATGGATTTGACATATAATACTAATATATATATATAATTTGATTTTGGTTGATGTGATAGATTCAACGTTTAATAATAATATAAATAAATATTTTGTATGATATATATTGGATAAGATTGTATATATTTCATAAATAATACTTTTATTCCATTATCGGACCCATCATTAGGGTGAATAATTTGCTTGATGGAGAGTAAGAGAATGAGTACTATGGTCTTTGTTTGTGTGTTTCTTACTAAAATTTTGACATGAGAAACAATACTAATGAATACCACTCGGAAGGAATATTTTATTTTCTTTTAATGTCAAAATTTTGAATCACTATTGAAAATTCTAACATATGATTGGATAAAAAATTGAAATTGTTGCATTGATTCAATGATGTTATATATACCTACCTTTGGAAGAAAAAGGACTATTAGATATGTTAAGTGAAGCAAGTGTTATATATACAAAAATTTAGTACAATAACACATATGGTTTCAAATTTTCAATATATAAAACAATTGAGTATTATATTCATTTTTCTCAAACAAACAATTTTTGTCTTTGAATATTTAAAGAACTAGACCATGATTTTTAAATTACTAAGATTGTACCATATAATATACACTAGAGGATCAATGACATTTGACTATTTTCATGAAACAATTATGACTTAGGACTGAAAAGTTGGATGAAATAAAAAATGAGCATATGAAAAAGAAGAGGATTGATAGAAGCTAATTGGAAGTTGTTCGATCACTTTAATCTAGATGCCCATGATAAAATGACCAAACTTTGATGAAGATATTTGTTTTTAATATTGAAACTAGTGTTAAAATCTAATTAGGATATTGTAATATGTGTGAATATAATTGTAAAATAACCAAAACAATAAACCAACCCTAGAATTATTTAAAGGATATTCTTTCACTTAAACAAAACTTATAGAAAAGACCATTTGAATGGGTTACATGAATATGATTATATAGGTAGTTATATTCACAACATTTCTAGCTTAAATTGTGCATGATCAACTAGGGTAACATGTTGATTTGAAAATGTGATTGATAGGCATTTTAGGATGAATTCGCGAGTTTAGACAATGTCGGCCATAAAACACTTTTCTAACATGGTTGAATTTGTGAGGACATAATTTACAATGTAATATCTCTATTGGAGATGGTGTCCTGGATGTCCAAAGATGTGGCTTATATTTTGAGAATCAAGTTTTAACTAGTCAATGACTAATAAAAAGTGTGACCTAGTTCTGGTAATATTTATTAAGCAAGACATGTGTAGGAATTAGTCAATCAATTACACAATTAGTCACGAGCTTAACTAAATTCCATGGATTAATTGTCAAATGTTAATAGGTCCAGATATAGGCATCTACAACATGTAACACTTCTATATAAATAAAGTAAAGCTAAAATGAAAATATAGAATATAAAACATTCACAATATAATAAATAAATATTATAAGGATCACAAAAAGACAAATTTTCTTAACTATTTGATTTTGAATATGTTAATACTTTGTTTTAATGTGTATTTATACAAGCACCATAGTCCTTTTATTTGTATATTGTACACAATGTTTTAACTGATGTAGACTACAACATTAGCATGTCTTAAAGGGTATATAGTTTAATATTTCATGAATGAACAATAGATAAGTGTGTAGAGATTACCAAGTCATGTGAGAAAGATAAGGATATGTTAGCTTATCTTAGAATATGAGCATTTGTCTTAGTGTGTGAACAAATAAAAATTTGTCGTCACTAAATGATAAGTTACCTATTGCCCCTTAAAGTGTGGAAATGAAAATTGCATACTTAAAGGAAAAACATACTTGAGTGTACATACATATTTTCCTTTTCTTAATAGTTTTTGTCCTTGCGTTGGTGTAGGCATGTTTCGTTGTGAAACATGTAATATAGTGTGCAATCAATGTGCATAGGAGAAATCCAACTGTAACTCAAATGTAGAAAGCATATGAAAATTTGAATTTGTCGCATAGTAAAGTACAAAGATGTAGAGCATGAAAGGAATGCACATATTTTATTTTTGGAGGAGGAGCTCTTGTTTCATTGTGCTTTTGAAGTTCTTATTTATGTGGATATGTCGAAGGATTAGGGGTGATCATTCCCCAATTTTTTTCGAAAGAGAAGCCACTATAGAAGAGGAGTTGAATGCATATGACCTAACATCGAGAAGAGGTATCATAGGAAAATTTCCCCAAATGACCCCACAAAGAGGAAGAAAATTTCATAGAGTATATAACCACCCTAATATATTCCCACATAAAGAGAGAGGAAGGAAGAACAATCTACAAATTTTTAGCCACCTCAATATATTCCCATCCCCAGACCATGCCTCTATAGATGTATTAATACCAATTTTGTAGATAACAAAAATTTGAAAGGGAATAATGGTCCATGCCCCTCTAGATGCCATAATAAATGAGTTTTATTATGCAAATTTTGATTAATATAAAGGATAAGAAGGCCCATCCTACAAACCTTGTATACGAATAGTGTAGTGAAGAAGGAATGAAATATTCATGTCCTTGTCTTCTACTATGAGTTGTGTCATGTGTATCTAAATTTGTACTATAAGCCTATAGTTATCTATAAGAATATGATAATGCTACAATTTTTGTAAATTTTCCCCGAGGATAGAAATGTTTAATTCGGGCTATATCATACTATGGTTTCATCCCTTAGAGAATGGTTTTGTACTAGTGTGAATTATGTCCCGCTTTGTATTTGTTCTCTTTTATGAGAATTTGTACCCTATATGAAAACTTATATTTGAGTCCTATAATTTGTACATACCACTAGTCTATTTAATATCCCTTATGAATTTCCCCTCTTGAGACACATGTGATATGATAGTAGAACACATGACTTAAAAGAAACGATGTGTACCCATGTCAAATGAATTTGATAATCTGCATGGTATCACATGGAGAGTTATTATGGTGGAAACTATTAGGATCTTGTCCCTTTAAAATATTTTACATGGTAGATACCATGCTGCAAAAATAAAGTAGAACTCAACAAACAATAATAACAATAGAAAACATGTGTTAGAGAAACAAAACACCAAGGAAAAAGTATAAGTAAATAAACAATATTATATAAAAGAAGGATATTAGGACATAAAATCAAATACATGAGACATCAAAGTGTCACAACACAATCATAGTGAAGGCACATAGGCCACATATAAGGAAGGAAGTGCATACATACAAGTAATGTCACACATAGTAGAGGTATGGAGCCACGAACATGGGACACAAAAGTGTTGCAAGACAAACATAGGATTCATATAGGCCACATATAAAGAAGATAATATACAAGTAAGTCTACAAGAAATATCACATAGATAATATCCCTACAACCACAAACATAGGACACCATAGTGTCACTAGATAGTCATAATTGAGATACATAGGCCACATATAGAGAAGTAATTAAGTATGTAAGTAATCTAGAAATTATACATAAGTAAAACATATGGCAAATAGTAAGTTAAAAACATACAAAACAAGGCAAGTTATCAACACACAAAACACAAGTGTTAGTCCAAAATTTAATATATACACTTGTATATAAATAATTGAGCACAATGAGGAAATGAAATTAACTATAATGGAACAAAAGCATTGGTATAGTGTGGGAGTGCCCCCAAATGATCAGATTTACCAAGGTGGTACCAAGATAACATCTATTATCTTGTATCATATGTGTACACCCTGTATTAAGCTCAACATACCTTGTGAATACATGTGTGTAAAAGTATATATAAAAATCTGCGATCTATCTAAACAATATGAAAAAACATCATATGTAAAGTATAGAGCTAATGAACCAAGTCATATGTAGGTCTTGGTTTTTCTTTTTGTATATATTTGAATGATTTGGTAATTTTGAAATTAGTTATATACTATAAGGGAGGTAACACAAAAGCTACCCAATGAGGGTGTCATTAGAGATGGGGCAGTGTCATAGTATGTGTCATAGAGACTTGGGATAGAAAGAACCACTAGGAATATAGTGTGCAATAAAAGACCTAGTGGGAAATTTGAGTGAGAGAGACCCATGAGAAGTAGAATGTGTAATAGAAGACCTAGGAGTAGTCATAGGAGGTAGAGACCCACTATAATTAGAATGTGCAATAAAATACCTAGAAGGAGGCTCATGAGGGAGATACCCACTAGAAGTTGAATGTGCACTATAAGACCTAGTAAGAGGCATAAGGAGAGACCCAATAGAGTTATAATGTGCAATGGAAGACCTAGTAGGAGGCCTATGAGGGAGATACCCAATATAAGTATAACATGCAACAAAAGGCTTGATAGGAAGATAATAAGGGATAAACCCACTAGAAGTAGAACATATAGATGTACTAGGTGCATGAGTAGCAATTGTAGCTTTTGACTAGCCAACTTAGGTATGGGGGTGTTGTATGGGATACCTTTGATTGTAATAACTTGATGATTGTAAATGAACTTAATACATTAATGAAAGATACATTCCATATCCTTAAAAAAATGAAATCAAGGTGTAGACACTCAAATTTAGTAACTTATCCTTTGGAAATGACAAGTTTGGCCATATTCCCTTGTTAAGACAAATGCTCACATTCTAAGTCCAATTAGTACATCTCTCTAGCTCTTTCGTGAGTTGGCCATCTCCAAACTTTTATTTTTCATTAACTTGGGAATTATTATTTAATAAAATTAATAAATCATCTCCATACATCATTTTAGAACTTTTGGTTTTGCATCACAAGCTTCTGGACCTAAAATCATATAGTTTGTTCGGATAATTTATGCATCCTTGGCGCATTGTACTATCTTATCCTTTTGCATCTCCTAACTTTGATTTCAATTCAAATATTTATATTATGTCATTTCATATTCCTAGGTTCAGTGTTATCATAATATTTCACCTACAAAAGGCTATATAATCAGTCAATATCACTTTATTACTCATTTTTGCTTGCATAAGCTCTTATTTCAAATATCAATCCAAAAGCACTCAAAGATCTCTTAAATATTCTAAAATTAGTTGCACATCATTTAGACTAGTCATTGTTATAGGTATGAAGCACTCAACCAACTCAAAAGTTTAACTTCCTCTATTTCCAAGCATGCAAAGATCCTATAGCCATGACTTAGCAAGAGAAAAAGTAACTACAAACATTGTTAAAAGTCCTTAAGGGACAAAGTGGTTTAGTCATGAAAGTAAACCATACTACATCATACTACTACCACATGGGGCACATTTATCCAATCTATAATTATCTCATTATCTTTACGTCAAGATACACGAGGGCACTCATAAGGGATTGACTTAGATCACACTCACACTTACATATGTACTTAGGAGAAGTACATGAGGCTTGATCCCGCTCGAGGCCATGTGGAGAAATGATTGGATTGGTTTGGTAGGGGTTGATTGCTAAGGGTAGTCCATTCTCACCACACACTGATTTCTACTTTTGTTATCTAATGATTTGACAAGGGTATTACAAGTATCCGGGTTTGCACTTTGTTGCATGTGATTATAAGTTGTGTAAATAGGATCAATATACAATGAAGCACATATTTAGGCAAGAAAAATGCACAGATGTTATAAAATTTAATTTCATTAGGGTCCAAGACTACTACAACTCTAATAAGGACTATACAGAATAAGGACAAGACCATATAATAGTTGTACGTTCTTGCACTAGTGCATTTTCCACTTTTATTCTAAAAATGCGAAGCATATTCTATCTCAAATCAGCCCTATCTTCACTCCTAGATATCCTTTGTTCTATTTTGTTTTGCTAAATATTCATCTCTTCTTGTGTATTTGTGATTTCATTTTATCATTTACAATTATTGCAAGTATTAATGTGTTGTTCTAATTATGCATGGTTAATTATAAGTTAATTAAATTAGAGTAATCTTCTTAAACTAACCTTTACATCCTATATATTTTTTTGCGTATCATTTACATTTATGTATATCTTAGGGTGTAAACACAAGGGTAACCTAGATGCATATCACATGTGCTAAGAGAAGTAAAATCTAAAAAGAGGATAGACATATAGTAGAACCAAATGTAATAAGTATAACAACAAGCCCAAGTTTGGTCTTAGTATCAAAGGTCACTTGTTTTTAGTATATATGAGATAATAAAGTAACTTGAAAATACACATATTATGTCAAACCCTATTATTATTCAAAACATTATGTAAAATGTGATGACAAACAAAAACATGAATGTATAATGTATCTCGATAACCATGATGAGCCACATAAATTTCATCAAACCTAATAACAAGTTGAGGAGGTGACATAGTAGTAATAATACAAATCATAACATTGATGGATGGTCATAAGAAGGAGGATCATGTGCAACATGATAAGAATGGTGCAATTTTGAATTATATTCAATAATGTCGTGCTCGGGAAGAGGGTCATTAAAACTATTGAGTTTTGTATCATCATTAGTAGGTTTTGATGATTCCATGGGAATGTCCCATTTAATATCATTAACATCCATAATATCTTGTATGACATGATGAAGCTTAACACATCAAGTATTAGAATGGGAAACACATCTATAATAATCAAAAGAGGCATTAGAGTTGACACTTTTACCATGAATCTTGCTTGTATAAGCATCAAGAGCTAGAGGAGAGAGATAAAAGGTTGCACTTGAGTAATTGTTCAAGCACTATGTGATATACACAAGGTATCCATGTGAATTTCCATCAAGGATCTTGTAACCAAAGATTTTAGGTTGAGATACAACATTAACAATAGTTTAAGCATAAATTTTGTTATCATTAAACTTGTCTTTAAAAGTATGTTTGCATGAAATTTAGGATTATATGTGTTTGGAGGATTGGTAACATATTTAATCTTGTCTGTGATAATGAGCTTAGCTTGTCAAAGATAACCGCTTCTTGTGAAGGAGAAAGAAAACATAAAGTGAAGATATATTGTAGCTCACTATCAATTAGAATATTGTTCATATTTATAATCATAGTATTACATAACATATGACACAATCTCTTATGTGTTCATTTGAGCCTTGTCACTTTTTAGACATTTGAGCATAAGAAACCTTATCCCCAATATTGGTAGATAATTATGTAAAAATTGATTTACCAAAGGGCAAAGGACATAATTGAATGAATAAGAAAATCATGGAACAATTGTAAAAGTAACTCCTTGAGGCTTATAGGAAAAAAATTTGGTAAGTAACATGTCATTGTAAGTGAAATCCAAGAAAGAGGCATGAAAACATGAAGGTGTTCTTTAGGGTCACATTTTCCATCATAAATAGAAATCTTAGGAGAAATAAAACCCACATGAAAAGGATAATTAGCCACTTTAGGTGTGAGTGGGTTATGAAGTAATTGAGTAGAATCATGAGAAGAGATAGAGCACTTTTTGTATTTATAAAATTTTAGCTTCCAAACTATGGACAAGAATCTCAAGATATTATGTGTTAAAGGAAGAAAAATGTGAACTAATATAGGTATATTTATGATATGTACGGATAATAGTGGTCACAGGAACATCATGAGGTGGGGAATTAGTTTCCCCCAAAGATATAGGCATTGTAGACATAGAAATAACAAATTTATCCATAGTAGAAGATGTGAGAATAGACTCAAGAGTCAAGGACAATGAGGTATTCTTGAGTTTATCCCAAATAACATATATAATAACATCAATGTGATTAGGATTGTTTATAAGAACCATGTGAAATTTAGTTCTTCATCTTTGGGAAGACCATGGGTATGAGTACCAAATTCATTATGGGAGCCCTCTCCTTGAGAATGCTTAGTAATGATAGTGTGAGCAAAATAAGTAACATTATAATATGTGTGATCATAAGTATTGGAAGACATAAGATCAATATTCTCGTATGCCTCCTCACACTAATAGTGAGAAATATTGTCAAAGTTATAAATGCAAGTCATTGAAGATTGAGCCATGAGGTGAGCATAATCATCATATGGGCCTCCTTAATCGAGGCTAAGTATGAGCATGTACCTTGTTAATGCAAAGACAACCCATATTAAAGAAAGGGACTAAACTCTTAGGCTCAAGTAGTCAAATATTATGAAGTATTTAAGGATGAATCATGATGACATACTATTGTCATGTAAATGTGCAACATGAAAATGCAAATTTTCAAGCATGACAACTATACCCAAATTGAAAATTTTGTTCCCAAGCCTTCCCGATAACCCCTCCTGGTCAGTTTGTTAGATGTGTCATATCTAGTTTGACCTTACAGGTGCTTCTTATATGATTAATAATCAAGTATAGGTGTTTGGAATGATGTGACAAGGTCAGCAAGTTCATTTAGTGAAATGCTTCCAACGACTAGTTTCTTACTGAGGCCTAGAAAGGCTAATTTTGGCCATTCCAGGGCTAGTGCTCATCCTCCGGGATGGAAAAAAAGGATCAAACTCATATGGAGATGGTATCGAATATATATCAACATGTTGCAAGGGATTTAGGAAATTTTAGGGAAGATTTGAAGGTTTAGGAACAAGTATAGTGAAAGTGGGTTTTGAAGGTGAAGGAGCTTGTAGTTCAAAATAGTACCCAAGCTTCGACATATGATTTTAGGATCTCTGTAATGAGTAATGGGGAAAAAACTATTAAGTAAAATGGTAATTCAATCCTCTATATGATGGAACTTTCACATTTTTCACAAGACTCGTGTATTTTTTCCACACTCATTTTTAGAAGACACGCCTAGCTATCTCGAAAAAAAGGAGATTTTTATGGGGTTTCAAGAATAATTGGAAGTTTATACCCATAAAATTGTATTCATAAGGTGTTTTTAGTTAATTTAATATAAATATTCACTAAAATAGACCTCCTGGAGCTTTGACAATCAAACTTTCCAATTACCTCTCTTGCAGGTAATATTTTCAATTAGTCAATTTTTTAAAGCTCAAGTGCATGACACATTTTACTATCCCTCTTTTCCCTATCCATTAGGGATATAGGGGACACTAAAATGCTTCCCACCCCATTTTTCTTCCCTGGATCTTCATATGACCTCAAACTATCCCCTGAGTGCTAAAATGCTTTTTTAGCTCTTTCCTCACTTCCCCCTCATCAAATCACGTTGTGCCACTTGTCAAAACTAGGTGAGGGTGAATTTTTCTGCCCCTATTATCCATTTCCATCAGGGACATAGGTGACAAGAAATTATTCCCCTCTCTATCCCCCATTCTGGTCTTCCATGTGACCCCATCTTAGCCCCGGGTGCTTAATGGATTGTTTTGCCTCATTCCCCTCTCATCCAATCGAAAGTTGCCACTTGTCAAGCCCATGTGAGGAAATATTTTTGTGTCCCTCATGTCCTTATCACTTAGGGTTAAGGAAATTATCCCCATACCAAGATGATCAAAAACCAAAATTTGGCTAAGTCATTTTACCTTGCTGCTTCTCTCTTCTCCTCTCCCGTGAACCAAAAGTGTTTCTAGAAGTTCTAAAAACACAAAATAACTCCTACCCACCTCATATTTTCATGATAAATCCATTATTTCTGTGAAAAAACATCCAAGAACTTGAAAATTCATCAAGAACTCTCTAAAAATGCTTCCAGAGCATCCTCCATTGTAAGAATGAAGCCTTTCTCATTGCCAGTGAACAAGGAAGATGATCATACAAGGGTTTGAGTTGAATTTTATTCTCTAGATAATCTCCATGATAAAGGAATATCAGTAAATCCATTAATGTATTCTATGGAAGCTTTAGGCCCATAAAACCTACCTCCGAAAATTTCTTTTTTTTTTCCAAGTATTCCTGGGCGAAACACATTTAAATTTGAAACATGAGATCACGATGAAGATAAAATCTAAAAATAATGTTTCCATAAAAAAATGAGGTCATTTTTATCACTTACTTAAAATAGAATACTCCATGCCCCTTCACATGCTAAAAATAGTAAGTACCTCAATTTTCAAGCTTTGATCACCCAGAACACTCAGAAATAATGCATAATGGTAAGTAGGGTAAAATTGTCAATTTTCCCAAAATAACAGGTATGGAAAAACACCTGCTAAAAATATAAGTGACTAATAATAGAAATAAATCATCAACAGAGGAGAAGTGGAATGTTCTAGAAGGTTTAGAAGGTCATATTTGAGCAAAATAGGATATATGTCCCAAAATAGTAGGTCTCGGTCCTACCTATTAAAAATAGAAAGTCTTCATTTTGGATGCAAAAAGTTACAACTAGCTCCATTTTCACTCATCTTTCCACTTTTTGAACTCTTCATAGGGTTGTAGGATGATCTCATAGCTCAAATAGAGAAATGAAACCTCCATAAGAGTCCTGGAAGCATCTTTTGGATCACAATTGTGCCCGGAGCATGACGAAGCATAAAAGAGGAAAGTCCGGATCACCGAGAAGCAACTGGAAAAGGATCAAAAAGGGTGTCAAGGACTCCATTGATTCATTAGAATAGGTCATCATAGCTCATTGGTCAAGTTGGATCCATCATCTCTCTCAGTGAGTTGGTTGAAGTAAGCTCAGTGAGCTAAGTGAGTTGAGCTAGGTGAGTTGGGTGAGCCAGTGAGCTAAGTGGATTGAAGTGAGTTGGCTAAGTTGAGCTCGATGAGTGGGTTAAGTTGATATTGGTGAGCTAAGAGAGTTGGGTGAGTTGGTTAAAGATAAGTGAGAAAGGAAATAACTTATCCTTCTTCCTTCAGGATCTCACCTCAAGAGGTCTTGCAACAATGTTTCTCAACATTCTTTCAACGATCCAAAGTGTTTTACATCTTACAGAAGGAGAAGATGGTGATCATCATGCTTCATATCAGCAAAAGGATCTTCTTCAATGGATCAGTCAATCTATTTCCATTCTCCTCTTCTCTCCCTTCCTTCTAATTATTTATTATACACAATCATTGCATTTTTCCTATTTACTTAAGTGACAATATTTTTGTAATTTATAAAAGTATTCTCTCAAAATTATAAGAGAGATACTTAATTTGTCTCTTCTAGGGGCAATTGAAAGGTCACAAGTAGAATAGGAACATGAAGAGTCATGTGGGGGGAGATGAAAGTCAATTCACAAGGCTATAAATTGGGATGGCTCTCCATTCCAAAGGATCCTAGATTTTGAAGATTTCTACTTTGTAGCAATTGTGAATTGTTGTTAAACTTTGTATCACCAACACAAGGAATAAAATCTACATTCTTCCATTTCTTTTCTCATGTTCTCTACTCTCTCTTTTCTGCAACTTTGTAAGTATGGCGATCAAGAAGGAACTTGGTGTCCTTGATGAATGAATCTAAATAATTATGTGTCTGGATTTGTTAGTGTAGACACCTAAATTCCACTTTTGTAATCTTATTGCCAAACGCATGTAAATCACTCTCATTCTTGCCAATTTCGTTATAATTAGTGACCTTTTCTAATTAACTAACATTTCTCTCCACTTTGGCCAATTAACATCACTTTGTTGATTGTGTAACCCCTTTCGCATTCGTGGATTCCACTTTAAGCACAAATCGTAAGCCAAAATCCTCTTCAAAATAGACAATTAGCAATTATTAGCTAATTAAGCCTATTTTGCCCTTGATTTGGTCAATATACCCTAGTATTGACTAAAATCCCTCTTCCAACCACTTAAAATCACCCCATTCACCTCCACAATGTCTCAACAAGCTTCAAAAGCTTATCCTAGCCTCCTAGTTGACCCTAAGTGGTTGATTAAGGCTCCATACCTCTTAATCACTTGGTAATTCACTAATTGTGATTAGAAATGCCTAATCATGATTAACAATTCTAATCTAATTTGGGGCTTTTAGTCCCACATGCACCAAAATACAAGTTTATCCCAAAAGGAAAACTATAAAAAGAGTGCACCTCTTACCCTAATATTTTACACCATGCTTTGATTTACATCTCATATAATACATATGATTCATAACTAAGTTCAATCCTTGCCTAAAGCCTTCAACAAGGTTAGTAGATGAATATATAAAGTGACTTAACAAGTCATTTGGAGAGGTCACTTCACCATTGTTTGGAGTAACAACCATAACCATTTGATTTCCCTCTTAGGTATATTTAGGCCCATGTTAGGTAATTAAAGAATATTAGTAGGCATGTTTAGTTAGATTTTGCATTGTTTTCATACTAGTTAAGCATTCCTTTTAGCTTCTATCTTAATGTTACATTCCTAGACTTAGAATCCTTAGCTATGAGGTGGCAATGGTGTTAGCCTTCCTTGATTAGCTTTGTTATTTTATTTTTAAAAGTTTAGGGTGCTTTCATTTGGCATGCCCGGTGGGACAATACCCCATTGCATTCAATTTTTAAGCTTTTTAACTTAGTTTCAAAGTTTTACATTTCAAGTTTTTTAGAGTAGTTTCAAGTTTCCTAGATTAAATTCAAGTTTTCTAGTTTAATTTCAAGCTTTCTAGAGTACTTTCAAGCTTTTTAGATTAGTTTTTCAAGCTTTGTAGATTAATTTCAAAGTTTTAGAGTAATTTTCAAAGTTTTAGATCAATTTATTTTAAAGCTAGGTAGTTGTTTCAACTAGATTAGTGGTAGAAGTTGTGTTTTCATGTTCATTGCAAGATATAGGAGGTGAATCCTTGTCAAAATTGACCCAAAATCCCAAAGATTGGACCTTTTTTCAAGAAATCTTCTCAAAAACCCATATTTTTGACCACCTATAGGAAAAAGGCACTGTGCATGAATGTGAGCGCCTTTGTGCATCCAAGGCGCACATGTGCATCTAGAGGAGCACTTTGCCGTGTTTGAATGTGAGCACATGTGCATGGCACTGAGCGCCTTGTAACACTACATTTTCCTGTTCTTAGTGAAAAATGGGTTTATGCATGCAGAAAGGTGCTTGTGCCTCACTGGAAGCGCCCATGCATTACTGATTGTGTAAAAGTGATAGAAGAGTGCCTGTGCATCACTGTGAGCACTTGTGCATCACTGTGAGCACTTGTGCATGACTGTGAGCACTCATGCATCCAGAGGGGCACCCATGCATGAAGGTAAAATTTTCACAAATTTTAAAATTTTAATTTTGGTGTTTTTAGGATTGTGGTCATTTCTTAAGGGTTTTTAGTTGTTGTTTTTGTCAATTTATTGATTTTAGAGCAATATTCCTAACAAAATTGGCTTAGGGTTTGATAAATGATATGTTTTCATACTTTGTTTTGAGTTTGGAATAGGGTTGTGTATGCTCTTCTCTTGCACCTAGTGTGATCTTGAGAACCAAAAACACCCCTAAACCACTTTTTGCTTCTTGAGAGTAAGTAGGAACAATCATCCTTCATTTTCTTAAGGGAACAAACTTGCATGTTTTTGACATATACTTGATCTTTTAGTTTAAGAGATTTTTAAGACTAAAATTTGTGTATGCTCTTAAGTTTAATTGATAAACAATTAAGAATAAAATTTGTGTATGCTCTTCCCTTGCACCTAGTGTGATCTTGGGAATCAAAAGCAATTTTAGTCTTTTCATTAAGAAGCACTTGGATTAATTGGGAATAAACCTTGTTTTTTTGCAAAGTTTGATGGTAGTTAGCTGATATATATAAGCATTTTCATAGCCATACTTCTATGATAACCATATTTCATAAGCCTATTGTTTTGTGGTTTGATTAAATTAGGAATAAATTTGGGGAGGAAATGGGGTTTGGGGGGAAAAGTTTTAAATTTAAATTTGGAAAGAAAATGGGTGAAATGGGAAGGGGGAGGGTAGAAGATAGGTAAAGGAGGGGTAGGAAGGGATGTGAGGGGTTGGGTAAGAATGGGTGGGTAGGGTGAGAAATGTGGGGAGAAAAGGAGGTTTGGGGTTGCGGTGGTCACCATAGACATGGAGATGATGATTGTCCGATATTGTAGAGTTACACTCGTCGGTGTGGACTAGTATCGGTCCTAAGGGAGGTGGCCGATGCGGTGCGTCCAGTGAGACCGTGGTCAATCAAGGTTAGACCAAGGTCGGTCAATGATGACCGGTGCCGAGTCCATATGGGGATAAGCAAGGCAAGTGTAGTGGGTAGGGAGGGATAGGTAAGGGTGAGATTAGATAAGGAAGGGTAGGGATAGATAGGTAAAGTGAGATTAGATAAGGAAGGGTAGGGATAGATAGGTAAAGTGGTGAGGTCGGGGTTTGGGTCTTTGGTAAGTAGGTTAGGTCAAAATGTGGGGTTAAAGGAAAAGGTAAATAGATGAAGGTTTGGGGTATGGGTAGATAGGTTTGATAGAATTTGGGATCAAAGGTAAGGTATGGTAGTTAAAAAGTTGTAGGTATGAGTAAGTTTACATAATGTGATCATTTTGTTGGATGTAGGTGAGAGATCACCACGGATGAGAGACAAGTAGTGCCACCCCTACTCTTGAGAGTGCGTGGCGTAGTAACACTTTGAGGAGTTGCGGCACGTGGAGGAGGCGGGTCCGAGTGGGGTCCGATCTACTTGGCATATATTCTAGTAGCCGAGTCGGATGTTTGATGGTCACTCTCATCCGATAGATGGGATTAAAGGAGGTTAGATGACCAACACGTTCCACCTATCGATGAGTGAAATTACAGTTCCCTGAGGACATGTTCGGGATCTGTGGCTACCCATATTGGGTACATAGGTCTATTCTATCACCTCCAAGGCATATGAGGAGATGATGTTGACTATGTTTGGAGGAGAAAGGATGGCCCTGGCCGACATTCCATAGTGCTACTCTTTTGCTAACCTTGAGCTATGGAGAGATGTACCTAGCACCTACGGAGGAGATGAGGCTAGTAGTTCTATTGATGGATGTAGTGTGCTTGATTAAATTAAATTAATTAAATTAATATTAGCTTTACTACATTTTGTCCCTTTTTATTACGTAGCTTGTATTGGTAAACGTGACAAAAATAAGATGTGGTTGCCCCCACCTTGCCGGATGCAGAGGGTGGGCAGTGGTCTACCCAATATTTGATGGGAGTATTACATAATATGATGACAGAGAGTACCTTTTAATTTGCCTGGCTCTAACATTCCTAGTGTAGTTATACGAGGAGCTATGGGCATATGGGGTTAGGGTCATGGCTACGCTTCATTCGTGTGTTGTACCTTTTAATTCACTCACCGGGCATATGAGCACATTGTCTATGTGCATCCAGTGGGTATGCCCAAGAGCGATGCCTTTAAAGTTTTATACGAGTGGGTACAGGTGATGGGTGGTTCGGCTTATGGTGAGTGGAAGATGGGTGCCTGTATGTAGAGAGCGGAGATCGAGACATGGCTACACATGATGTAGCTTACTTTAGGTGACTATTAGAGGGGTTATAAAAATAAAAATTCCATTCGAGGTGGACATCATTTGGAGGTCATATGTGGGCTTCCCATCATATAGACATATGCATGATGAGCTAGCCAGGCCTTTTAGGATTTGATTAAATTCTTGAGATGGATAGAGGGGGGGGAAGGTCTCATGTGTGGGGAGCAGAGATGATCCCAATGGATAGGGTTAGGTGGCGGTTTGGGCTGCAGCTGGACATACCTCCACCCTTCCACGCATCGAAGAGAGATGACATGGAGAGGCCCTTACCTCTACCACAACCGTGTACAGGGAGGATAGTGCCCATAGGGATAGATAGGTAAAGGAGGAGTAGGAAGTAGATAGGCGATTGATGATGTCGTGGTTATAGATAGATATATGGGGTAGTAGGTGGTGGCATAGTTAGCGAGTACCACGAGGCTAGGCGGGTAGAGATCAGCCCGATCTAGCCACCCCTCATAGTAGTAGAGAGAGAACCCCTATAGGTGGGTGATGACCTTGATTACCCAGTTGGGTATGGTGCAGGACATCTAGCCGTTGATTCCAGAGGGAGGTGGTGAGTTAGATGTGACAGTGGCCAGTCTTGAGCCCAGATCTAGATGGCCAAGGTGGGGATGAGATGGAGATGGGGATGATGGTCTTGTGGCTGCCCTACATTCATTGATGGAGGCATGTCACATGGTTGGGGGCCAATTTTGGGCCGTGGCACATGATGCACAGTACATAGATTGGGACTTTACAGGCCCAACATTTGTAGCATATAGGGGCAGGGGCATATGGGGTTTTGTGCACCTTTTACCATAAGCACTAGGATAGATAGGGTTCCCATTTCATACAGGTAGGTGGGGTAGGGTCCCACAGACATGTCATGGTCGAGGCCGATGGGGCCACCACAGATGCAGCCTGCCGTGTAGGTTATAGGAGGCGATCCCGTGCGAGAGGCCATATACTATCGTGGACTAGCCGACGGTGGTAGGGATAGATTGTTTATCATATGCCGAGTATAGAGGCATAACAGGCCTCAGCGAGAGGACCGAGATCACACACCCATATAGAGACATGGAGAGCACAAAACTAGCGATTCGGGCTGAGCGAGCCCCAAGACATGGTTAGGGTGAGCCTACCACAAGTTCTGAAGGCTAGTTCTAGTGCTGCACCAAGCGGACCCAACCACCTCCTATGATGGGTGGGGAGATGTTAGAAGGTCGCGAGGCATGGGGCCGAGGAGGAGGGATAGGCGATCATATGCAGATAGGAGGATGAGAGGGATGTCCACCGAGGGGATGCCCCAAGATATATGGTTCCCGATTTTTGACATAGAGTTTGATTTTTGATATATACGTCCTACGTGCGAAGGATAATGAGGTTGTACATGAGATTTTTGTATTTTTGATCATATACTACCTATACGTGCCAAGAGATTTTGTATTGTTTTATTGTTTTATTGTATATGATACCGGTCTACGTGCTGCGTCTTGATGACATTTTGTATTTGGTATCGGCTGCATGCGACTATTTTGAGAGATTACATGATTAGATATCCATGTATATTGTATTGAGACACACACATTTGTTTATATGATGAGATGGATGAGATTCTGATTATTGGTTGGTGTTTTATGAGAATTTTAATTTTGTCGTGATATGGATGGAAACTAGGTGAGTGAGGCATGATGAAGTCAGGTTGGATTAGGCATGGATTGAGTCAGGTCATAGGCATGGATTGAGTCAGGTCATAGGCATGGATCGAGTCGGTGAAGTTAGGCATGGATTGAGTCATGTCACGAGGGGATGGTTGAGTTAGGTTTATTTTAGGCATGGATTGAGTCGAGTTAGTTTAGGCATGGATTGAGTCACGGGAGTTATTGAGTCATATAATAGGCATGGATTGAGTCATGGATAGGCATGGATTGAGTCATGGGCATGGATCGATTTGGGTTGGTTTAGGCATGGGTGAATCGGGTTTGTTTTACATTGTGATTCATTAATTTTGTGCAATGAATGAATGATGATATGGGTCATGTTTAAGATGTTATGTAGGATGATGATAGAGAAATGGTAGCCATTATAAATGTATATTGTAATGATGAGAAAAATGTTAAGAAACTTGTTGTTTGTGTGGTTTAAGTTCCAATGTTTTGATATAAAAAGGAAACTAAGTAGGGTAAAATGTGATTTAGAAATATGAAAGATGAATTGGTTAGGGTAAGAGTGGCGAGCTAACCTCCAAGGGCCCCATGCCCTCGAGTGCTACCTACATAGTTCGGTGAAAAGGGACCTCGGTCGATGTAGTTCTCCCATAAGCTAGGGAAGAATATGAGGAGGTATGAAAATGGGTTGGTAGGTTGTAGGCATGATTTAGGTGTAGGTCCGTTAGGTGTGGGTGAGTTGTGGGTAACTTGGTATAGGTTATTTCGATTGTGGTAGAAGAAGAAGATTACCCAAAGTTAAGCGTCGAGAACAACATCTTGTATAAGCTAATCAATACATAGTAAAGAAGGTTAAAAGATAAGAGGGGGTGACAAGAAAGCCACTGATTGGCTAGGATCATATTTGGTGGACCATACTTTAGGTAGGGTAGTGAACATAAGGCCCTTAAGACTTTGCATAAGTGATTATCCTAAAGGTGAACAATAATCACACGCTCACCAAATGTCATAATTCCAAGAGGTCCCTTGAGGTGGTAGGAAATGGGAGTGCAAATGGTGAAAGAGATGAATGGTGGGTAAGTTTTATATGGTACGAGGTAGCATGCTCTTTGGGCAAGAGATCCAAGGTCACAATAGGGCTCATCATGACTAAAAAGGATTTCTATTTTTGATTGATATTTGAGATAGACTGATCGATGCGGGAAGTCTATATGGGATGAGGAAAGTGACTCCTTGAGGTCTTCGGGAAGGCGATCGATGCGGGAAGCTTAAGATGTTCTATCTTTTTTTTTGGTTTGAAAGGGCTTTACATAGATTTCCTTCAAGGGAGCAGTCTATTTATAGCAGTGATTGTAGAGAGGAAGATGTCCTTTTGAGGGAGTCATCTTTTTAGTGGAAGTTTGAATCAAGGTGTGTTGATCCCATGTGAGGGATTTTAAGTCATGGACAAGACCAAGGTGAAGAATAGGATTCTTGTTTGAGAAAGCGGGGTGAAATGACCATGGGATTTCATCATCAAAGTAGATGAAAAGTATCCATGAGAATCATGCTATGTGTAGTGTCGTGGTACACATATTGAAGCGAAGAGAAAAAGTGATGGGTATGCACATGACTCTTGTTTAATCGTTGGTGATGGTGTATGAAGTGAATAATGCTCAAAGGGATGAGCATGAAAAGAGGCAAAAGGTGAGGTAGGACTAAAAGTCAACAATAGAATGGTTGAAGATGCAAGGCATTAAGGGGCTCAGGTTCGGGTTTACCATCGAGTGAAGATAAACGATAAGCACCTGATCCATAAGTATGGGTCATGATGTATGGTCCAAGCCAATTAGGAGCAAATTTACCCCGTTTAATTTTTTTGATTAGTTACATGTTGATTTTCTTTTAGGACAAGGTCACCAAATTGGAAGGTTCGTTCATGAACACGTTTGTCGTAGGCACATTTGATACGTTTTTGGTAAATTTGAAGATGGTCAAGAGCATTAAGACGACGTTCATCTAATAACTCAAGTTGTGCTAAATGGTCATGATAAAATTCATCATCATTGAGCATGTCATGGAGAGAAATGCGAGTGAAGGAATCGACTTTGAGAGGCGAAACAACCTCATCTAGAGACCGAGAAAAGGTGTGGTGGCGGTGGAAGTGTGAATACTAGTGTGGTATGCCCATAGGGCGAAAGGAATGTGCGTATGCCAGTCCTTCCCACTATATCATTAACCACCTTCATGAGAATTTTGTTTAAGGTTTTGTTAGTGGATTTGGCTTGGCCATTGGTTTGTGGGTAATAAGGTGATGAGAAACTTAGCTGAATGCCGAAGGCATCACAAAGTTTTCATAAGGTCTTATTTTTGAATTGTTTTCCATTATCAGTGATGAGGCGATGTGGAATGCACAAAGTGGCAGATGATGTGATGATTGATGAACTCACATATTTTCTCAACTTTTGTGGAAATGAGTGGTATGGCTTCAACCCATTTTGTGTAGTATTCGGTAGCGGTGATGATCCATTGATGTCATTGGGAAGAATGGGGATTGATCTCTCCGACAAGATCCAAACCCCATTGAGAGAAGGGCCAAAGGTCACGGGTGACTTGTAAGGCATGATTGGGTGTATGATGAAGGTTGGCATGTTGTTGGCATTTCACACAATGTTTGACGTAGTCACAACAATCATGGTTGAGGGTCGGCCAGTAATAGCCTAGGCGAAGAATACATTTAGTAACAATGAGGCCACTGAAGTGACCTCCACATATGCCATCATGAACTTCCTTAATGGTATAAGGAATTTCAGAACTCGTAAGGCACCATAAGAGGATGCCATCAAAGCTATGTTTATAGAGGAGGCCACCCATGATGATGTAATGAGAGACCTTTTTAAGGAAGGCACGTTGTCCATTACGGTGAGGTCGGGAGGCAAAATGGAGAGGGAAAGGTAGTCTGAATATTGTTTATACCAAAGGTCACTCGGGTCGGGGGTAGTGGTTTTGATAGAGTAAACCTCGTGAGGTAAATGAGAGGGTGATTGGAGTCATTTTATGGTGACAAATATTTTAGAATCAATGGTGAAGTGGGTATTTGAGAAGCCAAACAAGCCATGGTATCTACAAATTTGTTGGTTGAACAGGGGATGGTTTGAAGGGTGTAGTGGTCAAAGGTGGTCAAAAGTATGTCTACATGATGTTTGTACTTTTGAAGTGTCTCGTTATGACATTGGTATACACCATTGACTTGGTTTATGACCAATTCAGAATCACCAAAGATATTGATTGACTTAACATCTAAGGCGTAGGTAACTTGGAGACCTAATACGAGCGCTTCGTATTCAACAATATTGTTTGTACAATCAAAATCTAGTTTGAAAGACAAAGGCATGGGTTCACCATCAAGTGGAATGAGGATAACTCCTACCCCACCTCCACGCTAACACTTGGAACCATCGAAGAAGAGTGTCATTTGGTAAGTGGGCTCATCTAGGGAAAGGGTAGCAATTGACTCATCTGGAAAGTCAAAATTAGAGGGTTGATCCCCGGGAATAGGTGCGTCGGCCAATTGGTTAGTGATAACTTGGCCCTTAATGGACTTTTGATGGATTAATTTGAGGTTGAGGTTGGCCAAAATCATAAGCCAACATGTGGCTCGTTGATTTTGATACATTTGGCATACATGAAGTGTAAGGGGTTGGTGTTGGTCACAACATAGGTTTTGTGGTTGAGTAGGTAATGGCGGAGTTTTGTGGCAATGAAAACTAAGGCTAAGAAAAGTTTTTCGGCATGGGTGTATCGGGTTTCATATTCCAAAAGGGTATGGCTTATGTAGTAAACCACCTGCTCCTATGTTTCTCATCACGATGAGCAAGCATGGCCCCCAAGGAGTGATCGGTAGTTGAGATGTATAGGTAGAAGGGTTGATCATCTTTAGGTGGAATGAGCATGGGTGGTTGGAAAAGGTATTGTTTTAAGGCCTCAAAAGCTTTGTGGCAGTCATCATCCCATTTAAAGGAGACATCCTTCTTGAGAAGATGATGAAATGGTTGACACCGATTAGATAATTATGAAATGAAACATGAAGAGACTGTAATTTACCTTGTAGGCTACAGAGTTGCCCAAGGTTAGTGGGTGGAGGCATTTCCAGAATGGCCTTGACTTTAGTAGGGTAGACTTCTATACCACATAGGGAAATGATAAACCCCAAGAGTTTTCTTGAGAGGACTGTGAAGACACACTTCTTGGGCTGAAGGCAAACACAATACTTAATGAGGTGATCAAAGATGGTTTTGAGGATGTGAGGTGGTTAGAGCGGCATTTAGATTTGGCAAGGAGGTCATCCACATAATCTTCCAATATACGATGCATGATGTCATGGAAGATGTAAGTCATAACCCATTGATATGTGGCACCAACATTTTTAAGGCCAAAAGGCATGACTCGATAGTAGAAGGTCCCCCAAGGGGTGATGAATGTGGTTTTGTGTTGATCTTCTAGGGTGAGCAAGATTTGGTTATAACCCAGAAACCATCCATGAGTGATAACATCTCATGACCAGCGGTAAGGTCAACCAGTTGGTCAATACCAGGTAGAGGAAAATCATCTTTTGGGAGGTGAGGTTGAGGTCATGAAATCCATGTAAATATAAAGTCCTTGTGTCACCTTAGTGTGATAGGGACAATGTTGAAATCCATTGGGGATAATCAATGGGTAAAATGAAGGAAACGGAAAGGAGGCACTGTTGAAGCTCTTCTTTGACCAAAAGAGAAATGCGAGGGTGCATTTTCCTCAGCTTTTGTTTGATAGGTTTGGCATCGGGAATGGTTATGATATTGTGAACCATGATGGTGGGGTCAATACCAGGCATATCTGCGTAAGACCAAGTGAAAGCTTGATTGTGATCTTTGAGAAAAGCGGTGATGGCTTCTGTTCGCAACATCTAAAGATTGAATGATCTTTAGGATGTGCGGGTCGTCCTGAGTATGAATGTTGATCTCGATGGTCGATTCATTCAACATGGTTTGTGTCTCAGATGGTAACGACCGATGAATATATGAGTCTTCTACACCAAGGTAGGTGAGTATAGATTCATCATCCTGACATTGAATGATGTTAATGGAAGGTGTATCATCATCGATCATGTCAGGATACAGGAATGGAAGAGAGGAGGGAGCCTCACCCTCGCATTGATAGGTCAGAGGCCCCAAGGAGATGGTGTTTATGAAAAAAAAAAGTTAGGAGGAATGGATTTTGGATCCATCGACTCCATCGGTGAGGGTGGTGAAGAAAATGGAGAAGGGATGATGTCCTCGATGAGTTCAATGCGGGCCATCTTGGTAGGTGGTTCAACAAAGCCAATGCCACTACGGTCGTTATGCTTTACGGGTAGTAATATAGGGAATAATTATATGGTGACCTTGCTCATAAAAACCAAATCCAAAACCCTTCCACGCATATCGGTGCGGGAAGGTGTGGGTGAAAAGTGATTGGTGAGTGGTGAGGTCAGCGAAAAAATGGGGGGTTTGTGATGGTGGTTCAGTGTGTAAGTGGTCATATCAAGTCCCCCATAGATGAGATCAGTATGAAGGTGGGGATGACCATAGAGGAGGCATTCTCCTATGCGGTGATCATAATGAGGATGTTGGTGAAGACTTTCATACTCTTGTGGAGTAAGGAATGTGTTGATACTATATAAGTGATACTCCCCAGAGTGAGGTGTTGAAAAATGCCTTCTTCAAGGGATCGGTGGTTGGTATGTGGGTAGCTGAATAGATGATGCATTAGGGGTCGACTCGGAGGTGGAGCTAATGGATTGGGAGGCTGATGGTTTGGCCGTGGAGGTTGTGGTAGTGGTTGGAATGGAAGAGGTATGTGTGGTTGAGGTAGCGACTATACTGGTAAGTGGAGGTGTAGGTGAAGTGGTTGTGGTCATGGAGGTAGATACCTTAATGGGTATAAGCACGTCATTAGGTCGGTAAAGCATGTTGCATGTTTTAAAAGGTGATGGGTCAGCTGGAATAGTATAGGTGTGTCCTTCATGCTCAAACTTCACACAACGATGCAAAGTGGAAGGGACACAACCCATGATATGAATCCAAGGTCTTCCAAGCAACAGGTTATATTGAAACTTCCCTTCCAAGATGTAAAATAACTTTGGAACAATGTGGGGGCCCATGAAAATGTGGAGGATGATAGTTCCTAGTGTAGAGGTGATAGCGTCATTGAATGAATGCAACATGACAGATGTTTATGCATGTAATTGTCAGGTATGCACATTTTAGTGAATGCATGGAATGAAATGATATTAATGCTTGCGCCCCATCGATCATTACACATCGTACACGTATATCATCGATGTGGACAGAGATAAAGAGAGCTAGGTCTGGGTCATCGGTTTGGTATGGTGTGATCTCTTCATCTGAGAAACTAAGTGTGGCTACTTGGTGAGTAGGTGGAGGTGAAGATGAAGGTGGTAATTTGGTGAGAGAGGCTACATGATGGGGTGTGATAATGGAGGCTACGGTGTAGGGTCATTGGGTAAAACCTCAATAGATTATAGGACCTCCATGAGAGCTTGACGATGGGATTTCGAGGTTTGGATGAGGTCATACAAGGACATTTTGAGGGGGGATTGGTGTAGTTGTTTGAGCATCGCGTGGTGTGTGACCCCATTAGAAATAGGATATGTGGGGATGCGGATAGTGATTTAGGTGTGGGTGCAGATGGTATGTTGGGTATGGGGTTGGTTGATTGGTCGGTTTCCTTTTCCTTGCCTTTTCCTTCTCGAGCATGGGTAGAAACGTGGATCATGTTGATCTGAGGTGGGGAGTTAGGTGAAGTAGGTGAGCTATGAAAGGTATAGTGGCATGAAGGGAAAAAGCCAAGTGGTGGGAAAGAACCTTGTGAGATGAGCTGGGCACATCGACATTTGGGTGGAGGTTTGGTAAGTTCTCTGATGCGAACCATGTTAATTTCAAATCTTGGGGGTGGTTCTAGGAGTTGTGGGGGTGGAGGTCTTGGTTGTTGAGTAGGTAATGAGGGAAGAACTATGGGAATGGGTGTTGGTGAAATGGGGTCCTCATCAAGAAGGTCATCATCATCAAAGTTTTTCTTCGGAGGGCACAACTAGATAAGAACATTTTTCAAAGCCTTACAGTTCTCTACATCGTGTCTTGGCACATGATGGTAGGTAAAAATTTTGGTGTCATCAAACCCCTTTGGTTTGGGTTTGAGAGGGTCATAAGGTTTGAGAGGTGGTAATGTGATGACAAAAGTTTCAAGGAGGTTGGTTAAGATTTTGGCATAGGATCCCACTAGTGGATCACAATGGGAAGTGAAAGTGGGTTTGGGTGTAGGTGCGGCGGATTGTAGAGGAAGGGTCTTTGCAGGGGAGTGGGTTGAGCCATGGTTTTAGGGGCTGGTGTGGTCTTAGGTGTCAGCCATGTTTTCTTGGGTAAGGGTATGGTGGATGGACCGGCAGGAGAATGCGGGGTTGGTTTGACTACCTTATTGGAGGGTAGCGGATTTTTGTCTTTAGGTTGCACCTTCTTGGGTAAAGGTGATACATGCACATGAGATCTAGAGGGAAAGGTGGATGGTGGAAGAGGGCACATTACCCATGGGGATAATGGAGGTGCTGTGAAGGTGGATGGTGTAGGTCGTGAAGGAGGTGTGAGGGAAAGAGATTGAAGTGTCGTGGGTAGTGAAGGAGTTATCGATGGTATTGGAGGAATAGGTGGTAAAGATGTTGTGGGTGTGGGTGGATTTCATGTTGGACATTTAGGAATGTTAGAGGTTTGTAAGGGAGGAATGGGCTGTTGTGTTTTTGGTTTACTTGGTGGGTGGAGGGTTCTTAACCATGTTAGAGTGTGAGGTCTAAGATGGAATGAAGAAGATGAAAGCGATAAAGGTATGATTGATCTAGGTGGAGCATGAGTTCTATGGGCTTGGTTCTTTTGTTTGGGTGTCGGCTTAAATTTGGTATTGGTTTGGAGGATGTAGCCAAATCTAATTTGATAGGTGGGTGAGTGAGGCTGATAGTTGGGATGACCCCTAAGGTAGTAATGGATTTAGGCAAAGAAGATGATGTATGTGTGGTTTGGATGTAGGTGTATGTTGGGTTATGGATAGGGGTGTGAGTTTCTCCATGAGTGGTATTGTGGTGGAATTTGTGATAGTTGTGGTTGTGTGCGGTTTGGTTGGTCGAAATAATTTTGGATAGATGGTGGAAGTGTCAGCAAGTGACATCTACATTTGTGTTGAAACAGGTAGCAGAAGACACCCCCAAAGTAAGGCTCTATCCACATAATCTAGGTGGTTGCTAGGCGTGAAAATGGAAATGTTGTGGGTGAGGTTGACGAGGATCCAAGGGTGATTCCCATAAAATGTGTTTCAGAGATGGGGAATTTGCTAGCTTCGGCTTCCATGAGTAAGAGAGCCGAAAGTAGGTCTGCAGGCTCTTGGGTAGCTGATGGAGAGTGGTCCCCTAGAGGAAAAGGTACCTCTACTAGATCCTTGATTGGCGTAGAGAGAGAATAGGTGCTCTCTATGGGTGGAGGAGATAATGGGTGCTCCTTTGTGAGTGGAGGAGGTAAACCAACCCCTTTCGTGGGTTAGAGATGTACTGCGGGTGACAGATCTCTAGGTGGAGAAGACAAAGATAAAGTAATATCAATGTTAATTGGAGGCTCCTTCACAGGTGAGGAAGGGGACGAAGGTTGTTCCTCTGTGAGTGGAGGAATAGGTGAAGTAGGCTCAAGTGTAGGTGGGGGATTTCAAGCTAGGATTTCCTCGATGGAAGGAATATGAGGTAATTGGGAAGTAGTGGGTACTTCACTGAAAATAGCGTGGACCTCGTGGGTATGGCTATCATGAGTCGAGGTTTCTCCAGTTTGATCAGAAGAAGGGGCATGATTAGGAAAGGGTTTCTTGAAGATATGTAGGTTTTGATTGGCGGGTGTGTTAGGATTATCCAAGGTCAACTCGCCTCTCTCGAGCATTTCTTGAACAATGTTTTTGAAGGTGATGTAATTTACCGTCACTATGACCTTTACTCGATGATAGTTGTAGAAGTCATGTTCTTTGTACCACGCAGGTGTGGGGTGAGCAGGGTCAAAACCAATATGTGGCTTTATGGGAGGAAGGGTGATGGCTCCTTTGATGAGCTTCTCCAAGATAGAAGAATAAGGTTCCCCAATTGGGGTATATTTTTGTTGTTCTCGTCTAAATTGAAAAGTTTGAACGGGTGAGAGATTAGATGAAGGGCTAGCTTGATTTGATGGATGAGCTGGGCCGGCTTTGAGTACCACTACATTAGCGGTCCCCTTGGCCTTTGAATAATTATTTGGTGGTTTTGAAGAGGAAGAGGTATCATTCGACTTGAATGCAGAGTTTTATTGCGTAATTGGATTTTCTTCTCTTTGATGGCACGAATCTCTAGCTTTCATGCCATGGTGAATGCCTCATCAAAGGTGTGGAAAGTCTGCACCTACAGGGTTGGTGAGATATGTCTAGCACAAGCCCACGCGTGAAGAGCTCTATGAGTTTGGTTTGTGGTAGTTGGAATGTGAGTTGATTGATCAGGCTACACCAACGGGTGACAAAATCTGTGATAGATTCATCATCATATTAACGCGTGGAGTAGAGATCGGTCATGGTAACCTTCTTAACAATATTAATGGAGAAGTGATCCAAGAAGGCTTGGGCTACCTGATTGAATGAGAATATAGAGTTTCTAGGTAACCCACTATACCAATCTAACAAGAGTCAGTCGAAGACATGGGAAAAGTCCTCAGGAGCAAAGCATCATCATGGGCGATCAGATAACACCCATGTTTGAAAGACCACAAATGATGTTGCAGGTCCTCTTTGCTATTAAAATGGTTGAATTTTGGCATTCCCAATGCATAGGATATGGATAGATAGGAATGGATGGGTGTATAGGATCGTTACAAATCTCATCGTATGTGAGAGTGTTGCGGGAGCCAGAAACTAATGCCTCCAATGTCTACATCTTATACATCATTAACTTGATTAGGTCATTGGTAGGTTGCGATGGATGGGTACCTCCTGTAGTGAAGGGTGGTTGGTGTTGGGTATATGATGGAGGTGGCATTCCAGTATATGGTGTTGCCATATAGGTAGATTGAGAGAGGAATTGAAATAGGGGCACGTACCCAAAATGAACAATAGATGAAGCAGGAGGCTATTGATAGTACATATATGGAGGTGGAAGGGTCGTGGTGACCCTAGTGGTGATGGGGGCTAAGGAATGTGGGATGGAAAGGATGACGATTTTGAAAAGGGTAGAGGTCACGACACGAGGTGGTAGTGTAGCCACGGTATATGTGATGAGACAATAGGCACGGATGAGGTTGTGTTCAGGGGTTGACAAAGGTATAGTGGATGTGGCGGGTGCAATAGATGTAATGTAGATGCGTGGAAGTCATGGTGGGTATAGGACCTAGCTATGGCTGAAACGACGGGGGTAAGGTAGATGCGGGCAAATGCAGTGCTAGCAGAGGCTAGAGAGAGAGGTAGGGAGCGAGTGTCGGGGGATAGATATGGGCATGCCGTATATCAACCGACTCAAGGCATCTCGAGTGGATGAGTGAGATAAATAATATCGAAGGCTAAGAAGGATTTTGGTCCAGGAGTCGCGTGAACTCCTCGTCTCCTAGTAGCGATAGAGATAGGTTGGGTAGAATCCATGGCTGGTGATAAAATGGAAGGTGGTGAAGGACTAGGTGGGAGTGGTTGACAACTGGCATGGAATACGAGAGTGCTTGCTTGTTGACACGTCAGTACCATGTGAACAGGTATTAACGTGGTAAGACTACTTTCTATAAATGACACAGAAATACAACACATATGGGATAAATAGGTGGTAATAGGTGAATTAGGTCAAAATGTGAGCTGGAAAATGACATAGGATAACCGATGCCGGTTAGGTCAAATTGACACCGGTCATAGGTAACCATTGCTGGTTATTGTGGAAAGTGTGCAATTGGCCAAAGACAAGGTATAAGGTCAAATTTTCCAGATATGCAAAATGTTGATGGGTTTTACGAGATTAATGGAGATGATAAGAATGGCAGAGACTCGACTAACTAAAGAAGGTGAATAGGTGTCCTTTTGGGTAGGTCAAACAAAAGAATAGTTAACCGACACGTCGGTTGGGTAAAACCGATGATCAGTGGGGTAACGACGATGCGTTCATGTGAAATTGAAATAGTGATGAAGAAAATGTGATTGTGAATTAGATTTAATGTGGAATCAGACCCAGAATCCTGAGAATGATGAGAATATGGTCCAAGCACACTCAAATGAAGCTAGAATACACCAACTATGATGGGGAGCGTGCAAGGGAAAATAAAAATGAAGAACGTGAACTCTCACCTCAAAACGCAAGCCAAGTAGAAACACTAAGAAAAATACGATCCTAAGAGTGCCTTTTTCTATTATGTTTGTTTAGCTTATGCTATTTAAGGACTGACTCATGAACTGTAGAATAGAGTTTTTGGTGAGGATGGATTCCTACGAAAAAGGAGATCTACAAGGAGAGGTTTTAGGTATGTTATGGTGGGGGCGGGCTTTTCTCTGAAGTATGACTTGACAGAGCAACGAGCTGGGTGCCCACTATGCCATGATCATGTGATCACCTACAACTTCTTCTAGGAAAGATGTTGTTTAAGAATGTGTATATTTTCAATTTTTGTGATGTTTGGATAAGACTCGAGAGAGAGAAAGAGAAAGAAAGTGCTTTCTATGATTCATTTGTCAACCATCAGCTGGGCATGACTTCTAGTGTATAGGTTGCCCTCAATTAATGTGAGCTAATGTGATAAATCAAAATGCAATGCACTTATTTTAAACCCAAATCAAATATGAAGTTCGATGACACAAATGGATGAATAGAGAAGGGATGCTCTTTCACTAACAATGTAAAAACCGAAAAATGGTTCTTTTTAAGTACACCAAAAGAAAGGTTTCTTTTAGAGCAAATAGAAAGAAAAAGAAGTTCACCAAGGAAGAAAATTAATGTGTATGCTTTTCAGAAGGGAAACAAACACACAAATTTTCCTAGGAATGAATGAAATGCAAGGAACCCCGAATGGGTCCCACTAGGCATGCCAAAATGTTTCACCTATTCTTAGATGTTTCTAGGAAGTTGATGAAACAGATAGGGTAATGGGCGTAGGAGGAATACTTGTTGAAGATGGTTGAAGGTTGTTGCACGCGTATGACTTCTTGAATCCACAACTGATCGTGAGAACTTCCTTTTGCTTGGAGGAACTACCTGAAATGGAACACAAGACCACCAAATAAAAGTTAAACAATATGTGCAGTGAACTACCTAGCGTGTGCTAGATCCGGGAAGTGTGATACTTCCTGATACCTATCACCCACTTTTTTAAAACAATTTAATGCTTGGTAATAAAGTAAATCCTACTGTAGTTAAAATGATTTAGGTATCTCATTTAAAACACAATAAGAAATATCTAATCTAATAGGCTAGGTTAAAATAAGATCCAAAGGTCAAGTAACTAGTTTTAGGTCTGCGCAGTTTGTGACAGAGGTCTTAGGTAGGTCACGGGTGATTAAGAGTGATGCGGAATAGGTAGGTAGGTTCTTGTCTTCCGGGATGTATTGGTAGATAGAGAGACCGATGCCGGTTAAGGGTGACCGATGCCGGTTTGGGAGAATTGGTGTTGATTACTTGGGGTAAATCTAGGAATGTCACGAGAATGAGCTTTATATCTCCCTTATGATTACAAAAAGGACTAGGCTGGTCGGAATGAGGTATTAAGTTGTTTGGATGGGATTTGACAAGGTTTTAATAGGGATATGGAGGGGTGAGTATTAAAGGAGGTCGGTGGGTGGCTATGAGAACAAAAGGATGAAAATACAATGATGAAATAAGTGAACCAAAGGAGTAAAATGTTCTACTTACTTGAATTTGGTTCGGACATCTCGTGAGTGAGGAATGAAGGTGTTGATAAGAGGTTAATGTCAGAGGATCACCAAATGTTGGGGAGATCTTGTATGGGATACATGTGCTCTCCTTCTTGCCAGATTGGATCAAATCTATGCTGGGGTGAGTGTTGGATGGTTGCTGGGTGAATGTTGGATGTCTATGTAAGAGAAAGTACTTGATCTCCTTCTTTGCATGCGTGCTCTCCCTGAAACTTGTTCTCAAAAGATGTGATATCTCTCAGGAATCTGCCAACCTCAAAATAAGGTTGTTTTGGGAGTTAAAAGGTAACCAATGGCGGTTCTGGCTTAATCGGCAGCGGTTAAGGGTAACTGGTGCCGTTAGGGTGGGATTTCCTAGGTTTACTAAACTAGGTAGATCCTCTTGATTTTCTCGGATCTCATTTGTTGGTTCCGTGGATTAGGATGGAAACTTCTTTCAAGCATGTGGGAATGTGGTTAGAGGGAATGTAGGCATTGATTTTTAGGGTTTGGGTAGGTATTAGTTAGTTATGGCAACTTACTAAGAATAGGTCTTAGGGTGAGGTGGCCTGGATGAGGTGTCTGGTGAGGTGGCTAGATGAGGTCTAGGTGAGGTGGATGTGGGTATTATCCCATTAGGATATTTAAATAGTAGATATTGGGAGGATAATGAATTAATTTAATTAAATTAATTAAATTAATATTAAAGTGGGGTGAAGGGGGCCATGGCTAGGTGGATGTGCTCAAGGTGTTTATTTGTCGAGGGACCAAAGGGGAGTGTGACCTAATTTTGGTGTCTACACATCATCCTACTAGCTTTGATGATTACATTTTCCAAAACAAACATGATGTTCTTATGCGTGTTATGGTATTAGGAGCTAAGTTACCTCTCACAGTGGACCTTTCTCTCATTTATGGAATGATTTGTGGAGAAGAGGAAGTAGACCAACCTCATCGTATTGTCAATGAAATTTTAAATCCAGGTCATGCCTCTACTTCGCATTACGATAGAATAATGAGGAGATACCATTTGAAAACGATGGAGATTATCGAATACCTGTTGTTAAAATATGTTGTGAAGACAATGAGGAACATGTTCATCATGCACAACCTCCCCCTAATGAAAATTGTCATGAAATACCTATTCAAGAGGTGATGTTAGAACAACAGGTCCAAGCCCTTACTCACCAATTAACAAGTTTGGCTTCACATATACAAAAGGAACAACCAAAAGTGTTGAAACAAGCTATACCAAAAGACAAACCTAAAGCTTCATTTCATGAATTCCCAATAAACACTCCTCAACGGGAGGCACAAAGAGATCCTCTTCATAGAAAATAGGGGTGGGAATACACCTAGATTTAATCCTACGTATAGACCTACACCACCCACGCAAGATCCACTTTTCAATCAAGAGTGGTCAACTATGAAGAACACCCTTCTAGCATTGCAAGAAGGTAAAACTGGTAACAATAAGAAATACCAATTTGATGAGTTGTGCCCTTATCTGTTTGATAGGGCCATGCTCCAGGTACCTTTCCCATGACACTTTGATTTTCCAAAATTTGACAAGTATAAGGGAAAAGGTGACCCCATGACCATATAAAATATTTTTATATGGCATGCCAAGAAGTCGCATATAATGACAACTATCTTATCTGTCTCTTCCCATGAAGTTTAGGAGGACATACATTAGAGTGGTTTGTGTGCATCCCCAAGGGATCTATATCTACATGGCCAAAATTATCTAAACACTTTGTATGAAACTTCTCATTCAATATTGAGAATGATGTCACCATGTTAGATCTCTGCAATGCCAAGTAACAAAATAACGAAAACTTCGCTACATTTTTATAATGATGGAGAGGATTAGCTAGGCTGATTCCCTGCTCCATACCTAGAAAATAGTTAATCAATATATTTTTTCCCAACCTCCATCTAGACATTACATTCCACTTGCAAATGCATTGTGGCAACACATTTGAAGAGGTCATCGAAAAAGGGAGTCAAATTAAAAAAGCGTTGTTAGCTAGGGGGACTCTAAAACCTTTCTCCCATAATTATAATGATTCTAAAACTAATGAATTTTTTTCCTAATAGGAACAAAAACATTGTTAGTGATGGGATAGTAGACTCTAAATGAGTACAAGTCATTCAAAATAACACTCCTTTGAAGCTTGCAAAGGAGCTCCACCTATGAAGTATAAGTTTCATGAGTCATAATTTCACTCCTCTATCTACTCAATGTCATCAATAATAAAATAGTTATAGCCAGTTAATATGGTTAGATATCGTGAAACTACAATTTTATGAGGATGAAGTGCCTAAACCATCATGGTTTAGAGATAATGAATATTGTCAATTCCACCGTGTTAAAGGTCACAAGATAGATAAGTGTTTGAAGTTACAACACTACATCAAGAATTAATCGAAAGTGGTGATGTGCATATGGATTAATCAACTCCTAACAAATCCCCCAATACAAATAATTTTACTAAACATAATCAGGAAAAGAATGTTAATTATGTGTCTAATGAGGAGAATCATTTTGATGCTCTCATTGGTTGTGTAGATACACTTGTTGAACATGTCAACACAATAACCCTTGTGATATCCCTTGGACTATCTATGTCTAGGCATGTACCAAAAAAGACTGATTATCACATAGTTCCATATACTTATGATAGTAAGGAACCTAGGTTTCAACATTCCCATCAAATGATGCCTATCACAACTAGACCTCGTTTGATTCTTCGTGCTAAAGAACCTGTTCACTTACCTCTTCCCCCATCTTCAACTCATGGTAAGTGGTATGATTATGATTCTTTTGGATATTCCAATCCCAATGATTTTAAGTCTTCTGATTCTTCTAAAGATTCCAATCCAAATTATTCCTCTAATATGACTCCTAAGTCACGGTCCTCCCTGTTTTCAGAACCCCATTTCTTAGTCACCTCAACGACCCCTTCTTCTATCGTAGAGCTCTTTAACTCAAAGTCCTTCTAATCAATCATCCAAGTCAATTCCCATGTCACATTCAACCAATCAACCTATTGTGGTAGCACACCTACCCACACCGATTGATTCATTTCAGAATGAAGAAGTAATTAGAGAATTTATGAGGGTACATGAAGACATTTCTCTAGAAGTTTGTGAGCAAGAAACCTATTTATACCTTAATACGTTCACATATTGGGAGGAAGAGATTGATGCCTTTTTTCAGAAAATAGAGGAAGGCCCTAAGATTATCAAATATGATCCTCCTCTTATTCTTCCATCTTCACATTCTTCATTGGGTGATGAAATTCTTGGTCTAGCATTGATCCACGATCTATCTTCTCATTACCTAATCATTCTTTATCTATCAAGATTCCTCCATCACAATCTTACCTTGGGTCACCACCTAGTAGCCCATCATCTTCTTCTATATGTGGGCCACCTCCAAGTATCCCCACATCATCTATATGTGGTTCACCTCCTGGTATCCCACCTTCATCTATTCTTTGGCCCACATCCTAGTAGCCCAACATCTTCTATATATGGGACACCACTAGGTAGTCCTTCATCTTCAATCTTAGGGCCACATCCTTGTAGTCCTTTATCTTCAATCTATGGGAAACCTCCTAGTAGCCCATCCTCTTCAATTCTTATACCTTATCCTTCACATCCATCACATTATTATTCTATCAATGATTGTGGTGAACGTACCCTCATTTATCACATCAATTATATTCATCCACTTTCTTCTCCCACTTCTTGGGATCAGACAAGTCACGTATTAACTTATAAAAACCCAAATGGTTCCTTCATCCAACTACGATTAAAAATCCCAAGAGCTCCAAAGTTCATAAAAATTTAAAAGATCTTGAAGTTTAGAATCAACCATGATTCAAAAATGCACATCAACACACCCATCAAGTATGGCTTAAAGTGTATAAACCTATGGATAGGGAACTCAATATCCTGTATACAAATCCATGTTTCATGATAAAACATAGTCATTTATTGAGTATGAGATCACCACGATCATTGAGATTGGGGATAATATGACTTGTGATAAGAAAAAATTCCTAATCTTCCTTATCAAGGAAATTGTAACATTGTTCTTGGATCTTATCACGCCAAGTGACCTTGTAGGTCCCAACTTTCAAAAACACAAAATAAAAAAATGAGAAAATATTTCAAAAAAATAAAAGGTAAATGAACACACATTGCAATCAGGTAATGTATACACATGGATGTTCTTTCTTCCCTTCCTTGCTATTCTTCTGCAAGTCTTCCTACCATTTTCATCCCTTTGATGATATTTTGGTTAGCCAATTCACACGCATTTTGTGACATTTATCTCTATGGTATCCATTTGATCTTTGTCTATGATATTCCTTCACCTAAATCCTTGTAAATGATTATTTACTAATTCACGACTTTTAGTTTGGTGGATCAATCTAGAAACACAATCAAACATAACACAAGAATACTTAGACTATGATAAGAAGGAATGATGATAAATTTATCGGTATTATAATATCAACATGAAATTTTTACAATCTCACCCATGAGGTACTTCAAGTGTTATGACTTCACTTGCCTTCTAACAATAACTATGGGAGAAACTTCACATCCTTCTTATCAAGAACATTAAAATGATGGTTCCTTAACCCTCATACAATATTTCTCACTACTTCCTTCTATGATAAATGAGATTTATAGAATAAATTTTCGATAGAGCAGAATCTCTTGCTTCCAAATAATTAAACTCAAATCTTTTAAAAAGATAAACCTTATCATCTCAATGGATTCCAAGCAAAATAAAATTGACATATAACATCACTCTTTGGTATTTCAAATATAATATTTCTAATTCCTAATAATGTAGACCCTACTTCTCTACTTACCCCAACTATGATTCCTAACATTACTGAACTACTTAGAAATGTTTATTACCAATCAAATATATCTCCATCTTTAATCGCTATAGACATTTTATTGGTGGCACCATATTGAAGTTATTTTCTATCGATGCAACTACTAATCATATTCTCCTTCCAAAATCCATTCAATAAAAAAGTAATTATGAAAAATAAATCATTCCTTTGATCTTTGTCTTTATCGCCTTGCTTAAAGTGTGACCGACACTTGTTGATCTATCAAATCTTCTAAAAACTCCAATAAATAATAAATTTGTTGACCCATGTGCACCACATCCTTCCATCTCTTAACCCCTTGAGAAAAATATTTTCGAGATTAAAAGTTAATCAAATAAAAATCACAAAGTTGAAAGCAAAAGAAAATGTCTTTTTCTTGGGGTACCTTTTTAGACTCTTACTCTAGTCTCTAGAGATCTTGTCTCATGAGATATACCATCGGGTATAGACATTAGCAATAATCTTCTTCGTCCATCGGGAGCTCATGAGGCTTCTAAGCTACATTCACAAAAAAGTAACTTTGAAAAATAAATCATTCCTACACATTCTAGGTGTCTTCTTTTTGTCTATCAAAACATAATATGTGGATCTTGATAAGAAAACATACATTTTATGTTATGTTTTCATGCACCTTTTTCCCATTTCTCAAAGCAATCTTCCACTTCTTTCTATCATGTACTTCTTCATTATGCCCACATTCACAACATTCTTCTATTTTTTCAAAACATACATGTGTATAAGATTGCCTTTTTCCATGTTTTCACGCACCTTTGTCACATTTCTCAAAGCAATCTTCCACTTCTTTCTATCATTCCCACCTTACGCCTGGGGCATCCTTGCTCCACCTACCACATCATGGTGTTATGTTCATCATCATGATTTAGCCTATCCATATTGGCCCTAATCCAACTTCTACACATGAAGATTTTTCCTTTGAATATTCCCATCTAACGCTGGGGGAAATTTCACATCTTCACTTTCTTGCACATACATGTGGCATTCTGCCCTTGTACATCCCATTTGTCATTGGTGCATCCATGTTTCTTTGTTTCCTATATATAGCTTTAGAAAACTTCTAGAAAATAAAAAACATTCAAATATGTTTCAAAATTCAAAAACATTTAAATATGTTTCAAAAAAATCCCAAAACATTCAAATATGTTAGTCAAAAAATCAAAACATCCAAATAAACATAAAAACCCAAAAAAATAGTGAGACAAATTCAAAAACCAAAATTTATCTTACCATTACGTAGTTCACTTCAATACCTTTCCAACGCAAGAAAAATGGAGTCATTTCAAGGTTGGGAGCAAAATTTATGGCCTCCGGAAGATAGGTAATGCACTCAATATTGAGCAGTGCCCAGTGCCCCTCTTACAACCGGTGGTATAGGTACTTTTCTCTGAGGCATAGGTGCCTGGCACCCTCGCATTCATGCAAAATCCAAATTTATTTAGGCATAGGCACCTGGTGCCCTTGTGCTTCCTCTTTAAGTGTAAAATCAAATTTTTGGTAGGCATAGGCATCTACGAGCCCTCGCAGCTGACATGAGCTCTATTCTCGAGGCGTAGGTGCCCATGCATGGCATTTAAGATGCACAAAATCACAATTTTTCCGCATTGGCACCTAAGCGCTCTTGCTACATAAAAAAATAAAAAAAAAAGAAAAAAATTAAAATGCATGCATGCATAGGTGCCTAGGCACCCACGCTACAAGAAAATTAAAAATACAAAAATGTTGACATGCATAGGCATCCAGTGCCCATGCAACATGCATAGGCGCCTGTGCGCCATACGCTGACCAACATAGGTACACCCCCAGCTTTTCCCTAATTTAACCTAAAAACATGCATTTTAGCTAAACATTCACTAATTTGAATTAATAGGGTAAAAAGAATGGCTGTGTACATGTGGTTCATCATTTGAAGCCTCGGTAGTCCCTCACATGTTCACATGGTGCCTTCATTCACTATCCTCGCCATTTTCTCCCGCGTGAGATCCTTTTCCTTCCGCAGTGTGTTTCTCATCCTTGAAGTTGCCCTGCAACCACCATTTATTCTAAAAGTCTTCTAGCACTTGCCGCAATGATTATTTTTAATAAATAATTATTTTTGCGCTCATTTTGGTACGTTGGGGCATGTTTTTGCTTCTTGGTGGCCTTTTCTACTACTTGGGGCATTTTTGCCTTACGGTCACTTTTAGCATTATCTCATGACTTCATTATCTCTTCTATAATATTTTCTTCCATAAAAATAAAATAAATTAAAACAATAATTTTTTTCAAAAAAATGATAAAATCATTAAAAAAAAAAATTACAAAAAAAAAATGGTAAACAACATATACGTAGCTAAAGCTTGTGTCAATTGCATTATTCTCAAACATCAAAATATGTCTTACAAAATCATCTTTCTATGATTATTGCTTTTTCTGATCTCAAACTACTTTCAGATCATTTTGATCTACCTCTATTAACAAAAGCTAGGCCGCATGCTATGTCGTCCTCTCGTGTAACAAATAATTGTCGGGACTATGTCATAGTGCATGAAAGCTTTTCCATAGGACTACTTGTGCCCTCCATTATTCCCCTCGCATGTATCCTTTCTTGGGCTAACCATTTTTAAACCTTTTCATTACAACACGAACATTTGGGAACAAAGCAATTGATAACAAAAGCATTGGTGCAACTATTTTAAACATTGTTTATTTGAGTGTGTGTGAATATGCTAGGTTTCTTTGTTAGTTAGCTAGTTTTCTTTCTCATATTGCATTGCATAATGTATGTTGCATGGAGTTATGTATTTTTAGCAGTAAATAATTGTTAGTAATTTAGCTTTTCATGTTATCTTACACTTTTGTTTATTTTAATAAAGGCCGATGATGTAGACCTAGGGGAAAAATGATATAAATAGGTTGCTTATTGAAAGGTTGGATGCAAAGATTGGGCTTGTCCTATATTCTTCATTAATCATTTCTTCTCCATTATCATTTATTACCATTACTAATTTTTCTTCCAAATCACCTGGGGAAATAAACAACCATGTTTATCCCTATTCTTTTTCCTTCTCAATACCCGAGGGTTTTTTCTTCTCGCTTTGAATTCTAACCTTATTTTCTTCTTTCCATTTCAATCAGTATTTTTGATCATCGATTGTCTTCTTCTATCACCCCATCGATAGTTGAGGGGGCATCCTTCATTCTACTAATTTTTCTTGAAAAATTTACTTTCTTATTCTTGTCTACTATATTTGAAGTGAAGTCACTTACTTCACCTCAAATAGGGAAAATGTAGACACTAATTCCACTTTTGCAATCTTATTGCCAAACTCACATAAATCACTCTCATTCTTGACAATTCCATTATAATTAGTGATATTTTATAATTAACTAATATTTTTATCACTTTTTCCAATTATAAACGCTTTGTTGATCACAGTAACCCCTTTCGCATTCGTGATGCTACTTTCTGACAAATCGTAAGCCAAAATTCTCTTCAAAATAGACAATTAGCAATTATTATCTAATTAAGCCTATTTTACCCTTGATTTGGTCAATATACCCTAGCATTGACTAAAACCCCTCTTCCAACCACTCAAAATCACCCCATTCACCTCCGCAACATCTCAATCCCCACTATCTCGAAGCTCTTTTTTGGAGTTCCGTAGAAGCAGCCCATGGGTTCCTTCCTAACCTCCAGCTATTCACAAGATCAGCTTGATCCTAAGCGATTGATTAAGCCCGCTCGCTCGCCGCTTTCATACCTCTTAATCACTTGGTAATTCACTAATTGTGATTAGTAAGGCCTGAACCTCATTGTGATTAATAATTCTAATCTAATTTAGGGATTTCAAAATCTTGCTCCCATTGAGGGAGAAGGGAGCATGCACCAAAATATACAAGTTTCTCCCAAAACAAAAACTATAAAAAGTAATTCATCCTCTCTTTTGGGGCACCTTAATATTTTATACCATGCTTTAAAGATTTTGATCTCATATCCGCTTAATACATATCTCGATTCATAACCAAGTTCAATCCTCTGCCTAAAGCCTTCAACAAGGTTAGTACATGAATATCTAAAGTGACTTGAACAAATCATTTGGAGAGGTAATTTCACAATTGTTTGTCGTTTCTTTTAAGTCCGTTTAATATTCACAAGGGTATTTTGTGCTTTGTCCTTTCAAAAACTATTTACCAATATTAAAAATATCCTTTCAAAGCTTTTACCAATATTTATCCCAATTATCTAGCCTCTGGGCTGATCCTAGTAACAACCATAACAATTTGATTTCCCTCTTAGTGTATTTAGGCCCATGTTAGGTAATTAAAGCATATCAACAATTTGTAGGCATGTTTAGTTAGATTTTAGACATTGTTTTCATACTAGTTAAACATTCCTTTTAGCTTCTATCTTAATTTTACATTCCTACACTTATAATCCTTAGCTATGAGGTTGAAATGGTATTAGCATTCCTTGATTAGCTTTGTTATTTGCTTTGTAAAAGTTTAGGGTGCTTTTAGTTAGTCTCACTAGGTGCTTCATTATTGCTTTCCTTCAATTGAATGTTAACCTTGTCTCGGTTATTATGGGTGTGAACTCTATACTTGTCTACTTACAATGATAACCTCCTCTCTCTTAATTCCTCTCCATTATCCCCTCTCACGATTTCCTCCCTTATACCCCATACAAACACTTTTTCACGGTGTTCGTTAAAAGTACACAAGGAGGGGTATCGCCCCATAAGCGTTGGTGGAAACCCATAATTTTCCATATGGAAAATTATTTCACCAATAGTTTTTGGTGAATCTGTGGGAGAGATTTGACTTCATGCACCTATAAAGATCTTTGAAAAATACAAAAAAATAAAAAATTGGAAAATACCATTCAAATAATCAAAACCTCTTTAGAATTCTTTTGAGAAATTTTCACTTTTCAAGTTTCATTATTTTATAAGCACTTGAGAAAAGCCGGGTAGAAAGAAGGTACATGTAGTTACAAATCATGCACTTTAGGCATTATTTAGCCTAGTCTTATACTACTATTTAGAGGTTTCTTAAGTGAATAAAGTACTAATTAATCCCACCTTTTGGCCATCTTATTTTTATATTTTATTTTGTCATTCTCACATATTTTCCTATACATATCCACTTGTTTTGCAAGAATTGTCTGAAATTTTATCCTAAACCTAGGCGTTCGGGCCTATATTGGGTGCCTCGATCCATGTTCCACTTTCCCACCTCTTTTTAGGTCTTTCTAGCCATTTTCATCCTTATATTTTTCCTAGTCGACCATGTCGGGGTTAATTACGAAATTAGAGCAAGAGAACCCTATAAATATAAATTTATAAGACCATAATGAGGGTCCTAGTGTCACATACTACTATCACTCCATCTAGAGTTGCATCCATTGCATCACTTGCATCCACATAGTGTCATGCATCAAGGCTAGGAGATCTACATCAACACACACAACATAGGGGAGGGATTCTATTCTATTCCATGCACACATGCTATTACATTTTCTATAGTTATTATTTCTCGTTACTTCACAAAGTGTGACTGACACAAGAGCACCTAGGGCACGACATGCACACATACACACCAAAACTACATCTAGGTCCGAAATGTAGTGCATCGCTCAATGATAAGACCACTAATTTTGGATGAGGTCGGTCGACCCATTCATTCCGCATCTTTTATTTTTCTTAGGGATTGATATTTCCATTCTTCTTGTAGGTCATCATCACATCATTCAACACATTCAACACAACTCAACGAATCTAGTGTGACAAAAAAAGTGTAGATCATCTTACGATATACTGAATTCAATTCTCGGGCATTTAGAAAGACTAGGGCATCTAATCAGACGAGGGTGCCCTGAGTGCCCCAATACCTTTCTAGGTGCCTCAATTAGCTTAGATGCTCTAGATATAGCCTTTGCAGAGAATTTTAGGCATTTGTTCATACCTCCGGATTTTAATATCAGGGCCCGCAACAACTTGTGATAGTCTTCTTTAATCAGATAAGTCATTTCTCCTTCTTTACTTGCATACTTAGGGTTTTATTTCACTTAGTATAATTATTTGCAATTATTCCATACTGTTTTAGTCCATTTATTACAACGTTTTAGTCCTCCTATTTAGATTAACTAAGTGGCTATACTTCTCATAGTATTAGTTTAGTTTTCCATTTTAGTTAATCATTTTGGTGAACCCCACGTTTCTTCATAACACCTTCTAGGGTTTTGCATTTGCATTTAGCCATCATGGGTAAGCATCATAGGAAATATTCTTCTTCTAAGTCTCTAGTTACTTTGTAATTTGATAGTCGTGGCCATGCTTTTGTGGATACTCCTACTGCTCCTTCTGGCTATAGACCTTGCCCTTCGTTCATTCAACTTCCATCTTCTGGAATGGATCCTCGCACTATTGAAGATGTTGTTTCCACTTATTTGCGCATCATTGATCCTGTTATTTTAGCACAACTCATAACAAAGGTCGAAGCTCTCCCCCTTGATCCTATAGTCCCACCTGCTACCATTAGTGAACCATAAGACCATTCACATTCACTTGTTAATTCTCCTACATTAGGCATAGATGATTTTTGTGATACAATAGTTGTCCCTACATCTCCTTCTCCTTCCCCTATGGTTGAATCTCAACCTCACGAAGCTCCACACGACTTAGTTCCTACTGTCTACATGATTGATATGGTCTCTTCTGATTCACCACTTACTCCCACTATTACCAATACTCTGATACCATATATCAAGCCTACTCCACAATACTCAGTTGCTTTACATATTCCCCCATTATCTCATTTTCTATATGAGATGCCACTAACAACCACTATTCACATGCTCAACTCGATTCCTTCCTCTCCAAATGTCACTACTACTAATATTGTACCATACCAGGGGATAATTATAGTTCATGGATGTAGTTTCATCGGTTATACCAACGTCATCCTCTTTCATATGCCCATAGTTTACTTGCACTCTTTTCATGAATAATTCTTACTGGGAGCACATACCCCTTAATACTTCATGTACAACCATTGTATGTTTGCATGATGGCCTCCTTTGGCTTAAGTTTGACTTTAAGAACCTCCATCCTCCTCTATGCGCCCAAACATATATTATGGTTTTATCATTCTCACTTCCACTTATAGCATGCGTGTTTTCCATCTTGTTGTCCATCTCGTGCGTTATCCTACTACTTCTCCACTCACACTTGGCCAGTCTTGGTTAGATTATATTGGAGGAACACTTGATCTTGATCACATTGATATCACATTCCCCATGCCATTTGGCATGGTACACATTTGTAGTAGCTCCTTTCTTTGCTATTCACCCAATTTCACTATTTGGTATGCTTTGAAGGATGTCCATTACCTCCCTTCACGGATGAACAATATGCCATGGTCATGTATATTTTATGCACTCACGGTTATCTAGATGACCAACCAAATACCATTGCTTATCAGGTTTCCCATGTCATTCCACATGATTTTGACAATAGTAATGATGCATTTTAACAATTTTTCTCCTTTATCTAATAATACTCCCGCACTACATCCAATAAGTCCTATACCAATGCAGTCTTCGTTCCCCACTTTTTATATCATGCTTCCCATCTAACACATCCCTATGGGATGCCATACATGCTTTGCAACATCAATGTCGGTCCATGGAAGTGACAATTGCATCTCTCCTTGCTGAGATTGAACAACTTAAGGATGCCTCTCCATCGCATGGCCATACTCCTACTACACCTCATACACTGTCTACGTCCCCTACTTGTCATCTCACTGACCCTCCTGGTATACCACTACCTCCACCCCTTATCTTTCCCTCCAATGTTACGCCAGATGAAATTTTTCGAAGCATCTTCTTAATCATCAAATGATTTTTCTATCGTCTAATCATTGTTATCCTCCTTCTCAACTAATACAATATCATGACCGTCCATTTTTCCACTATCATCACATTCAAGGACATCATACTAATTATTTCCACGCTTTAGCCCATATTATTAGAGAACTCCAACAACTAGGCATCTTTTCATTTTGCTACACAACCTCCTTTGTTATATGTTCACCCATTAGACTTGTTTGACTCATGTGTGTCGAGCTGTATACCCATGACCCACCTCGGTGATTTCATTTCATAAATCATTCACCATCTCCCCATTAGATTCATCACTCTAGTATGTTATCCTATCTCAATCTTCATCATTCATTCATCATTCATGCACACATATATTCCATTCGTCGGCACCAATTTTATCTACTATATCCCCATTGGTAGATTATGGCCCTCCACTTTCATCATCCTAGGCACCGATCAAGGGACCTTCATCCCTCGACCTTATCGGTTGAATTTTTCTTCATGCACACTTGGGGGCATAATCATTACATATCCCCCTACCTATGTGTAACTATATAGTCTAATCCTTTCATACCTCTTCTTCACTGTCCCATAAGCATAACATATCGTGCTTCATAACACCCTCATTACCTAATGACACACTCTTGTGCTTCGGTTCACACTTGACTATTGAGGGATTACCATTACACTGAACCCCACACATTACACTATAGGTTCTACACATTTATATTCTATCACATACATCGCACATCCTACATCATCCATTATACACTTAGTCTACATCCTACATTATACTACACACCTTTCATGCACATATTAGTCATTTATACATCATCTATATTATACATACTACACTAGTCGTCATTATATATGAGTCTAGTTTTACATCTCCTCCATAAATTTTACATTTACACTAGGTTACATCATATATATGGGTCTAGCTTTACATTTTATCACTACATATTCTATTTCTTATTTACACCTATCACCACATCTTACATATTGCTTATTCTACACACCCTACACATACTACATTGCATTGTTCACATGGCACATTCATACATCATATACATTCTACATACTACACTAGATTCCATTACATATGGGTCTAGTTTTACTTATCATCATTTACATATTCCATTTCTATATACACCTATTGATGCAACCTAAAATTTACTAGATAACACCCTAGTCATGACTTTGGCACATCACTCATTCTTGACCTAGCACTCACACAAAGAGCGTAAAGGTACCAGTCCCTCTTTAGGGTTGTTGTAGAGTAAGTTGTTAGCATGATGTAGGAAGAAATATATAGATTCATAACTAATCCATCATTCTACAATGCATGCTACCCTCAAATCTATGAAAGAAAATTTTAAATAGTAATCATGATTGAACCAATAATATGTACTACTCTAATACACACAGAATGACACTTGGATTTAACCAATATCTTCCATCTATTAATAAATATAAAATCTCCTTATAGTATTGTCAATCTATACCAATGCATATGGATATGATATAATAATTCAATCATATGCGTATATCTCTATACCTCCATACATCCATCACACATACATACACACTCTCTATATATTCTCTATTACACTCATCTACTATGTACCTAACATCATATATATAGGGTGGGGACTTTCCCTTCACCACTTATCTATTCCAAAAATAGGCTGCATGCTATTGATAGCCACATGCCATTTACAAGCATAGCCACACATGCAAGTGTGCTATCTATAGACCTCTTATAGTTAACTAAAGTGCCAATCCTATTCTTAGCTTGTCTCCATGTAAAACACTGATTCAATCCACTCCTCCAAAGATAGACAATGCATGATGCGCACGTCTCTACATCGTTGATGTGTTCCGCATGCCATCTTCTAAAAATAGGTCTTCATGCTCAAAATTAGCTAAGTCCTAAAAGTTGAACTTGCCTTCCACATGTGGGTCCTTCCTGTCCCTTCCGTGCACCCTTGGTCTTGGCCTTCTATCCCATGTGGAATCCTTGTGTGATCTTTGACAAGTATTCTTTGATCAACATTACCCCACATTAATCTCATTATCATCCCGACAATGGGTATCTCCAAGAATTGAAGTAAAGAATAGAAGAATGGAAAGAATAAGAATGTAGATAAATAAAGAATTTCTATGAGGTTATGAGGTAGCCTCATCTGTATTAGTTTGAAGTATCAAATCTAGATACTCCTTTATTTTGGCCTCCAAAACCTACCATTCAGTGAGTGCTTGTTCTGCTTTTTCTGGGATGTCCATAGTAATGGATTCCAACTCATCCTTGTAATCTCTCCTTTCTCATTCTATAGAACTAACATAATGTTGGACATTGATGTCATTCTCCCTTCTAAAAGATCCATCTTTTGCGTAATTAGCTTCCCAAAGCTCTTCTAGTCGGTCTTGTGCAGGCTCTTGTCTTCTGCCGCCAGGCCTCACGCTTCTGTTTAACCATTGAAAATATTTCTGCATGGCCCAATGTCTCATCCTTCATTACTTTTTGGACCTCATTGTTTTCTTCTAGGGTCTTTATGTTGATAAGCACCTTTGGAGCTATGCATATGTTTAAATCCTAGTCTGATTTCTTCAATATTTCACCGTAACGCTTGTAAGATCCCTTCATAAGATGGAATCTTTCAAATCACCGAGGCTTTCTCCCATTTTACATCTTGCTCTAAGCTTCTTGGTGCTGGTATGTGTAGAGGTTCATCTTCAAGTACCAATTCCACCAACTTTCCTACATAGTGTATCGCTGAAGGAAATATCTGTGGTACCTTGGCCTCCAAGTGGCCTTGCTCTGATGACATTGTCCCCAATCTCCTCTACAATGCTAATAAATACCTCATTTTTCTTCTATGTGAAGTCCCTCTCTTACGTTATGTGTGCTATCTCAGCATCCTTTGTCTTTAGCTCCTCACGCAACACTCTGATTGTTGTAGCTTTATCCATGTTTCTTCTAGCCACCTCAACAGAAACCTTCACCAATGCATTGCTGACTTGCTCATCTAACATGACAGTAGGCTTTACTATTATGTGTCTAGCTTAGGGTGCCTTTTTTCAGCTATCTCAAACACATGACTCTTCACACACATCAAAGTCGGCTCATCTATGTGGGTGTGTTACCATGATAGTTTCTTTCGAGTGCGCACAGAAAATCACCATATCCTCATCCATTAGCTCCTAAATAATTCATTCTATGCTATCATGCTCTGAAGTGGGCAAAGACAATTTTTCTCTGCGTCCTCTCTATATCCCATGGCTAGTAAAATGTGCTCTCCACTTGTTCTTCTAGACCATTACTTGCTTAGGGACTTTATCTTCCAAATTTGGGACTTGTGTCTCCATGTCTAAACATTCTCTGTAGCTTGTCTCTCCTCTGGTCTTTTCTCATCCTCTTCTTTTTCCTTTGATTCCTCACCCTGTTCTTCTATGTTCTTTGGAAGTGTAGGAGAATTAGGTGCACTTTCCTTTGACTCTTCCGCCTCCTCATTTAAATTCAGTTTCCTCCTTCTTTACATGGTTTCCTCCTTCGTGAGAGAGTCTCGGTGATTTGTGCATAGTGGTTGGAGTAGCACCTTAGGCCATTATTCTCCTAAACACCCTCTTAAACCTATGCTCCCTTTAGATTGCATTCAAGTCCTCATGATACCCCTCTTGTGGCTGAGGTGGTGTAATGGCGCACTCAGCTTCACCCTTATTTTTAGGATGTCTCCTACCTCTATGCTCCAAACCACCACTATCTTCACGCTCCTCCTCCTCATCCTCCACTTAAATTAGCTCTGTGGGCTTAGGTGATGGGATGTTCTCCATTGTATGATTTCCCTTTGTGGTGCTTGAAGTGTGAACTCACCTTCCACATACTTGTTATTCTCCATCTTTAGCTTTAGCTAGAGATACACCATGGTTCCCCACATTTTCTACATCCCGAGACTTATTGGTTTGATATTTAACACCTCCAAAATGATCCTCTCTATATAAGAACTTCTGTCAGGATACACATACTTCTTCCTCAATGTATGGTAGTCACAGTCTACCTTATCTATATTGAATATCAGTCAACGCGTGTCTATAAATCTGTGAACAGATTCTTGGAAATACCTTACAGTGAATATGTAAGGAAATTTACACCAAGGGCTCCAGACTCCATCTTTCATTATGAAGCGTGTGATGTAGAAATGTTGATATACAAAAAACTAGACTTGTTTCCCTACCACTACTGGTAGGTCCTTTGGGATGCACCACTCTTCTCCAAATGCCATGCAGCCTGTCATACCATTTCTCCACCCTTTTCTTTACGTCATCTGTCATGGCCCCTTTACATAGGTACTTTTGAATCTTTCAGCTGGTGACTTGTTCTCCATGGGGTATTCCCATACTTTTTCATTCGGTCTGTTTTCGTACTCCAATCTCCATGAATACTAGCGATATTAGAACAAACCCAAATTTGATCTTCCCTCATGTGTGTGCTTCTTTGACTATTTGTTCTGTAATATAGCCTACAATGTTGTAGATTTCCCCTTCTGACATCTTATGCGCAACATGTAACCACATAGTATTTACCTGTGACCACCGCTCCTGATCATTCAACTTTGTAACAAGGTGTGTTGTAGCTTGCACAACTGGACAATTCTTTAATTTGTCTATATCCATTCCACGCGGACCCTTTAGGTACCCCAACTCTTGTCTAGTCTTTAAAATCATGGCTTTATCTATGAGATCACTTTTTATGTCCTCTCCTATGGCCTTCAAACTTATAATTGATGAGATAAGCGCATATGAGATTCTAACTATGTGTCCTGCAAAGTAGAAGAAGTCCTCGTGCACCCTGCTCATGAGCCATTGATACAAGGGCTCATACTTCCCGAAATATGGAAGCTCATATAATTGGTAGACCCCAATTCTCTTCAGAATCTTCTCACCTACATCATCATAAACTGGCATGTCATCTATTGTGCACTTGTTCATCCTAGTAGTGAGTAAGGAATCGAGCTCCTTCTTGTTCTCCAAAGTCCTGTGATTGTATTCACTTACTTTTCTCTTTCTGATGGGTGAATCCCACTCCTGGACAATGATGAATCCTTCTAGATATTACATTTCTGAAAAATGGCTTTGGTGCCATCTCTTCCTCCTCGATGACCACCTTCTTCTTTCCTTTTACTGCTACTTTGCAGATGCCTTCTTAGGTGCCATTTTTACCTTACAAACGTCTCCTCTTTAACTCTGCAACTTTGTGAATCAAACCCTAGCTTGATTCAATCATGCCCTAGGTGGAAACTTCATAACCTAACTCTTTTCTATCTCCCTACTTCACTCAAACCCTTCACCTCCATGGATGCAAGCTTCTTTTCACACAGATATGGTTATCACACTTAGTTTCACACCCTTTGCACCTTAACCAAATCACTTGGCTCTTCGCACTTGGCTCTTTCCTCAAATAATCTTAGTCATAATGATAAAAATGAATCCACATTCCATCCTTATATAATTTTTTCAAATTTTGATGCATTTATCACTCCTTCACCTACCAAATATCCCCTCATTCATTGACCAAATTCATTCATTCCATGCGGTACATCTTCGCACCCCAGTTATAACCTTCTAGCATGCCTTCTTACCCTCTGGTCACAAACTTCTCTTCAGCGCATGCCCTTGCGCCTGAGTACCTCATCACTATACCTTCTCCTGGTAGCTATCATGGCCTCTCGCTTACCTCACATTATACTATTCTTTCATTCATCTCCATCCTTGATCACTTTTGAGAAGCAATCATCTTTTGACTTAAAGCACACTTGTAGCAGACTTATTCCTTTCACCTTTCAATTCCCACAGCTTTTACTTGGATAACTATAACCACCCCACATAAAAGGTATGTGTAGTCCTCTATGCATATAAATTCTTCATATAGTAATTAGCTTCATGCGCGCAAGCATGCTTATTACACAAAAATAATAACTAAATTGACAAAGCATAGCAACAATAAAGGAAATACATTAAGGAAATAAAAATTGAAAACCTAATATAAATGTAATAATACGCTTTTACAAACACCAAGAAGATTTATTTATAGTAGAGATTCAGCCTACTCCTATTAAAGTAACTAGGTAGCCATGTTCCATCAAGTGCTTCTAACTAGAAAGCACATGATTCAAGTATATAAATGATGACATACGGCCCCAACCAATGTACTTTGAGCTTGCCTGGATGATGTAAGAACTTTGAGTCATAAAGAAGTACCATTTGTCCAATCTTAAAATTCTTATCCCTTATGTTTTTTTCATGCCATGCCTTCTACTTGCTGCCTTTTCTTTCTTCGACTCCATCGTGCTATGGCTTGGAGCTCATCTAGTTGAATCATCTTCTCATATACTCTCTTCTAAAGCCTTGTTCATCGCTAGACCTCGGATGCATGCATTGCGCAAAAAAGAAGGTAACATAAATTCTATAGGAGAGAATGACTTCTATGCCAAACACCAAATAAAATGCAGTGGCTTTGTTTAATCTCTTTTAAGTTGTTCTATATGCCCAAAGAACAACTGACACGTTGTCATCCCAATCCTTTCTTCCAACATCACAATTTTTTTGTCAAAGTTTAGCTCAAAATCTTGTTGAAGGCCTCAGTAGTTCCATTTTCCTAAGGATGGTAGGGTGTAGTTTTATGGTGTGTAACCATAAACTCATCTAATAGGATCCTAATTATCTCATTCAAAAAGTGTGTACCTCTATCACTTGTCAAGATTAAGGGACATCCATATCTTATAAGAACATTCTCCCATAGAAACCTAGCTACTGTAGCTGCTGTACATTTCTTTGTAGGTGCTGCTTCTGCCCACCATGTGAGATAATCTATGCAAGTAATGATATAGCACGATCTAGTCCTACACGTGGCTAGTGAAATAGGTCCTACAAAGTCAATGGCCCATTTATCGAATGGTTTGACACTACTAGATTGGTCTCAAAGGCATCTCATCTCTTTGCCCTAGTTTTCCTAGGCACTGACAATGATCACACACCTTAAAATATTCTTTACAGTCCTTATATAATGTCTCCCACCATAATCCAACAAGTAGGATTTTCCAGGTAGTCGCATCACTTGTGTAATGGCCTCTTGCAAAACTACCATGAGCTTCTTCCATGATATCCTTACGCTCATGCTCTAATACACAACGATGTAATACTTCATCTCTACCTAGCTTGTAAAGGTCACCACTGATCAACATAAATGGTGCCGTGCGTATAATAAGCTACTTCTTTTCTAATGATTTCATTCCTTCTGGTGCCATACCTGTTCGTAGAAAGACAACAATGTCCTCTAATTCCATGGGCACACATTGTAACCTATATAACTGTGCATCTAGCATGGTTTCTTCAATTATCTGTGCTTCCTCTCCTGAGTTGATTCTAGATAAATGGTCTGGTCCAGAATTGCTTTTCCTTGGCTTCACCACAACTGTGAAGTCAAAATCTTGAAATAGGAGCACCCATCTGCATATGCACCCTTTAAGATGAACTTATTTACCAAGTAATTTAATGCCATGTGATCTATATAAAACACAAATGGTGTTGCTAAAAAGTACTTATCGAAACTTGTGTAATGCATAGATCATTGACAAAGCTTCACGCTTTGTAGTTGTATAATTCTCTTCATAGAGTCGACTTCCTAATAGAAAAACATATTGGATGATCTACAATACCTTCACTTGGTTGAGCTAACAAAGTGAAAATGGCCATGCCAGAAGCGTCCACATGCACATGAAATGGTTTATCCCATGAGGGAAAGCACAAAATGGGCACGATAGTAAGTTTCTCTTTTAATATCTCAAATGCACGTTGCTTTGCGGTTCTCCCAATAAAATGTACCTTTCCCCTTCAATAACTCTTCCAAGGGTGCAACAATTTTGGCATACCCTTTGATGAATTTTCTATAATATCCTGTATGACCTAAAAATCTGCACACCTCACTTTGATTGGTAGGTGCTTCCAGGCCTAAAATGACTATAACCTTGGCTAGATCAACCAACAAAACTTCCTTATAGATTATATGTCCTAATAGTATCCCAAATGGCATAGAAAATATGCATTTCTTGATGTTCAAAGAGATACTCAATTATCTACATCGTTTAAACATTAAGCGTAGATTGTCACAATGATCTTTCACAAGCCCATATACTGTCTAATCATCTAGGTAGACCTATAAGAAGTTGTGAACAAAATATTTGAACGACTGAAAAACTATGCACAAGAATACAATAGACACATTTTTCAATCCAAAAGGCATCACAGTATAGGAAAAATTGCCCATTTAGCGGTAAATGTTGTCTTTTCTTGATCCTCCCGAGCAATCCTAAACTTTGATGATACCGGAAAACCCATCTATGAAGGAATATATTTCGAGCCACAGTAACTCCTCCTAGTATTTCCTTAGTGAATGGCGTAGGGAATGGATCTGTGACACATGTAACATTCAAATCCTTGTAGTCCACACATATTCTAATTCATTCATCCTTCTTGATATTGATCACCATTGGGCTAACCCATTCTGACTCATCAAGGGGCTTGATAATTCTAGATTTCAACATTTTATCAATTTCTTCTTTTACCTTTTCACAAAAATTAGGATTCATTCTGTAAGGTCTCTTTCTAATTGGCCGTGCACCATCCTTAAGTTTTATCTTCATTTCCCCAAGTGATTCATGCACACCTTTAAGTTCATGATACCCTCAAGGGAATAAGTCCTGATAATCCTTGAGTAACTCGATGATCTTTTCTACCTCCGAGTTTGACCAGTAGTCTCCAATTATGGCCTCCTTAGGCTCAACCTCCAAACCTATATTCACCTTCTTTGTCTTTATGGGTTCATGGTAGGCATGCATATCCTTTTCTGCACTTTCCAAGACCTCACACACCCCTTGTGAATGTTCAATATCCAGGTTCTCAACTTCCTCATCATCCACGATGTAAACCATCTTTCCTTTCTCTTTCTCAAGGAAAGTGCATTTAAGTAGTATAGAGTCCATTTCTTCTTCCTTTTCAAAACATGCTCCAGACTCTACCTCACCGAATAATTCCTGAATATTCTCTTCTACTTTTGCACTATCTCCCATAGTTAAGCGCTTGAAATTTTTTAATGCTTCTTCTACAGGAGGTTTAGTCGAGAAGTATTCAAAGGTCTGGATCATTCCTACGGATCAAATATTACCGGTTTCCGGTCCTCAATGTAGTTCTTCGCATATACATACCAAGCACGTGTGCATCCTCATAGTGTAGAATACAGTTGATGCACCTAGAGTGAAGGTGGTAATGCTTCCTATGTTGCTATCTAGAGTCTCTCACACTACCAATGTGATCTTTGAACAGGTTGATCACCATGATAAGTGTAGATATGTGTAGGTGCATTGTTCCTTATAAACCTAGTAGACAAAGTGACTCTAATCTGTTCCCGAGTTTATAATATTATCTCTGTGGAATACCCACCGGTCGCCACTGTCTCACGTAAGGTATATAATAACATATCTCTTCTTTGAATTTGATCTATCCACTATGTTTCCATGGCCTTCAAAAATACAGGAAGATCTTACGCACTTCGTATACTAAGGTACTCAGTGTCTTTGCTATCCATCAAATCAAACGAAGTCCATTCTTACGCACAACCACGCTTTTCACCTTACGCACCTACTAATTCATATGTACCATGAGCCTAATTATTGCAAGCAATACTCATAGTATCACTAAGAGAATGAGAATCATCCCACCGTAGGATGCCTTCTTTTAATGTCTCATTGACCTCTGCAGGTCTTGAATAACATGTACATAAATTCTATTTAAGTCCTCCTCACTTAGAGGCTCAACATATGGTGTAGAACCATCTATCAAAGGTATCATAGCCCTTTCCTCTTTGTTGTCAAATCTGATATACCCCTTATTGAATCTCAAGTCGATTATTCACATAACACCAAGGGCATCCAAGCGGGGGTGAAAATTATCCTCATTACTGTAAGTGCTAATACCTCAAAATCCTTATAAACTTGGCCCTTTGTATAGTTATAGATGAATCTTTCAAAACTCCTATGGGAGTGGCCTTGGTTGACCATAAATAACACATTAGATGATGGCTGCAATGGAGGCCTCCCATTTGTACCCATGCATCTAATGTAAGCACATTTACTTCTGCACCTGTATCAATCAATATGTTGCTCAACAGCCACCCATCTACAACAACATTTAGAGTAATTTATTTTTCATAGTCAATGCTATCAGGGGGAAGATTTGCATGTAGAATCTACCATCTGGTCTCAAGACTTGCACATGGAGTGTTCCCTTTTAACCAACTTCCTAATAGTGGAATAATGTTCTCCTAGCGCAACATCTTGCACACCTCTCGTAGATCATCGATATTAGTTTGGACTGTCTCTCGATGCTTTCTTTTGCTCCTTTAGGTATTGTATCTCACCTTGAAGATTCCTTAGAACTTCCACCGTATCCTGGTAAACTTCCTTCCCGGTGAGCAAGATCTGGGTATCTTGCATGCAAAACTCCCTCCTTGGTGATCATAGGCTTTTGGTGTAATGCCTCTCTTGCGCATTAGCACTGCTTCTTGCGCGCATGTAGTAATCTTCACTGTCAATGCCTCAGGTCCTTATCCTATTTTGGGCATCCACTTTAATCTTCTACCATGTGCTGGATTCTAACCATCCCGATGCCTTTGTTTTCTTGCTTATGCTGCTTACTCAGATGCTCATATAAGTTCGGGAAATCTTCATAGCTATGGTTCTTTCTACGAAAGAACATATAATATTATGAGGACATTCACGCCTATCATGGTTAGGAGAGATATGCATGTATAATATGATCCATGAGGGAACTCACTTCTTCCTCTACCACGGCCTCATCCTCCATATCCACCACGATATCCACGTCCCCTTCCATGACCTCCTTCAAAACGCCCCTCATTCCTATCATAGTGTGTTTGATTATGATTGTGATGCTAGTGCTCATTCTTACCCTTAGAATTATCTGTTATACTTTTCTATTATATGCCAATGTCTATAGCATCCTTTATCTAACCAATCAACCGATAATCCTCGATGTATCATGGGTCGTGGACCTACAAATATTTTAAAAGCAACATACATTCTTCCTTATCACACACAAAAGAATGAAAGGATAGTGACTAACATCATGATTCAAATGGAAGATCTCACAATCCCAAAGTGAAGTAATGAGCGTAAAAATCTATGAGGGCAACTATCCTTGGTGTGACCTTCCACTTCATAATCTGCACACTAAATTCTGAACGCGTTTCATGGGCTAAATTTGCTGATAAATTCTCTAACTACTTTTCCATAGCTATAATTTGTGCCTCTAGGAATGGACTAATGCCAGTGTCAATGCTCCCAACTTCCTTATCATGCAAATATACTTCCAGTGCTTTGTGCGGATTAGTTTATGTCTTATGTGACAACACCCTTCTAAAATGTGTAATCAATCCTCCAACAAACCATTGTGCATGTTGACTAGTGTGAATATCATAAGATAGCTTAGATAGAAGTGTCTTAAAATGAGCATCATACTCACGTACACTCTCAGTAGTTCCTTGCTTGATATCCTTGAGCGCACTTATACTCTTCTACTCAAACTCAAGGATATGGAACTCTTTCAAGAAAGCATCCCTCAATGCTGCATAATCCACACAAGTTTGATCAAGGTCAAAATTCCTATACCAGTTGTGTGCACGCCCCTGTAATGTAGTAGAAAATTTACTTTCCTTACACTCAATGCAGAAATGTGATCCCTTTAGTGTGCCACAAGATTTCACACATATGCACATGTTCGGAAGCATCCTCTATACCTCTATATTCTAGGAGACGAAGAGACATCTCCATATAGATATTATGTGGTTGCTGCGGACCTTGACCACCTGATCTAGAACCTCCTGTGTTCCCTCTACCTCCAGAACCACTAGATCCACCGGAACTAGAACCACCTATACCTCTTGATCCTCCACCTGTAGTTGGAATAGGACTTGTAGATGTACTCCCCATGCTCCGACAGTAGTACTATACTGAACCCCTACAATATGTGAGGTAGTTCCACTTCTAGAGGTGAATCCAACATTCTACGTGCTCACATTTTGTGTGGATGATGTGCCAAATAATGTTCATTATCCATATTTCATCCCCAGGGCTAAATATCGAATCAACTACGACCCCATAGAAAGAACCTTGTGTCCTAATGGCACTTCTCCAAAGGTGTATCCAAAAAGGGAAGCCCAAACGAGTGCCAGAAGTCATGTGGCCCAGTAGGTGAAACAGAGGAAACACCTTCAAGATTTCAATGCAGGATCTTCTTTCCTCAATGAATAGATTAGATTTGATCTGTTTCACCATTTCCTCTTCCTTCAAGGTGCTGAAACAAGGATTGATGCAGTAAAGATGAATTTGGGGAAAATTTTATCTAAAGCATTAACAACAGTGGTTGAACTTCAACCTATTTTTCCTACTTCTCTCTCTCTCTCTTCCTTGTATAATTGAATCTATAAATATGGGGGTAGGATTCATTGTAAAGGGTTGGACATTCCTTGTTTTGTAGGCTCCCTTTTTCTTCTAGCAAAGGAATTTGTGGAATTTCAGGCCTTCCATCAAAGTTGCAATATATTTCTTACCTCCTGGCTGTTTTGTAATGTATTGTATCAATCTACAGAGCAATAAAACACGTTTGTGATCGATTCTAGATCCTTTTTGTCTCTTTTGCTCGCATCTGGTATTTTGTTATAAATCTAGTTATCTATGTTTGATTATTACATGTATTTGTTGGTTTGTGTCTATCAGCAGAACTAGTGTTCATCATTCCTTTGGTGCATCACCTTGTAGTTTAGTTATTGTTTATTTCTTGTACCCCTTTCTTATCCTTGTCTCCTTGGCAAGTTTTAGATTAGGTATAGAGATATATCCTCTGCAAGTTCTCACGTATGCATCTAAACAAAGGAATAAGGAACCAACCTTTAATCTGGAGAGATTTCCCATTTTGTAAGGTCCCACACCTTGGGGAAAGTTCAATGTTATGCAATCACACCAAATGAGTCTACCTTAGAAAAGTAGATTTTTAGAACTCATTTGGGGGTGCTTTGTGATTTTGCACTAATAGTTTTGGCATGCCGGTGGGATAGAGAAGTCTCCATTTCATCGCAACAAGATTGATGTGCACTTGTTGCGATCTTTAACTTATAAGAAGCTTCAAATTTACATATCTGGTGATTCCAATAGAGGAAGAATCCATTGGTTTCAATGACCCTAGCCTTGGGATTTTCTTAAGAAAAACCTGGTCTAGAGAAAGGAAAGAAGGTATATTTGAATACTTGCATCTATCCCTAGGTAGAGAAAGGAGAGGAAGAAGAGTTCATAGGTCTCCATCTCCACCAAGTAGAACCTTGTCAACACCTCCACCTGCGAGGACTTTCTTTCGATCTGCAAGGTTTCTTAGGAAAATCGAATGACACAACCAAATCCATATGTCAACTTCACTGGCAGCAACCCACTTGCCCTGAATGCACAAAATCCGGTCCCAATTGTAGCATTAAAGAGCATCCCATATTTCACTAGGGAAAACCAGACTTCTCCTGGTGACCATGTCCAAGATATTGCAAATGTCTATGTATAATCCATAAAATCCATGAGATGGACATTGTAGTCAAGTTGCTAGCCTCTTCACTCAAAGGAAAAGCTTCACAATGGTTCAAGAGCCTTGAGGTAGGCTCTATTCAAAACTAGAACCAACTGTGCACAACTCTTCACAACCAGTTTGGAGAAAAGGGTGATAACTTGTCTTTGTTGGAGCAACTGACAACAATCAAGAGAGCCCCAAATGAGCAACTGATGATTTCAACCTCAGGTTTCAATGGACCTGGGACAAGATTCCAACAACAGTAAAGCCCACTAATGAAGGTGCCTTCTTATACTTTCTTAGGGATTTAAATTATGATATTTCTTTGATGATTCAATCAATGGGGGGCACAACCTTACCTGCAGCCTATAGCCTTTCCATAGGAGCTGAGAACTATTTGATTCATGCTGGAAAACTTACCCTAGGCCATCCATGCCTTTGTACCCTAAGTTAGGAAACCCAGATACTAGCCAAACACCTACATTAGCTCCTATACCCACCCCTAAGGAGTCAAAGCTCAGCTGAAGCTTCCACTTCATCATCTAACACCTCTAAGGAGCTTTAGGAAGTGATGAAGCAACTACAAAACTTGGGAAATGAGATAGTGACCATCAAAAGACAACAGGTCTCAGAGTTCCAGGCCATATCAGCCCCAGCTCAATATCAAGCTAGACCCCAGTATCGACACAATAGGCCACCACCTTAGACTATAAATTAGGGCGTAACCAAGGACAACCCCAAGCTACTAGACCTTTTAGGTCATATGATCCAAACACAACTTCAACATCAAGGGCATTGGTCCCAACATAGAACAATATGGCACATGAATATGATTGGTGTTTTCCATGCAATCAACCACATAACCAATCAATGTGCTTTAATGGTGCTCTAAATCAGCCTTGATGGTGCAAACCAGTATGGTGCCACAAGAACCTAGCTAAGAGGGAGATCAGCAACAAGGAGCTCAACAAGGTGGACCCCAAATGAAACTATGCTAGTAAATTGGTAGGCTGAAGACTTTTGTGGAATGAATTAGTTCCCTTCTCAAAGTGTAGCTGCCAATACATGGTCTAAAAGAGAAATATTGGAGAGGGCCAACCACTGAACTCAGGTGACCCTCAACCTTCCATCACTCCACAAGGTCTTGGTGTTCCAAATACAACTCCCAACATGCAGAACCAATCCAAGCCACCTTCCAAATCTAGTCAGACACCAGTTGTAATAACCCATGTGCAAGAAAGAAATGTGTCTGGGAAGGGGCAGCAAAAGGATAGCTCATTCAATATTATCGAGAAAATGAAGAGGACAAGTGTGAACATTTAACTATGGGATTCACTAGCCATTCCAGTAGCGAGAGGGATCTTGTACAGATGCGCATGCAAAATTGGTCGAGCTCAAATCAACCCCCAACCAACAAGAGAGTGTTTGCTAATATAGTTCAACCTTGGAGGAACCATGGAGAACAACAAGGTAAGAGCCTAAGACCTCCTCCATTCTATGTCTCATTGATTATTGGAGACAAATTGGTGCACAATTGTATGATTGATTCTAGGGCTAGTATTTCTGTGATGCCCAAACAATAAATTTGATCAACTGGGTCTCCAATATGAAGTCATCTCTAGAGGGGTAGTGCAATTAGATGGGACAACAGTGACAACTATTGGAATCATCAAAGATCTGAACCTCACTTTGCATGCACCTTCGCCCCAATGTGACTGTTTTACAAAACATATCCATCATAGATTTGCCACCACATTTTCCTTGTGCTTGTCCAGGACTTCACCGCCAAAATTGGAGGCTATATGTCTACTACTAATTGGTCACATATGATCTTTAGAACAAGGTATGGGGAAAAGGCCACAATCATATCTGAACCCATTGTTGATTATCATATTGAATCTTATATGCCTAGCCTAATCAATGCCAACTACTCAACTTTTGATCAAGAAGACCTCCTAAGCACTTGTGAAGCAGATACCAAGGTGGGATGTATCCTAGACTTGAATCTCGATGAGTGGGCCAAAAAAATACATGCTTTTGACCCCTATAAGGAGATGGAAGAATCTAAGCTAGGTGTCTACTATCTACATGAAGAGAATCATCCTCTTCCTAACTTAATTAAGCCAAAATATAAAGATGATAATGAGGTATGATAATTGTTCTTTGATGGCTCAAGGAGTAGACAAGGAGATGGAGGAGGAGATATGATTGTGTCCCCCAAAGGCATGAAATATTATTCGGTCTTGATTCTAGTTTACTTGCTCAAATAATACTACTTGAATATGAGGCTTTGGTCCAAGGTCTTCATTGGGCAAGGAAGCTAGGAATAAAGAACTTGCAAGTGTTTGGTTACAGTGAACTGGTTTCCAATCAAGTCAGAGGACTTAATGCTGTAAAAAATGATCTGCTCAAGAACTACAAGAGTAGGGTATGGGATCTCATGGAGGATTTTGAGGCCTTCATCATTATGTCCATACTAGGAAGGAGAATGAAGTTGTTGATAGACTTGCAATAGTTAGAGCAACATTTGATGTGGTTGACAACATCAAGAGGGACAAAGAACAACCACAAATCCATGTAGTTGTGAGGCCAACAGTGCTGGATAATAATACATGCCGACAGTGTTTAAGAATAATCAACGAGATCATTAAATTTTTGCAAGAAGAAGCTGAATTCTCAGCTATAAACCAAAGTATATTAGAGTAGCAATACGGGAATCAGATAGTATAGCTATATACAAACAAGATTCCCAAAGGCTTAGTGACACTGGAATCTATTTTCAATCCTAATGATCAATTTAGAAAAGAGAAGGCTAACTTATAGATCAAAGGAGAAGATTCAGAGTCAATCCTAGTTGGAGAAGACAAAGCACTTCAAATTGGAAAAGTGGCCACCAAGCAAGAAAGGTATGAATTCATACAACTTTGCCAAGAATTTCCAGATGTGTTTGCTTGGAGCTATGAATACCTAAAAGGGTTCAATCCAAAGCTAGCACAACACACAATCAAACTAGATCTAGTTGTTCTCAAATTTCTATAGGAAAAAGCAGAGACCAATAAACCCACACATTGAGCCTCTGATGAAAAAAGAGTTGAACAAGTTGATAGAGGTGAGTATCATATTTCCAATCAAACACTCAAGTTGGGTTGCAAAATTGGTCCCAGTCAGAAAGAAGAATGGAGAGATTAGGCTGTGTGTTGACTTCAGAGATTTGAATAGAGCATCTCTCAGGGATCACTACCCACTCCCCTCGATGGAGCATATTTTGCAAGTGGTGTCTAGATCAGAGAGGTTCTCTCTCCTAGATGGTTATTCGGGATATAATTAGATCATGGTGAAAGAAGATGATCAATTCAAAACAACCTTCACCACCAAATGGGGCACCTATGCCTATAGAAAATTCCATTTGGATTGTCCAATGCCGGAGCCACTTTTCAAAGGGCAATGGATATGACATTCAAAGGAATGATCAAAAAATAGTACTGATCTATCTGGATGACATTATAGTGTTTTCCAAAAATGCAACAGACCATCTTTTCCACCTAAGGAAGGTATTCCAAAGATGCAAGAGTTTTGGGGTGTCATTGAACCCTAAGAAATGCATATTCTTGGCCCATGAAGGCAAGCTTAGGCCATATTGTATCAAAGGAAGGATTGGCAATTGACCCGAGAGAGTTCAAGCAATAAGAGCATTGCCATTGCCAAGTCACAAGAAGGCTCTTCAAAGCTTCTTGGGAAAAATCAATTTTGTCTGCAGGTTTGTTCCAAACTTTGCTGCCCTTGTTAAGCCAATAACGTTGATGCTGAAAAAGAGCTTAGCATTTAGGTGGATAGCTGAAGGAAAAGCAAGATTTGAGGATATCAAAGAAGCCATATCACAAGCCCCAACTCTTGTGAATCTATATTTTTCCAAAGACTTCATACTTTGTATGCCTTTGGTGGTAGTGACATGATTTTTTCAATCTTGGTTCAACAGAATAAAGAAGGTATAGAATAACCAATTGCTTTCTTCAGCCAGTCTAGAAGATTATGAGGTGAGGTACTCCTTCATTGAGAAGTAGGTCCTGGTGGTGATTAGAGGATTGAAGAAGTTTAAGAATTTGGTTTCAAACAACAAAATCCAACTATTGGTCTCCCATGCGGGAGTTAAGGAATTCCTTCTCAGCAAGGACCTGAATGAAAAACATGTAGGATGGATCACTCATGTCATGGAATATGACATTGAGATCAAGGTCACTAAGCTGGTCCATGGGAAGGGGTTGTGTGAACAACTAGCCTCATGTGAACAAGATGAAACAAACAACAAAAAGAGGTTATTTTTGTTCTATAAGATGATCAAGAAGAAGGGAGAGATGATGTACTGCTTCTCGGTTGGACCCAAGACATGGTGCACTTCCTTCAAATAGGCTGCATTCTCATGGGATGAGTAAAACAAAAGGAGACATTTCAGTTACAGCCATCCCATATGTTCTTATTGATGGTGTCTTGTTCAAAAGAGACATTAATGGCATTTTCTTTGAGATGCGTTGGGACAAATCGGGTGGAGAGAGTCCTACAAGAATTCCATGTTGAAGTAGTTGAGTCTAGTTTTCTCTAAGAGTGACAACACTCAAAATCATGAAAGCAGTTATTATTGGCCCGAGTGTTTAGTGATCGCTACGCATCAATCAATAGGTGCAAGAATTATGCATTCTTCAAAGGCAAGGAAAGGATAAGAACACTTCATTGCACCCAATCTCGGTCGACCAACCTTTCATGTGATGGGGATTGAAATTCATTGAGTCATCAATCCAAATTCAATCTAAGGCCACAAATGGATTGATGGCGACATATTATTTCACCAAGTGGACCGAGGTAGTGGCACTCAAGGAAGCCAATGAGTATAGTATCCTAGATTTCTATGAAGGGATAGTGACCAGATTTAGAGTGCTAGCCACCATCATATCAAACAATGCATTAGCATTTATAGGTTCTAATATCACAGGATGGGTTGTTAAGAATGAGACTTACTTGAGAACTTCATCAAACTATTACCCCCAAGGTAATGGCCAGGGATGAGTCCACAAACAAGAACATGCTAAAGATCATCGAATAACTCTTGATGTGAATCGAGAGACCTGCATAAAAATCTCAAAATGGCCTTATGGGCTAATAGAATAACACCCAAGAGATCTACAGCAAATATCCATTCAAACTTGTCATGGGAAAGAAGCACTATTGCCTATATCACTTGAGTTGCCAACATTGGAGCTCGTAAAACAACTAGAGATGTCAAAATCTGAACTAATGGAGGCCGGGTATGTAGAGTTGATAGAATTAGAAGAAACCAGAGAGCATTCTCTCCAAGAATAAGAAGAATCAAGCTTCAATCAAAAAATGCTTTGACAAGAAGGAAAAGAAAGGACCTTCTAGGAAGGGGACTGGTTTTGAAATGGGATGTAGAGTGAGCAAAACCAGGAAGGCATTCCAAATTTGACACCCTCTTGAGTGGCCCCTATATGATCACAAGGTGCCAAAGTAGAAATGCTTTCCAATTGTCTACATTGGAGGGTGAAGAGTTGCAGATTCCAGTGAATGGGATCTATCTTAAGCACTGCTACTAAAAGGAAAGTCTCACCCTGTACATATTAGTTTAGTTTCTCTTTCCTCTAAGTTCTTGTGCACATCACATTGCTTTATAGTATAGGTTGCTTTTCTCCTAAGTTCTTTGCATGCTCTGCATGTTCTATTTGGAGCATGTATGATTTCAAATTTTGTAGATAGTTGTGGTACTATTTTTTTGCTCTTGTGTAGTCCATTCGGAGAAATAGATGAATTCTCGGTCAAACTAATTTACTACTCTCGAAACCTTCATTTTGATATTTCTTATGAAAATTAAGAGTGCAAATAACCGGGCTCCTAAATCGAGAGACATAATCAGTATCGACCATCGTCCTTGACTCCATGCCCAACGGATATGACAAGGCAATTGGTCTTTTCATCTAACGGTAGATGTCCTTGTGATTCACCAAATTTTATCCAAAATTTTCCCCGTGCCAAATATTGGATCAGCTATGACCCCGCATAGAAAGAACCACGTGTCCTAATGGCACTTCTCTAAAGATGAATCCAAAAAGGGAAGCCCAAATGAGTGCCAGGATGCCGCGTGGCCCTGGTAGGTGAAACAAAGGAAACATCTTCGGGCTCTCAATGCAGGATCTTCTTGCCTCAATGACTAGATCAGATTTGATCTGCTTACGCCATTTCCTCTCCTTCAAGGTGCCGAACCAAGGATTGATGCAATAAAGACGGATTTGGGGTAGATTTTATCTAAAGCATTAACAACAGTGGTTGAACTTCAACCTGCTTTTCCCGCTTCTCTCTCTCTTTCTTTTATCTGATTGAATCTATAAATACGGGGGCAAGATTCATTGTAAAGGGTTGGACATTCCTTGTTTTGCAGGATCCCTTTTTCTTCTAGCAAAAGAATTTATGGAATTTTAGGCCTTCCATCAAAGTTGCAATATATTTCTTACCTCCTGGCTGTTTTGTAATGTATTGTATCAATCAGAGCAATAAAACATGTTTGTGATCGATTCTAGATCCTTTCTGTCTCTTTTTCTCGCATTTGGTCTTTCATTATAAATCTAGTTATTTGTGTTTGATTATTGCATGTATTTGTTGGTTTGTGTCTATCAACAAAACTAGTGTTCATCATTCCTTCGGTGCATCACCTTGTAGTTTAGTTATTGTTTATTTCTTGTACCCTTTCTTATCCCTGTCTCCTTGGCAAGTTTTAGATTAGGTATAGAGATAGATCCTCTGCAAGTTCTCACGTATGCATCTAAATAGAGGAATAAGGAACCAACCTTTAATCTGGAGAGCTTTCCCATTTTGCAAGGTCCCACACCTTGGGGAAAGTTCAATGTTATGTAATCACACCAAATGAGTCTGCCTTAGAAAAGCAAATTTTTAGAACTCATTTGGGGTTACTGTGATTTTGCACTAACATGTTCCTCAAAATAACATTGAAGTCATATGTCCTACCATTGATGTACTTGATCCCTGACTTATTCGTACTCTCTTACTTCCCAAGTTAGCTTGCTGGTTACTTGTCATACTAGATACTGAAAAACCAAGTGTAAGGGCTAGGTCACTAGGTGGATTAAGATGCATGCCCACATTCTAGTAGTCTTTATGATGGAAAACTGTGTGAGCTTGAGGGGGATCTCTATCATGCTTTCCAAGATGGGGGAGTTTCTGATGCTCTGGCTCCATGTCTTCTACGTGAGCTATAAATCCTTCACAAGCCATCTCTCTCCTCAACACCATACTTTCTACAACAGAACGCTACTTCTCTATCTCCCTCTCGCATGCCTCATTATAATTAATCCGATTTTCCTCTCTTTACCTCTCTACCACTGTTATGTTTTCCATCTTTCACCAAACCTATTCCTGCCAAGGCGTGTGGTGAAGTTTAGTTAGCCATCGGTTTATTCTCTAGGTTCAAAGTTACCATCAAGATCTTGATCGCTAATAGAATACCTTACAAAAATGTTCCTCTTGGATACCGCAAAAATGGAATTCATCTACCTCCGGGGCAAGAGTACTTGAAATTAAATATTCTAAATATAACTATTTAGAACACCATGAAACCATGTATCCACAACGTGAGTCCAGATCAGATCGACATCATAAAGGGCTTGAAATTATTCCTATGTTTAGACAAGTGAGCGATACCTCCAATTCCTCTCTCCAATTCCGCTGAGATGCATAGGAAGTAAGCCATTACTCCTATAGTTCTACTAGAAAGATAGAGAAAAATCTCTCATATAAGCTTGTCATACATATTCTGTTCTACCTAAATGTGTGTGTGTTAAACTCGGATCCACCGCTTTGAACCACCATGTATATTCTTCCTCTAGATCATATATCCATTCCTCAATACTTGTTAGAGTTAACCGAGATGTCTTCATCGTGAACCATCCTGAAAATAATGAAAAATAGGTCTTGGTAATGGAACCAATGATGCAGCTCTAGAATTTACCAGATAACACCCTAGTCACGCTGGCACATCACTCAACCTTGACTGAGCGCTCACCCAAAGCACGCAAAGGTAGCAGGTCCCTCTTTAGGGTTGTTGTAGCAGGATGTTAGCATGATGAAGGAAGAAACATATAGATTCATAACTAATCCATCATTCTATAATGCATGCTACCCTCAGATCTATGAAAGAACAAGTTTAAACAATAATCATGATTGAACCAATAACATGCACTACTACTTACTACACACAAAATGACACTTGGATTTAGCTAATATCTTCCATCTATCAATAAATACGAAACTTCTTATAGTATTTTCAATCTATACCAATGCGCGTATGGATCTGATATAGTAATTTAGTCATATGCGTATATCTCTATACCTCCATACATCCATCACACATACATACACACTCTCTGTATATTCTTTGTTACCCTCATCTACTATGTACCTAACATCATATATATAGGGTGGGACTTGCCCTTCACCACTTATCTATTCCAAAAATAGGCCACATGTTATTGATAGCCACACGCTGTTTACAAGCATAGCCACACATGAAAGTGTGCTATTAATAGATCTCTTAAAGTTAACTAAAGTGTCAATCCTATTCTTAGCTCGTCTCCATGAAAAATGCTTCGATCCGATCCTCCAAAGATAGACAATGCATGACGTGCATGTCTCTACATCGTTGGTGTGTTCCGCACACCATATTCTAAAAATAGGTCTTCATGCTCAAAATCGGCTAAGTCCTAAAAGATGAACTTGCCTTCCGTGTGTGGGTCCTTCCTGTCCTTCCCTACCCTTGGTCTTGGCCTTCTATCCCACGTGGAGACTCCTTGTGTGATCTTTGACAAGTATTCTTTGATCAACACCTATTATTGTATTTTATAGATCACACATCCCCTACACACTACACATCCTACATTGCATTTCCCACAACACGTATTTTCATACCCTCTTCATCACTGGGTCATTTATAATATGTTGTCTTCTACGCGTTGCAATCAGAAACCCATGTCACACTTTAGTTCCTCGGTCCATACTCAACTGCCAAGGGTTTACCAATCAAATGGACCTTACATTCACCATGTGACATTTTACCCATGTGACATTTCTAGCGTTAGTGACATACACCTTAGGTTAAATTGTCACCCATTTATCATTTTGTAGTGGTATACACCTTAGGTTACATCACCACTCCCTCCTTTCATATTATAGTGACATACGCTTTAGGCTAAATCATCACCCATTTCCATCCACTCATTCTATAGTGATATACACTTAGGGATAAATCATCACTCATCCTTTCATCATATAGTGATATATGCTCAGGGATAAATCATCACTCATCCATTCAACAAGTCATGATATATGCTTCAGCTATAGGGTTCATGCACACTTCTCCCCATGTCGCATTTCATCACCATTACATATACACACTCATCACAATGCACTAGAAACAACCAACACTACTCGACCATTTCTCGATGATGCACTCTCATTTACGGTTCATTCTTGATTGCTGAGGGGGAAAACAAAATGAACCTCATTGCATACACTTCCATACACTTGGGGCACGTTGCTCCTATCATTCCATCTTGCATTCCATTCCATCCATCCACAACATATTGCATTGTCTTGGGGGCATTTAATTTTGCTTGCTAGTGTTTTACATGATCACTTTACTACACATGTTAGACTACTTTCTTATATGTCATTATCATACACACATGCGCATTCATGCCTTTGTTTAGTGTGATCGCATACATGACTCTACATGTGACATAGATGCTCACCTTCTACCCTTCCTATACCGGTCATTGGGGGCATCCACATTCATCTTATCTAGGTGATATTGTTCCATTTTGTACTTAGCATATTATATTACTTTCTCACAAATGATTTGACATATTGGTTATCACTCTAACATTCTAATGGGTGTTCTATGTGCAAAATTTGTTTTTAAGATTACATCTTTCCATGACTAATTTTTTGTTTCCACTTATCTACTTTGTTTTCCATTATATGAAGCTTTTTCCTTTTCTTATGTACACACTTGTTTGTTGTTTGCAGCCATGATGGCCTTATGTGTCTTCTGCAACATCGTGAGTGATGTGCCATGTTTACAACCCACTTTCATGGTCTACTTGTTTTCTTGCATGTTTACAATAATTTGCTTGTTAGTTTCTACATTTTATGCGCATTTTACACTTGTATTATTGCATGCATGTGTTTTCGGACTAACACTTGTTTTGGCTAGCTATCCCCTTTTGTGTGCACCTTGGTATCTACCAAGCATTTCCCTTTCCCCATGTAGGGTAGAGTTCTACAGGTCAGAGTGTGGTTGGTCCTCTTTTGGGGCCGTATTCTCCTTTTAGCGATGTCACATACACCCCCAAAGTGGGGGCATATAATTAAGGGTTTATACTAACACAACATATTTACACCGGTGAGTTCGTACCACTATACAAACTCCATACACAACAACCTCTTTTAGGACATGGTGTCCTTTGGCAATTATGTGCGAGTTACAGGATTAGAGGTTATAGTGGGTGTGCCTCTCTACACTAATTCATCCAGTGGCATTAGATCACCCAAAATATTAGGCCAATACAGATATCTCTTCACACATTTCAGCAAAAGCGGTTAGAGGTTAGCGGACACGAGCATTTCCTCCTATACTTCTTCAAGGGGTGGCATAAGATAGCCCAAAAACTCGTGATAGTACAAAATATCCTTCTACACCCTTTTTCTTGACATGGATCAAGTGCACATGTTCCATTTACAATTTCCTTTTCATGTATTTTACATTTGCATATTTTACACATTTCTATACACATGCGTATTTTACATAGCGTTTTTACATACATACATATTTGACTACTTGATCATTTTCTCCTTGTAGGTCTGGCTGTATGAGAAACAAGTAATCAAATTGGGGGCAAAAAAAAACAACAACAACCACAACAACAACGACATAACACACTGCTACGGGCACTTTCCTTTACTAACCATGCATGTACACTAGACACAACAACAACTACACATGCGTTCTGCCCTAGGTTCACTCTCATCTTTTTTATGCACATTTTTCATCTTTAGAATCCATGCTCCTCCACATTTTTTTTTTTATCATTCCATGCTTGAGTCTAATCCATCAATACATCTTATTCTACACTCTATATGGATATCAGGTACGCATCTCTATCTACTTTATGTTACGAGCGTTTCGCTCACCAACATAAAGTGGGGGAAAAATGTAGACACAAAATCATGCACTTTAGGAATTATTTAGCCCGGTATTATACTACTATTTAGAGGGTTCTCAAGTGAATAAAGTACTAATTAATCCCACCTTTTGGCCATCTTATTTTTATATTTTATTTCATCATTCCCACATTTTCCTATACATATCCACTTGTTTCACAACTATCCCAAAATTTTAGTCTAAACTTGGGTGCCCAAGCCTATATTTGGGGTGCCCCAGGGTGCCCTAGTCCCACCTGGGGTGCCTTGATCCATGTTCCACTTTCCCACTTCTTTTTGGGGTCTTTCTAGCCATTTTTCATCCTTATCTTTTTCCTAGTCGCCATGTTGGGGTTAATTACAAAATTAGAGTAAGAGAACCCTATAAATATAAAGTTATAAGACCATAATGAGGATCTTAGTGTCACATAATACTATCACTCCATCTAGAGTTACATCCATTACATCACTTGCATCCACATAGTGTCATGAATCTTGACTAGGATATTTTCATCAACACACAACATATGGGAAAGGATTCTATTCCATTCCACGCACACATGCTAGTAATTTTTCTATAGTTATTATTGATCGCTACTTCACAAAGTGTGACTGACACAAGAGCACCTAGGGCATGACACATGTACACATACAGTTTAACTACATCCGGGTCTGAAATGTAGTGCAACACTCACTGATAAGACCACTAGTTTGGTGGCTAAGGTTAATCGACCCATTCATTTTGCATATTTTATTTTGCTTAGGGTTTGATACTTCCTTTCTTCTTGTAGGTCATCATTGCATCATTTAACACATTCGGTGCAACTCAATGAATCCACCGTGACAAAAAAAAAAGTGTTGTAGATCATCTTGTGACCATACAAAATTTAGATTTTGGGCATTTACAGAGACCATGACACCTAATCAAAACCAGGGGCACCCCAATACCTTCCTGTACCCCAGTGAGCTCAAATCCTCTAGATCTAGAATTTGCAAGACTTCTAGGTGTTCATTCCTACCTCTAGATTTTATTATCGACCTATAACAACACTGTGATAGTCTTCTTTAATCAGCTAAGTCATTTCTCCTTATTTACTTGCATACTTAGGGTTTTATTTCACTTAGTATAATTATTTACAATTATTCCATACTATTTTAGTCCATTTATTACAACATTTTAGTCCTCCTATTTAGATTAACTAAGTGGTTATACTTCTCATAGTATTAGTTTAGATTCCCATTTTTAGTTAATAAGTATAATTAGGTTGATCATATAGGTGGTGTTGTTGACCCCACATTCGAGGAACAATGAAGAGATGATTTAAGAATTCTTATTATACCAGTAAGAAGACAAATTCCTAAAAATCCTCTCAAAGGTTATATTGAAGAGCCATTTGTTGAATCGCAAGTCCATATTCCTTCTTAAGGAAAAATAACAAAATAAATAGAAGCACAAACACTGTGCCATGGGGATAGAACAATGGTCCATTGGATTTGGCTCCACCACTCTATGAACTTCCACAAGGATCAATAAATAATTTTCTAAAATTCTATGGAGATGGAAAGAAATGTCATGCCAATCATATCACAACCTTAATCATAACGTGTGGTATCCTTGGAGTGTAACATGAAGATGTTGTAGTGAGATTGTTCATAGAAACATTGCAAGATCTTTGCCGCAGCATATTGGTTCTACTACTTGCCTTCACACTCAATTCTTGCTTTGGGTAGTTTGAAGAAAGTTTCAAGACCACTTTGAAGATGCTCATGACCTCCTTGCTCAACTTACTCATATGAAGAAAGAGTTGTAAGAGTCCATGAGTGACTTCATGGAAAACTTCAACAATATGACCAACAAGATTCCTGCCATTTCCCTTCCTAATGCACATAATATAAATATGTTCTTTGTGAATGTTGAATTTCTTGAAGTGAGTTTCTTTCCATGGAGATTTCAACCATGAGATTCAGATAACACTCAAGAAATTTTTGTCGGGGTAAGACGATCTCATCTTGTCGGTAAGATAAATAATCCTTTAATGAAGAATAGATCCCGGGTTTCAAAGATGAGAGAGCTAATCAAATGTTATAGAAGTTGGAAAATGAATCGACAATGCTTTGAAAAAATAATTTGCTCAATGAACACCTCATCTTAACTAGAACAAGAACCAAGTTATAGGAGCACCCCAAAGGCTTTCCTTAGAGGCTCCACCGGTCAATGTAATATGCAAGATCAATGAATTTGGAAAATAATATATTTTGAATCAAAAGTTGAAGATGAAGGAGAAGAAGAATGTGCTTAGATCAGTTTTGTGAAAGCACACTTTGGATGATGAATAATCCACGAGATAGTTACTCATATGTGGTGTTCACTCGATCAAAAAAGGAGAAAGAAATCTCTTCTTCTGCTACCCAAGCTAAGAAATTAAATCCTCAAATGGAAACTCCACAAAAAACAACAATGAAATGAGAGGAACATCAAAGTCTGCTTCCATAGGATTAGTTGAGAAGAAGCATGAGATATATCCCACCAAGAATCCTTCTTCCTCTTCAGTACGTCTCTTTCAACTCCCTTTGAAAAATTAGTTTTTGTTGATCCTAAGAACATTCATGTCAAGGCTACCATAACTCCTAATGTTCCTACCACTTCCTCATCTTTTGTAACATTAACCATTTCAAAAATCCATAGTCTAAATTTCTTAATATGAGTACTTGAGAACTCATCCTAGGTAACTAGAAACTCATTCAACATATCAAAGGAAGTAGTTATGCCTCACTTCCTAAAGATGACTCCACAAAAGAACTATCTCATGCACCCCAATCCACTCCATCTCTGAATTGTCTTGCTTCCACACCCTCCACCTCTAACAAGGTATAACCTTTCTACATAGCCTTGTTGGTCAATGGGTACAAAATAAACAATTACATCATTGACTCTAGTGCCTCGAAACAATGTCATTCCTGTAAAAGTTGTTAAAGCCCTAAGCCTTTCCATTTCCCCTACATCTAGCCATTTTCTCTCCATGAAATGAAAGGAGTTCCTATTATGGGTCATATCCAAGATGTTGAGGTAGTATTGGAAGATTTCCTTGACTAAAAATCACAATGAGAATCCTTGTAGCAGACATGCCCGCCTCATATGGTATGTTGTTGGGCTGAAGTTTTTGTCAAGATGTCGGAGGAGATATGCAACTCGATTGGTCACATGCCACCATCCCAGTCAATGGTAAAATGAAGAAACTTCTTCCTATTAGGAAAATGAAGTATATTATTCAAAACCAGATGATGACCCAATGACATACATCCGATGTCAAAATTCCAAATCTTGAAACTTTTTCATGAATTTCAAGGATTATATTGAGTTTCCCATGTTGGTGGAAGAATGTCCAAGCCTCATGGAGCTAATCAAATAAAATCATGATGATTTGACGAAATCGAGTTTGAGAGTGTGTAATTCTCATGGGATGAGAGCATAAATGAAGTTGCTCCATTGGATGTTGATGATGGTGATGAGAGCCTTGATTTGCAGAAAAGCAATTTTGAAGAAAATAACAATGCGGATCAAGAAGAAGGAATGATTCTCAATAATTTCTTGAAAGGTAATTTTAGTGTTTCTTATCATGTTCTTGATGCTCGGTATGAGTTTCCATGTGATGAGTATTCTTGTGAGTATCTCTTTCTCATTAGAAGAAGATGACAAGAAATATGAGAACAACAACATTTTTTTTTGCTTTGATCAAGAACCTATTCAAGGAGATGATTAAGAATTAGATAAGGTGCATGAAGAGGATTTTAAGGACAGAAAGATGATCATGTCGACATTTAGATTTACCCAAAAGATCACTAACATACTCTTTTATGGTTTTTGGATGAGATTGTGGAAGATATAGGTCACGACGTGCTGAACTCTTCTTTAGGTGGCCCCCATTTTTCAAACCAAAGGGCATGATGCAATAACATAAGGTTCCCCAAGAGGTGATAAAATATTTCTTATGTTAGTATTTTGGTGCAATGACGATTTAATTGTAACTAGAAAAACCATTCATAAGAGAAAACATCTCGTGGCCAGCTTTTGAGGTCAAAAAAATGATCAATGTTAGGAAGAGGAAAGTCATCCTCAGGGAAAGAAATATTTAGGTATAAAAATTTGGTAAAGATGTGGAGCTTCTTAGAGGATTTGGAAATGGGGAAGATATTAGAAACCCATTTTTGATAATCGATAGGTTGGATGAAGTTTGCGGATAGACAATGTTATAATTCCTCTTTAATGAGGAGGGCAATGAGAGGATGCATGTGGCGTAGCTTTTGCTTAACCACTTAGCATTAGGGATGGTGCCAATTTTGTGGATGAAATTGTTAGGATCGAGGTCCCGACATGTCGGTGTATGACCATGCAAAGGCCTAGTTGTGCGTAGAAAGGAAGGTGGTGAAACATTCTAGTTCTTATGGATCAAGAGATTGACTGAATTTGAGGATACATGGCACTTGCGAGTCTCTATGTTGATGTTGATGTTAGATTTTTCGGGAAGGGTGGATGTTTCAAGAGCTAAGCCCTTATAAATATGGGCATATTCTACCCCCATATAGGAAAGAATGGAATCATCATCACTACATTAAAGAATGTCGATGGTAGGGGAATCCTCCTCTACCATGTTGGGAAATATGAGAGGAAGGGACCTAGTTTCACCTTTAGCTTGATAGGTGACCAATCCTAAAGTGATCATGGAGATTTAAAAAAAAGTTAGAAGAAAGGGACACAATGTCATCTATGTCCATGGGGTCATTAGATGGAGAAGGATTGTATGACTAATTGATGTGCATGGGGATGTAAAGAAGTGTATTTGAATCCCAGTATGAAATTCTCATGGGGTTTACGGGATTGGTTAAGGATAAGATCATGCATGCCTTGTTCATAATGTCTAAGACCAAATCCCTTCCATGCATAACAATGGAGATAGGTGTAAGTGAAGGATTTATTTTAGAGGAATTTGGCCCAAGGACCAGAGGTTGTGGTTGATTTGGAGCTAATGTTTGTTCTTTGAAGCCATTGGTGTATAGCTTAGTGTGGGGTTGATTGTCAATGTGAGAGGAAGGGTGATCGATGCCACCATAGATAAGATTAGTTTTTAGGTGAGGTAGACCAAAGGAAATGATATCTCCGACGTTACATTGACACATAAGAGATTTTTGAGTTTACCAAGTCGATTGGGTATGGGAAGAGCATTAAGGGTGAGGAGTTGATACTCCCTAGTGTGAGACATACCGCATCACGGTGTTGAGAGATTGATCATTAGGTAACTTGGAAGCGGTACAAATGAGCTAGTAGATACTTTAGAAGATGAAACTTGTTTAGGAATGATCACATCATTTGGCTTGTATGTCATGTGACATGATTTGAAGGGAGGAAGATCGGTGGAGAGTGTATGTATTTAACCTCATGTTCATACTTAAGGTAGCAATGAAGAGTGGATGGGATGCAACGCATAACACAGATTCATGGGTGTCCAAGTAAGATGTTATATTGGAACTCCCCCTCAACAATGTAAAAGAGTTCATGCGGAAGTTTTTCACCGCGTGGATGGGAAGGATAACTATTCCTAGAGCAGAGGCAACAACATCATTGGGGCTCAAAGAACCATGGGTGATTGAGTGACAATAGTATTAGGAAGCTTAAGTTGGTTGAATGTGTGAGATAATATGATGTTGATGCTAGTACAATTTTCAATCAAAGATCATCGTATGAAGTTCATCGCTACAAACATTGATGAACAAGGGGAGATCATGATGTTTAGGTAGAATGTCAAGGATTTCAAATTCTTGAAGGAGATGGTGGTGGAAGCTGTGAGAGCTCCAACAAGGGCTGCAAAAGGTTGAGGCTCATCGGTGGTGATTGGGATATGATAAAGAGATTCGATGATGACTTGTCGATGGTTAGGGAGATTTGGATAAGATTATAGAGAGATGTCTTAATGGGGGCCTATTGTAATTATTTTACTATGCTTTACTTTATAAAGCAGGATTTTGGATATGTGGAGTAAGAAAGGATGAATATTTTAGCCTTGCAAGAAGGGGGGAGTTAGCACAATAGAGTGGGCTCATTAGAAGGAGCAAAGATGAAAATTTTGTTTTTGATTGGGTTGATGGTTGTGAATTGTGTGGAAAGAATGAGTGGTAGTAAAAATGACATTGATGAAAAAGAGGTACTTAGAGAGGTAGAATTTAGTGGTGGGATTGTGATGAAGGGTGTGGATGAAGGACCAGATTTAGAGGCCTTGGAAGTCATAGATTTTATTTGAGGATCACGTTTGGGTGTGGATGAGATGGTAGATGGAAAGTAATGGTATTATTTGATGAGAAGGTCATCCTCTTCTATGAGGTTGTTGATGAGGGTTTGAAGAGCCTTGTAATGCTTTGTGTCATGTCCAGGGATGCGATGATAAGCAAAAATGATGTTATAATCAAACCACGTAGGTTTATGCCCACGTAAATCAAAGGATTTGATAGGGGAAGGGTGATTGTGGATGCTTGGAGAAGACGATGAAGGATTTTAGTATAGGACCCAATGGGGGTTTTAGAGGAGGTGGTTTTGTAGGTTGAAGATAGGTTTAATTTAGGAGCGGTAGATAAAGGAAAAAGGGGTGCCTTACTTGGAAGGAGGAGTAGATGGTTTTGATTCAGATTTGTTGGTGATGGGAGATTTGGATGAAGGGAATGGTCCCAAAATAGATGCTATTGGTCCTAAGCTAGATGATAAGGTGTTGGATCACTTGGATTTATGGGTCTTATAAGGAGTAAGCTCTAATTTCTTGTGTGGATGAATAAGATTTTTACATGGGGGTGCCAAGGTTCTTAGATCTTTGTTGTGTATATTTACTGTTGGTGGGGATGATAATGATTTCAATAGCATGGTTATCCTTGAAGATGGGATTATATGATTTATATGTAGGTTTTTTCAGAGATGTGATGGTGGAGGATGAATATAGGGATGGTTTAACATGATGAAAAGAGGTTACAGATTACATGGGATTTGGAGGTGTTGATATAGAAGTGGGGGTAATTTTTGGAGATGGGGATGTGATTGAGACATCATTTGTGATAGAGTCAAGGGGGATGTCTATTTGATAGAGGATTTAAGGGATGATGTGGATGTAGAAATGGATTCATACGTAGATGTGGGTATAGGTATGGTACATGTAGATGTAGGCATGGATGTAAAGGTATATCTTAAGATGGATGTGGGGATTGACAAGGATATAAATGTAGATAAGGTGTGGATGTGGGTATTATTGATTAATGTTGAAGTAGACATGAGTGTAATAGATGTGGGTATAACAGATGTGGGTGGAGTAGATGGGGATGTAATAGATGTGATATAATAGGTGAGGGTGGAATAGATGTGGATATAATCGATGTGGGTATATTGGATGTGATATAATAGATATAGATGTAGTAGATGTAGGTATGGTAGGTGTGGATGTAGTAGATATGGGTATAGTAGATGTAGATGTAATAGATGTGGGTGTAGTAAACACGTGAATAATAGATGTATATATGGGCGAGGATGTGGATATTATTGTAGATATAGGCATATATGTTGAAGTGGACATGGGTATAATAGAGGTGAGTATAATAAATGTGGGTAGTGATGCTAAACCTAACTTAGGGTATTGATTACATGGGTGTCAGGTGCTTGAGACATGTGAGGATTAGTTTGGATGTTTGGTGGATGATTAGGGCAAGGGTTGGTTAGGAGGAGCATTAGGATTGTCCAATTGAATTTCCTTATGATCGTTAAGCCGTTTCACATATTTTGAAGGCATGACACTTTTTGATATCATGGCCAAAAGCTTGATGATGTTTACAATAATGGTCTTCACAGTACCGTGTAGGTTTGGGTCCTGAGTCATCAATGGGGTGGATAGGAGGAAGTTGGATAAGGTGCACAACCATGATTTTGTCAAAGATAGAGCTATGAGATTATCCAAGAGGAGTATAATTAGGTGTTTGCCTAGGAGCTCTTTGTGGAGGCTTAGAGTGAGATGTGGATGTGGTAGAATGTTTAACAAAAATGACATTGGATGCATTCTTGGATTTGTCATTATGGATGGATGACTTAGTGAATTTAGTTTTAGGCTTGTTGGAGTGAAGCTTGACATGGCCTTGCATAAGGGCACGTAGTCCTAATTTATGAGACATGGTGAAGACTTCCTCAAAGCTTTGGAAAGTTAGGATTTAGAGAGTGGATGAGATGCGTTTCACACATGATCTAGAGAAGATTTTGATTAATTCAGTTTGGGGTAGCAAGAAATATAATTGATTGATAATGTCTCATCACCTAGAAATGAAATCTATGATGGATTCATCATCAAATTTTTAATGGTATAGAGATCAGTGATAGTGATTTTGCATGATATTGATGGAGAAGTGCTCTAAGAACAATTACGCAAGTTGAGTGAATGAGAAGAGGGAATGTTGGGGAATGCCATTGTACCATTCCAAAGTGGGTCTAGACAATGACATGGGGAAAGTGTGAATCATGAGGTCTTGATTGTGGGAGATGAGATAACATGAGTTCTTGAAAGCATGAAGGTGTTGTTGGGGATCCTCCTTATTATTGAACTTTAAAAAATTGGAAAGCTCCCAAGTGTGGAGGATAAGGCTTAATGGGTATGGATGGGTTGATAGGCTCATTACATATTTGTTGATTGGTGAATGTGCATTTAAGATCCAAAGTAATGCGGCCTCTAGGTTAGACATTCTACTTAGCAAGGCTTGCGTGGGATCATTAAATGTATGGGGATGTGAAGTAATGAATGAGGTTATGGATTATAAGAGGTGGATGGATTGTGTTGTGGGTAGGATTGATATTGTTGGGGATAAGTGGGAGTTTTGGGAGGTGGTTGATAAGGAGGAATATAATTAAAATCTTGTGATTAGATGGGATGTAAAATAAGATGTAATGGGAAGATGTAATTCATGGATATGATTACGAGGGTTGTTGTTGAGAGACAAGATATTAGATTGTGTTTGCATTGGGTGAGTTGGGATGTGTACATGGGGTGGTTGAGATGTTTGAGTGGGTTGATTGGGAAACATGTGTTGAAAGACACTTTGTAGAGTGGAGGTCGATTCATCCGAGTTGACTTTGAAGGGTGGGGTTCTGAGGTAACAATTTTTCATGGAATTGAGATGTGAAGAGAGGCACTGAGTTTTGAATGTGTTTCTCGGGTGGTGGAGGAAGTAGGTTATATTCTTGAAATTTTCGGGTGGGAGCATTGATAATAACAATAGAAGAAGTAATTATGATAAAAGATGTAGGGATGGTATTAATGTGAGGTAGATTAGGTGGGATGGGGACCACCAATTGAGTAGATTGATGGGTTTGGGGGACCATGGTAGAATGTTCATAAGGGCCATGTTCATGTTGGGCTATTGCGAGATCATTCATGGCTCAAGAAGTTAGGAAAAAAACTTCAAAGGATTTAGAATGTGGGGATAAACATAGATCTATTGAAGGGGAGGTCCATCGATGGGGATATGGGTGGATTTATGAGTAAGATAATCATGGAGAGTGATGGGGTTGGCATCAAAAGTTCCTGAAACTCCACACATCTATGAGGGATAGTGGGAGGTCCAAATGCTCTTAAGGAAGTGAAAAAGAGGTGTAACTGGTTTAAAGGGGACAAAATGGTGATAGACAAAAGGATTAGCTTCAAGATGGGGATTGGTTTGAGTGACATAGGTCTCATTAGAAGGTACCATAGAAATAATGGGTTGGGAGATCAAAGAATAAGTAATAGAAGGTGTGTAAAAATCTGGATAAGGGCGGATGCTTGTTGTAAAAGATTGTTTGAGATGGGAATGTTTTTGGAAGAGGTAGATTGTTCCATTTTATTGGCTTGAGAAAGAGTAAGAATGGGCATGAAATATAAAAACAAAAACTTATGTAGATTATTAATATGTCAAGATAATCGGCAAAAAAGTTTTGATTATATTTTTATTTAGTGTGAAGAAGAAAAAGAGGCTTAAAGGGAACCTAAAAAAGTGGTCGATCTAAGGATGGTTTCGAGTTGTTTATGAATATATTCATTGATATACCCAAAGGTACATGAGGCAAAAATATGTGATGAATACTAGTACATGGCTTGGTATTGGGGCCTACCCCCACATTGCACACAACCATAGTGATAAGGGTATCAAATGCTTAGGCGATATATACCGATAGTAAAAAAAATTCTTACACAGCTAGAAAACCATAGCGACTTCCTTATTTGGGTGATGAAATCTCAATAGATCCACTTGGAAGGAAATGTTTAGATGTTTTAATTTGATGTGTGGTTTGGATTTGTGTGAAAAAGAAGTGGATGAAAATATTACCACCTACTCAAACTACGTGATCAACCAAACATGCAAAGGTGTTCTTTTTAGATCCAAAACCAAATGTGAAATTAGATTAGAACAAGAAAACAAAGAGGGAGAAACGATGCAAAAAGGATATAAAAGGGATAATACCTACATAACACTTTTTAACCTTTTTTTAATTATAAAATAACATGTTATTAAGCAAAAAGCAAACCCACCAAGCATGCAAGCAAGCAACTCCAACCTGCAAAGGTTAGTAGAAAGAAGGAAATAAAATGTAGAATAGAAAAAAAAATAAACAAAGAACTTACCAAAGAAGATGGGTAGTTCCCACCAGGGCATGTTAGAATGTTTGATGATTTTTCCCACTTATGTCTTGTTGGGGTTTTAAAATGGTACTTTAACAAAAACCATAGTCAGGGGACAACAAGTCCCTCCTCTTTATGGGAGAGGTTCCCTTATTGAAAGAAAGCAACAAAGCTTATATACAAATGTACAAATTTCATCTTAAGGCTGGACCTCTGACATCTTGAAATGCTTTTATACCAAAATAGGTTATCATTACAAACAATGGAAGAAGCGAAGAAAGGAAAGAGCAGAATATAACGATACTTTTAGGAAATATATATAGCAGAGTATAACCCTATATGTACTGAGCAAGAGTGATATAAAACAAAATCATTCACATTCACAACATAAGATATCATTCCATAAACACAAAGTTCTAGAAATCATATCAATAAGAACACAAAGTTTCTTATCACAGAAGATAAATGATCCATGAATTTTAGGTAAGCAAGAAGGGACAATGGAGGAAGATAGAGAAAAGGGGAAAATCCTTCTGTATTGATTTAATTTTGATTATAATTACACTTCAAAAGTATTAGAGTCCAACCTTTGTAATGAGCCAAGCTCTTACATTTATAGATGAAGCAAAGAGAGGAGAAGAAGAGAAGGAAGAAAATATGATTTGGAAGCTCAACCACCAACCATCAATGCCCCTACAAATCCACCTACAATATGTCAAATTTGGTTCTGCATGTCTTTGGCATGTGAAGAAGAAGAAGGATGGAAGATCAATCAAATTTGATCTAGTTGAAGAAGTCCGATCACATATTAATGGCACGAAAGATGTTTTCTTGATTTTCACCCAAATTAAGATATCCAGATTGGTTCTCCATGTCTATTTTTCTTACCTAAAATTCGTGGATCATTTATCTTCTATGATAAGAATCTTTGTGTTCTTATTGATATGATTTATAGAACTTTGTGTCTATGGAATGCTATCTTATGCTTGTGAATGTGAATGATTCTTATGTATCACTCTTGCTCAAGATACGTATAGGGTTATACTCTACTATCTATATTTCTAAAAGTCACTTGTTATATTTTACTCTTTCCTTTCTTTCCCAGTTCTTCCATTCGTTTGTATAGATAACCTATTTTGGTATAAAAGCATTTCAAGATGTCGAGGTCCAACCTTAAGATGAAAGTTGTACATTTGTATATAAGATTTTTGCTTGCTTTTAATAAGGGAACCTCTCCCATAAAAGGAGGAGGGACTTGTTGTCCCCTGACTGTGGTTTTTGTTAAAGTACCATTTTAAAAACCCGACAGTTTTTGGTGACTCTACTGGGGATTATGTTCCAAACATATCCCTTTTAAAATAACAACTTCAAGATCATTTTTGATCTAGAAAATCTATGGTATACATGTGGGAAGAAAGATATTGGGGTTGAAGATTATCATTTTCAACTTCCGGAGAAAAAAATTCTCTTCTTCCAAAGAAGGAGGAAAAAGGAACTCGTTCTTCAAGCACACCTCTATTAAAGAAAGAAATTCCAAGAATAACATTCCTCCAAAACAACTCAGTCCTGATCTTCTTTCTTTGATACTTGCTGGTGTTTTAGTTCCCCTTCAGATAATCTTCCCATAGATGGTAACACATATGCCTTGGGGACAATGAATTGGGCCCCTTGCTCTTCCTCAACCATTGAATGAGAAATTTATAAATTTTAACTCTCTTTTTGGAAATAAAACTAAAATTCCCAAAATGCCCCGACGGCCCGCCTTCCCATCTTGACTTTTGATGTGGGCTCAACATTTGACTTTATCCCTTAGCATGAGTGGGGCCACGGTTCACTTTATCACTTTACGCCTTTTATGGAAACAAAGCCAAAATTCCTAAAGTGTCTTGATAACCCACCTCTCCACTTTGAATTTTCAATGGATATTCAATACATGGCTTTAGCGGAGTTGCGACTCATTTTGTAACTTTAATCCTTTTGGCAATAAAGCCAAAATATTCAAAAGTGCTCTGAAGATCCACCTTCCCACCTCGAACTTAAAAATGGCCATGTCCATTTGTGGGCCTTATAATTCTTTTATACTTCAAACCTTTTTTCCATAATGTCTCAAATACAAAATTGGTCCGAATTTCCACCTTAGCTCGATTCAACCAATCAGGATCCTTTGGAGCCATGGAGCCAATTTGACACTTTTGTGAAAATAACAAAAAATGATAAGTTCACAAAATAATCCGCCACGCCACATCCAATTAGAGATTTCCACATACTCGTGGATGTGAGGACAAAAAGCAATAGGGAAGATATGCCCGTCATTCATGACTTTAGAAAAAAATACGAGAGGGGAAACTCCACCATTTATGCCCAAATTTCAAATTTTCTCCATGGAAAGAGAAGCTACAAACAACATAGGGCTCAACACGATCCACAACCAAAAGATAAGGATTACCAATTTCATTTGAATGAAAGAAATAATTTTCAAGAATCTAGATGGAAGACAAAAATTTATCAAACCATACAGACTGCAAGATTTTAAATTAATAAGGTGTGATTACAAATGAGCACCAACTTCTTTAAAGCATGAATTTTTCTATCTCTCCGACTTCTCAATCTGCTCAAGCATATCTCAAAGGCACCAAATCAAAATTTTGAAAACTTGACTTGAAAAATGAGGGGATTTTGAGGGTGACAACATGTCTCAAGTTAATGAAATGGAATGCAAGAAAATAAAAATAAAATATGGGATGGTTTAAGGTTACCTCTAAGATGTGTGATGATGATGAAGATGAAAGATAGGGATCAAAGATCCTCTCTCGTAAAACCTCGATAACCTACACAACAAAGAGACAACCAAACAAGAAAAATATTAGTAGATAAGATGGTGGGTTTCCTGAAAATTTAGTCTTGAGAAGTGATAAACTTACTAGGGAGGATGGTAACCCATTTTGATTAAAATATTGATAGATAAAAATGGATAAATAATATGCAAAATATGAAAGAATGGAACAAAGACCAAAGATATGAAAATTTAATCTAAGATAAGTATATGATAATGATAAATTAAAATAAGAGAAATAAAACCTAATCGGGTCGACGGTGACCCGAGGAATATAGGGGCAGCTTGATGGTGATTAGCAAAAAGTAGATCAAAAGATGCAATAAAAGTGGATTTGGATCTGATTGTTGGATGCTAGAGATGTCCTGAATCGATGAAGAAAAAGACATGAAAAAGAAAGGATGCAAAAATAAGATAGATTTGATGAGAGAATAATGAAAACATATTGAGTCAATGCTAACTAGGGAGAGAATATGAGACAATCGACAATAACTAGGGCCAAAAAGTGAGATATGGGATGTCAAATAGGTAGATCACGAAATATGGAGATCTACGTGTTGAATAAGGCTAGAAAACAAATGACAGATGAGGCAGAATGTAGGAAACAAAGTCGATGCGATCAATTTGATGATGACTAGATTGGATCAATGACGATCGAAGGCGGATTAAGGCTTAATGAAGTAGATGGATGGAAAATGGGCTTTGAAGAAGAATAAATGATGGCATATATGATGGAAGATCCCCAAGATGAAGAATAAACTGTAAAAATGATAAAAATGTATGGTGAAACAATGGTAGGGCTCCAAGAAAAAATAAACTTAAGATCTCTAAATATAATTAATGAGGGCTCTAAGATAGCTCCAAGTTCTTGATTTTTTCTCACAAGAAAATAAGAAACAAGAAAATCTCATTAAGGCAAAATTATCAAAAATTTCATCCTCTTAAGGAGGAGGGGTAGATGTGTATTTATAGGTTGGATGGTGACCCACTTGGGTTGCCATTGACCGTGGACAACTACTGATTTGGGCGATGGGGATGATATACAACTTGATACAAGAGGTCCTAATAAGGTTGGATTAGTGTCTCAATCTACTTATGTAGGTTAGGGTTACATAAGGATGATAAAAGGTAGTTGGAGAGTAGACATGCATTAAATTAGGGCAAATGAGATTCTAGAGAGGATAAATGAGGGGTTTAAGGATGTGATTAGGATAATAGATGAGTTTAGGGATAGTTAAATGTTATTAGGGGTGTATTAGGAGAGAGAAAACAATGATGGGATTAGATAGGAAAATATGAAAATTAAGATGAATAAATTAGCTTTAGGAGATAAATAGGAATTTGAATAGGAAGAGGGATACAAATGCGCAAGATGATGATGAAGGGGAGTGAATGTGGGATGAGGGACAAGCATACCAAAATTTTGTGTCTACACTTTTAACACATGCTCTTGCAATATCATGTTTCCCTTTTCCATGCCTAGCCTTAGTGAAATTTCAAATATGTTAAACACCACTCATCCTAAACATCATGTTCAAGTAGTAGAATATTTGAATTCTTGAATTGTGATGTATAATTATCTAACCATATGATGTGTTGACCAAATATGATGTTTCTATTACTCAAATTACTATAGAATATATCAAATAAACCTTGCACAAACTTTGTAGAATGTGTGCAGTCATCACTAATTTAAAAAATTATACTCCCCAAGATATTTTGGCTTCTTCCATGATGTTGGGAGCATGATTGAATGTTATATGCACAAATAATAAAACTTAGGTAGAGTTTTATTACTACGACTGGACTTCATTATGTGGTTATAGTGTATAGTTCTCTACAAAATCAACTGACACAATGATACCAAATGAAAATTTATCCTTGCATAACCTAAATTGTTCATCTAACCATTGAGCTATATGTGTATGTCTTACATGATCACACACTATCTTCTCTTAAAATATAGTCATAAAATTTGACACACTTATTTCTTTACTCATTAATTCACACATCTTGACCTATGTACCATCTTTTGAAGTGTATGCCACTAACTTATATTTCTCAAAACTAACTTGTTCATTTCTAGTTGCATGTGTATTCTTTATGTGTATAGAATTTTACAAAAATTGCAAACCACCACAACTATCACATGTTTCGTCCAAAATGGATTTATTATAAAAAATTGCCATTCTTCTTTTGTACAAAAAAAACTTGAGATGAAATCTCCCACGATTTAGGAAGAACATTTATCATACACTCTTACAAAATATTCTCAATATGTGAAGTAAGAAATATATGCTATAAAACATCATAATGTATAGAAAATTCAATATAAACCTTACAATAACAAGTAGTTTGTGAGTGATTTATTTTAACATAGAAATGTTTTTCTATTTCAAAATACGTTTGATTAATTTCTATTTTGGACAAGTCTCTTTAAACTTATTATAAAATCATGTTTGTGTTATATCCAATAAATGTTTGAGATGTGATTCACGATTGCAAAAACCAATTATTTATTAAAAATAATCTTTTCATTAGGTGAAACCCTTGTATTAGTTTTCCAAAATATTCAATTTTGGATTTTAAATCTTCAACTATGTCTTTGTCTTTCTATGGGATTCTATCAGAGAATGCCCATAATTCATTATTATTGGGATCCTTAAGTCTTTCACATTTTTGATAGCTTCCAATAGTATTTTTCATTTATTTTTAATGCACTACTTGTTTTCCTAATTCAACCACATATTTTTAATTGCTTTACTTACTATTGTTTCACCATTTTCTTTGTGGATTTGATGAAACAGATAAGGGTATGGGCCAAGGAGGAATACCTATTGTGATGGTCGGTTTAAAGGTCATTGCACACATTCTGACTTCTTGATCTAATGTTGATTGTGTGAGAGCTTCCTTTTGGCTAGGAGGAACTACCTAAAATAAAAACAAGACCACAAAAGAGAGTTAACAATATATGTCAGTGGGCTGCCTAGCGTGTGCTAGATCTAGGAAGTGTGGTACTTCCTTGGTGGCATTCAACCCACTTTTTAATACAACTTAATGTAAAAATAATGTAAATAAATAAAATCCTACTGTAGTTGATATGATTTAGGTATCTCATCCAAATACAATAAGCAAATCTAATATAACAGCTAGGTTATGATCAGATCTAGAAGTAGGGTAGGTAGTCAAGGTGTTGGAATAGGTTAGGGTCATATTCTAGGTAGTTTGGGTTATTTGGGTGCAAGTTATTAGGTTTATGTTATTAGTAGGATTACCAAATATAGAGACCAACGTCGGTCAAGTATGACCGATGACAGGTTTAGAGAGAAAACGATGACAGTCATGGATAACCGACGTTGGTATAGGCGGGATGATAGAAACTCAATAAAACTTGGTTTTGGGGTTTTCTGAGATTAAACAAAGATGGTAAGGAGAATGGTTAGGTCTATGGAGGTGTTGGGAGTACTCAAATATATTCGGGATCAAGTATAGGTGATCAAATGATCATGGGTGGTGGAATGGTTGGATTCATAGGGAGGTAAGATTGGTGGGATAAAAATGTAAATGGAGGCTGATAAACAGAGGTGAAGAAACTTTATAAATTGAGTAAAGATGAAATGATGTAGGTTATAAGCACACTTACTAGTGTTTTAGGTTTTATGGCTGGATGCTTGATGATGGTTGATCGGTGAAATAGTGCTTGGTGCCACAACAATGCATCCTGGAATGATACCGTGAATGAAAATACCTTCGTATCTATCTTGGTGTTGACTATGGCTATTTGGATGTGTGAAAGGGCTCTGGTTCTTGCTTGCATGTAGGTCTCCTTCATTCCAAAACTTGAGAATGTCACCAACCTCCCAAACAAGGTTACCAAAATGAATATATGGTTTAGGTGATTGATGGTTTAGGGTGATCGGCGTCGATTAAGGTGGGAAATCCTAGGTTTACTAAAAATGATAGATCTTGGAAATCTCTTGACTAGTTCTATCTATTCTCGTGGATCAAAATGGGATTGTTGTGCTTAGATAAGTGGGAATGTGGTTAGAGGAAGAATAAGCATGTGATTTTAGGGTTGAACTAAGTCTTAGTTCATTAAGGTAGGTAGGACTAAGTCTTAGTTAGTTATGGTGAGTGAATATTGAGTCCTAGTAAAAGGGAAACATGCTAAGAATAGGTTTGTGATGAGGTGTCTAGGTGAGGTGGTGGGGTGAGGTGGAAATTAGTTTAATTAGGGTAATTAAATAATGAATGAAGTGAGGATGAGTATTAATTTAATTATAAATAATTAAACTAATATTAATGTGGGGTAAAAGGGTCATGGTTAGGTGAATATGTTTAAGTTGGCTATTTGAAAAAGGACCAAGGGGATTGTGACCCAATTTTGGTGTCTACATTTTCCCCTTTTTGTTACATAGCTTGTATTGGTAAGCGATACTGAAAAAAATAAAAGAAGTGATTTCCCCATGTGTGGGTGAAGGTGATCCCCCTCAAACCAGGCATTAATGAGGTGTGATACAAAATCAGTGAGTGGTTTGATAAATGTGTAGTTGGTGAAGATAGGTGGGGAAGGGTATGAGTACTATGGGAAAGGGTGATGGTCAACTCGGGTAATAGGTAATAGGCCGGGGTCAAAATCAGGTCATGGGTAATGGCAATCAAACACACGCACATGTATAGATTATAATACGGTACTAGGTTGAAGAGCTTACAAAATCTACATCGTCCAAGGTCGATAGGTTTATCCAAATAAGGGTGAAGTGATTCAAGTATCCAAGGTATAGGATATGGTCTGGGAAAACACAACTTAGGTCAGGTGTAGGAAAGTTTAGGTATGTTCCAGTACACCAAAGGTTTGGTCAGGATAAATGACATGACAATAGGCAAGGTATGGTTATTAGGATAAAACAACATAGGTAATAATATCACAAGGTATATTGAGTACATAAGGTCAATGGTTACACCAAGTAGGTCAGGTTCAGGTAAATAGGTCATGGCACAGGTAAGGCCAAGGTATAGGTAAAATAACAAATCCCAAGACACAACAAAGGAAATGTAAGGGTAGTTTGGGCTCGTAGGTATGGTTCCATAGGTGTTCGGGTTGAGAAAGGGGTGTGGCACTAATGGTTGTAGATAAAAGGAGCTTAGCAAGGCCAAATAGTTATAAGGGTGATCGATGCCGGTTATAGGGTGACCGATGTCGGTTTGCTAGGGCACAAATATGACCGACATCGTCGGTCTTTCAGGTTAGGTTTAAAAAAGGAAAATTCTTCTTTTATGGAATCATTTGTCATTTTCCAATTGTAGAAAATGATAGAAGAGAGGTGGAAAGTTGGAAAGTGATAAAGAGATGGAGAGATGAGTTGGTGAGCCTCATAGTAGGTGATTGACATTCGGTTGGTGGGTCCATGAGATTAGGTCGAGTGATTTGATTTGTTGGTTGGAGGTGAGGAGTGGATTTTGACATGATAGAGGTGGGAGAGGGTTTGGGTGGGTCACCGGTGCAGTGATAAGACATACCACCATGCCGATGGCACCACGATGAGGTAGGATTCGATCCCGATTTGTCATTTGTTGTTAAAATAGGTTTGTAAAATTGGTGTTGGGTAAAATTGTGTTGGGTGGGGGTATAATTTTGAATTTATGGTTAAAATTTGGCAATGAGGGAGGGGGGAGGTCCTAGGTAGGGTAAATAGGGGTGGGGAGGGGTTTAGGTTAGGTTTTGGTAAGGTAGGATAGGGTTCTAGGTTAGATTTGAGAATTTTGGGAGAAATAGGGGGTTTTTCAGATTCGGTTGCCACGATAGTGACCAAACCGATCAAGATTTGGTAATGTCGGTTAGAATTGGTGGAATCATTCAAGTAGTAGGTGACCGATACCGGTCATGATGGACCGATGCCAGTCAGAAGTGACCATGTTGGTTGGATTTTGGGAAAAATAGATCAAGAAATAAGGTAGGGTGGGAGAAAAAAGATAGTTAATTAGGTGGAAAGGAAAGTTTATTGAGAATGAGTAGGGTAATAGGTATAAATGGTATGAGTGGGTGGGTGTAAAAAGGGGTAATTTGTAGGGTTGGGGTACAATAAGCAATAAGGGTTTGGGAATAGGTTTTCGGGTAAGATATGTGTTGGGTATGGTGAAGGTTTAACAATGGTATGATTTGTTGGGTGTAGGCTAGGGACCAGTTATGGATGAGAGATAGAGTACCACCTCTTACTAGTGGTACAAGGAGCGTGATGATAGAGAGTGGCATCACATTACGATGTCAACCTTATTGGGGTCGAGACGATGTATGCACATAGTTTGGGAGCTCGAGCTTGATGGTCGCACTCATCAATAGATGGGATTCAAACAACACATTTCATCTGAGTGGGTGAGATCAAGTCACCCTAGAGGAGTGCGTGTACATAGGATCCCGATTCTGATAGTGGGGACACAGTGTATTATTATCTTGAGAGGCATCGAGGAGATGATGTTGATGTGTTTTGGAGAGGGGATGGAAGAGATGATGTTCCATAGTGCGAGCACGAGCTACGGAGAGATATGTATGCGACCCATCCTGAGGAGATGAGGCTAGTGGTCCTATTATGGAGGTAGTGTGTTGTTTTATGCTACCATATGCGGAGGGTGGGAGATTCCCATGGTGCTGATGGGGTTCTCTTGACATGATGGAGGATAGAACCCGTTTTCTTAGGTACCAACATACTTGGTGCATTATATGAGTTATGGGCCTACGGGTGATTGCAGAGGTTCAGTTTGTGTTGCACCTTTCTTCTCCACTGCTAGGCATATGAGCACATTATATGTGTGCATCTAGTTGGTATGCCCTAATTGATGATTTGATGTAGGTTTGGTTTGAGTTAGGTACAGTGTTGGGTGTTTGTTGTTAGAGAGCGCAGGGCTTCAGGGATACTCACGATGTGACATATTATAGGTAGGTGTTGGAGGGATTATCTAGTGTTGACATCATTTGGAGGCCGTATGTTGGCTTCCCTTCATATAGGAAGATGGCGGTGGAGTTGGATGAGTTACAACTACTTAGGTGGATACAAGGATGTCGTGTCAGTGAGCACGAGATGATACATGTAGATAGGGTTAGACGACAGTTTGGGCTGCCCCAAGATGTGCCACCACCATTCCCTCAGTATAGGAGGGATGATGTGGAGAGGCCTATGCCTCTACCACAGCTAATAATGTCGACCTGGGTAGGAGGAGCAAGCAGTGGATCGTGGATTGATGATGTTGGGGTTACAGATAGGTATAGGTAGTGGTGGGTAGTCCAGCTATGAGCAACACCACCTTCCTAGGGCAGCCGGACCACCCTTACAGGTTTAGAGGACACTTTTCGGGGTAGGTTGCCACTTGGCTACCCTTACATGTTTACGATTTGAGGACACTTTACGAGGGCACATTACAAGTGTGACCACCCTACAGCCCAAGGATTATAGGTTTATAGGGGAGTATGAGATAGGCATAGGTGGCCATATATATAGGCACATGTAGTAATGGTTGAAGGGCCGATTGCACCATTGCACAAAACAAATTGTGGCCCTATAGGCCAGGCACATACACAAGCACAAATACATGCATCGACATAGGCTCGGGATAGGGTCCCATGTTATAAGTACAAGGCTCGAGACCAATGGTGCCTCCATAGACAGATATCGATGGATGGCTGGGTTTAGGATGCCACTGAGTGAGGCATGGTATTATCAGGACCATTTGACTATTGTGGGGATAAATGTCCCCTCGTATGTAGAGTACAAAGCACAATAGGCCTCGAGTGAGAGGACCATATCTCACACACATAGTGTAAAGAGTACATGGGGCCGGTGAACCCATAGTCAAGGTCATTGAGAGTGACTAGCTCATGAGAGGCCAAACCCACCTATAGTAGGCCAGGAAGAGGTGAGGGCTAGACTTGTACATAGCAGAGAGATGGTAGTAGGGCACCGCACTCGGGTGGTGGAGGAGGAGACAGATGAGACTAGCATGGACATCAGGTGGGGTGATGATTAGTCACCCTATATGTTCAAGATATAGATTTTTGTATATTTTGATTTATATTGGCCTGCGTGCCTAAAGATAGTGAGGATGTACATGAGAGTTTTTTATATTTTGATTATTACATCGGCCTACGTGCCGAAGATGTTGAGATTATATATGAGAGGCACATGTATTGATTTTTCTTATGCACATATGTATGGACACACAGATTCTGATGATTTTTATAGATATGGTGATATTTATGGTATGATGTTGGGCTTATGTGTGGAATTTCTAGTGTTATTGTTTATGTGATGGAAACTAGGTGGATTAGGCATGATTGAGTCAAGGTCATAGGCATGATTGAGTGAGGTCACTTAGGCATGGTGGAGTCAGGTCAATTTAGGTATGATTGGAGTCGGTTGATTTAGGCATGGTGGAGTTAGGTTGGTTTAGGCATGATTGAGTTAGGTTGATTTAGGCATGGTGGAGTCAGGTTGGTTTAGGCATGATTGAGTGTTTGATTTAATTTCCAAGTTATTGGTAACATGGTAAAAAAATGGTGATGTATATGCATGGTATGGTTTAAATTTCTAAATATTTTCTATGGTGGAAATGTAAAAATGATAAATGAATGATTTGATGATGTGGTAAAAATGTTTATTAATTGGTGCTTGTTTGGTTTAATTTCCAATTATTGATATAAAATGGAAACTAAGGTAGAATGTGAATAGGAGAATGAAGAGGAAATTGGTTAGGGTAAAGAGTGGCGAGCTAACCTCCAAGGGCCCCATGCCCTAGGAGTGCTACCTACATAGCCCCAATGAAAAGGGGCCTCAGGATGATGTAGTTCTCCCATAAGCTAGGGAAGAATATGATGAGGTAGAGGAATGGGTTGGTAGGTTTTAGGTATGATTGAGTGTAGGTCATAGGCATGGTTGAGTCTTAGGTGATAGGCATGGTTGAGTCTTAGGTGATAGGCATGGTTGAGTCATTTAAAATGTAGGTGTCGATGGTCTAGTCTATGTATAGGATAATCAATAAGTAATGAGGAAGGTGAATGGTAAGAGGTGGTAAAAGAGTCACTTAATTGATAAGAACCCTAATGAGTCTACCATACCAAGATGGGCTTATGAACGTAAGACCCTAAAGGTGTTGCATAATGGACTATTCTAAGGGTGAAGAAAGTCACATGATCACAAAATGTCACAGTTGCATGGAAAGTCCCTTGAGTAGAGAGAAAATTAGGGTGAAAAGGAAATGAGGTGAAAATAGGTGGTTTAGTGTAACTTAGTGTACGATAGCATGTTTACCTAGAAAGAAACCCATGATAAAAAATAGGCAAGTCCATGATGAAAAATTTATCATTTTCTTCATTTTTTTTGTTTTTGATAGACTAATTGATGCGGGAAGTCTATATGGGATGAGTATATTATCTCCTTGAGGTCTTCATGAAGCTGATCAATGTAGGAAGCTTCTGAATATTTTATTGTATTTTTGCAATGACTTTATATAGTTTTCCTTCAAGGGAATAGTCTATTTATAGTGGTGAGATAGAGAGAAGATATGTTCCTTTTGAGGGAGTCATCTTTTGCTGGAAGTTTGACTCAAGGAGTTGAATCCCATTTTGTTTTTGGACGTTTAAGTCATGGACAAGACTATAGAGGAAGATTAGGTTCTTATTTAGAAGACAAAACCATAGCACACAAAGGTTAACTATGAAAGAGATGGTTTCAAGTGATGAATGACCATGGGATTCCATCTTTAAAAAGATGAAAAGTATCCATGAGAATCATGCCATGAGTAGAGCCGTGGTACTCATATTGAAGATAAGGTTGAAAGGTGATGGGTAATCACATGATTCTTGTTTAGTCGTCAATCCTCAAAATGGGTAACATGGAAGGTGAACGACACTCAAGGGACAAGTGGTCAATAGATAGAAGGTGATATAGGACTATATTTCAACAATAAAATGGTCTAAGATGTAAGGCATTGAGGGGCTTAGGTTCAGGTTTACCCTTGAGTGAAGACAAATGATAAGCACCTGATCCATAGGCATGAGTAATGATATAGGGCCCAAGCCAATTAGGAGCAAATTTTCCCCATTTACTTTTCTCTTCTTTGGTTACATGTTGATTTTCCTTTAGGACAAGGTCATTGACCTAAAAGGCTCATTTGTGGAAACTTTTTTGTAGGCACGCTTGATAAATTTTTGGTAGATTTGGAGATGGTCAAGAGCATTGAGATGATGCTCATATAACAACTCAAGTTGTATTAAACTGTCCTGGCGAAAGTCATCATCATTGAGCATGTCTTGTAGTGAGATCTAGAGAGATGGAATCTAGACTTCGAGAGGCAAGACAACCTCGATACCGTAGACCAGAGAGAAAGGTGTGGTAGTATTCGAAGTGTGAATACTAGTGCGGTAAGCCAAAAAGGTGAAAGGAATGTGTGTATGCCAATCCTTCCCAGTATCGTAAACTACTTTCATAAGAATTTTGTTTAAGGTTTTATTGGTTGATTCTATTTGGCCATTTATTTTGGGTAATAAGGTGATGAGAAATTGAGTTGAATGCCAAAAGTGCATCGGATAACATGCATAGAGTTTTGTTTTTGAATTGTTTCCGTTATCGTGATGAGGCGGTGAGGGACACCAAAGCAAAAATGATGTGATGGTTGATAAATTCACATATTTTCTCAGCTTTCATAGAAATGAGGGAATGGATTCTACCCATTTAGTGTAATATTTAGTAGTAATTTATAATCCATTTATGGCGTTGTGAAGAATGAGGATTGATCTCTTGACGAGATCCAAACCCCATTAAGAGAAAGGCCAAAGGTCTCATGTGACCTTGTAAAGGCATGACTAGGTGTGTGATGAAGATTAACATGTTGCTAGAATTTCACACAACATGTTGACATAGTCACAATAGTCATGGTTTAGGTTGGCCAATAGTAATATCCAAGGTGAAGAATGCGTTTAGTGATAAAGCTAAACCACTAAAGTGACCTCCAAAAATCCGCATGTGAACTTCCTTGATGGTGTAGGGAATTTGAACTTGTAAGGCATCATAAGAGAATACCATCAAAGCCACATTTATAAAGGAGGCCACCCATGATGACATAGTGAGAGACACCTTTAAGAAAGGCACATTGTCCATTACGAGTGAGATCGAGAGGTAGAATAGAAAGGGAAAGGTAGTCTGTAAACTGTTTATACCAAAGGTCAAGTGGGTCATGTGCAATAATTTTGACAGAGTGGAACTCATGAGGTAAATAAGAGGGTGATTGTAACCTTTGTATTGTGAAAAATATTTTAGAGTCGGCGGAGGGAAGTGGATATCTAAGAATCCAGAAGACCATGGTATCCGCAAATTTATTGGTAGAATGTGGGGTGGTTTGAAGTTTGTAAATGGTCAAAGGTAGTCAAAAGTATGTCGACATGACTTTTGTACTTTTGTAGTATTTCATTATGACACTGGTATATACCATTGACTTGGTTTACAACCAGCTGGGAATCACCAAAGATATTGATTGACTTAACATCTAAGGCATAAGCATCCTAGAGACCCAATACAGTGCTTTGCATTCGGAGATGTTTTTAGTGCAATCAAAATTGAGTTTGAAAGTTAAAGGCATAGGTTCACCATCAAGAGGAATGAGGATAACACCAGCCCCACCCCCATGCTAACACTTGGAGCCATCGAAGAAGAGGGTCATTTGGTAAGTGGTATCATTCAAGGAGAGGGTAGCTATGGATTCATCCGAAAAAATCGAAGTTAGAGGGTTGATTCTTGGAAAGAGGTGCGTCTTCTAGTTGGTCGTGATGTCCCGGCATTTGATAGAATTTTGAGGATGAATTCGAGGTCAAGGTCAAGAAGCATGAGCCATCGTGCAACATGTTGATGTTGGTAGGGTTTGGCGTATATGTAATGCAAGGGGTCAGTATTGGTGATGACAAAAGGTTTTGTGGTTGAGCAGGTAATGATGAAGCTTGGTGGTGTAAAAACTAAGGCTAAGAAGAGTTTTTTAGCATGGGAATATCGAGTTTCATAGTCCAAAAGGTATGGATTATGTAATAAACCACTTTCTCTTTGTGTTGCTTGTCACGATGAGTGAGCATAACACATAAAGAATGGTTAGTAGCAGAAATGTATAGGTAAAAGGGTTGGTCATCCTTAGGAGGAATGAGCACCAATGGTTGAAGAAGGTATTATTTTAAGGCATTAAAGGCTTTGTGGCATTCATCATCCCATTTGAATGAGACATCCTTCTTGAGGAGATGATGAAATGGTTGATAGCGGTCAGAAAGCTGTGAGATAAAACAATGAATAGATTGTAACTTACCTTGCAATCTTTGAAGTTGATGAGAGATTAGTAGGTGAGGAATTTCTAGAATAGCCTTTACTTTAGTAGGATTGACTTCTATGCCATGTAAAGAAATGATGAAACCAAGGAGTTTTCCTGAAATTACCACAAAGATGCACTTCTTAGGTTGAAGGAAAACACAATACTTGATGAGGTGGTCAAAGATGACCTTAAGGACTATCAGGTGTTCGGCCCGATGTTTGGATTTGGAAAGAATGTCATCTATGTAATCTTCCAATATGTGATGCATGATGTCATGGAAGATATAAGTCATGGATCAGCTGATATGTAGCACCAACATTTTTAAGGCCAAAAGGCATGACTCGATAGCAGAAGGTCCCCAAGGAGTGATGAAGGTAGTTTTGTGTTGATCTTATGGAGCAAGTAGTATTTGATTATAACTAGAAACTATCCATGAGTGATAACATCTCATGGTTAGGTGGTGAGATCAACTAGTTGGTCAATACCAGGTAGAGGAAAGTCATCTTTAGGGAAAGTGAGGTTGAGGTGATCGAAATCCATGAAAATGTAGAGTCCCCTTTCACTTTTATAAAAGGGATGATGTTATAAATCCATTAGGTATAGTCGATGGGTAGGATAAAGGAAACCAGAGAAATCGTTGAAGTTCTTCTCGACTAGAATAGAAATGTGAAGATGCATTTTTGCAGATTTTGTTTTATGGGTTTGGCATTAGGAATGGTTATGATATTGTGGACCACAATTTTTGGGTCAATATCGGGCATATCAACATAGGACCAAACAAAAGCATTGATATGGTCCTGGAGGAAAGAGGTAAAATCTTCTTGTTCAACAACATCTAAAGACTGGACTATCTTGAGAATGTACGGGTCATCTTGAGTGTTAATGTTGATTTTGATAGTCGATTCATTCAACATGGTTTATATCTCAGAAGGTAACGACCGATGAATATAAGAATCTTCCACACCAAGGTAGGTGAGGATAGACTCATCATCTTGACATTGAATGACGTTAATAGAAGGTGTATCATCATCGATCATGTCGGATACAGAAGGAAAGAGAGAGGAGCCTCTTCATTGCATTGATAGGTCGAGGTCCCATGAAAATTGTGTTAACCAAAAAGTTTTAGGAGGAATAGATTTAGGATTTATGGACTCGTGGGTGAAGATGTTGACATTGTTGAATGGGGTGGAGAAGGTTTTTCTTCTTCAATAAGGTCGACATGGGCCTTATTGTGAGGTGGTATGCGGTAAATCCAATACCATTTTGATCATTGTGTTTACTGGGTGGTACATGAAATGAAGGTATGACAACCTTGTTCATAAAATCCAAAACCAAAGCCTTTCCATGTTCAATGATGAAGAAAAGTGTGGGAGAAGTGATGGTTAGTAAGAGATTGGAGTTCAGATGAAAATAGTTATGTTTGGGAGGGAGTTTCAGGTAAATAGGTGGCAGTATCAAGTCCCCCATACGTTAGATTAGTGCGAAGGTGGGGAGGACCATAAGGAAAGAACTCACCTACGTGGTAGTCATAACTAGGGTGCTGGCAAGCAAGTTCCCATACTCTTGTGGAGTGAGAAATGTGTTGAAATTATATAGGTGATACTCCCATATAGTGAGGCATTCAAAAACCCTTCTAAGGTATCCATAGTTGATATGTGGGTGGCGGTGGTAAATGAATCATTAGATGATTTGGCGGAGGGGGTAGTGGTTGGTTGGGAAGCGAGGGTTTAGATGTAGAGGTGGCATTATTAGGAATAAAAGAGTTAGATGTGGGAGGGGTGTGGCAACATTGGTGGATGGGCTCATGGGTGAAGGAGAAGTGGGGGTAGTGGTAGATGCCTTGACTGATACAAGTACATCATTGGGTCGAGTACAACATGTTACAAGTTTTTAATGGTGATGGGTCGATGGGGATGGTATAGTTATGTCCTTCATGTTCAAATTTTATGCAACGGTGTAAAGTTGAAGGGACACAACCCATGATGTGAATCCAAGGTTTTCCAAGCAATAGGTTATACTAGAACTCTCCTCTAAAACATATAATAGTTTCGGGATAGTGCGAGGGCCTATGTGAACGTGAAGGATAATGGTGCCAAGGGTAGAGGTGATGACATCGTTGAAGGAGTGCAACATAACTGGGTTATTATGCATATAGTTAGAAGGGATACACATTTGATTGTATGTGTGGGAGGAGATAATGTTAATGTTAGCACCACCATTGATCATGATGTGTCATATGTGTATGTTATCGATATAGATGGAAATAAAAGGGTGGGATTAGGGTCATCTAACTAGAGAGGTACAATCTCCTCATCAGAGAAGCTGAGGGCAGCAAATTGAGGAGTGGGCATGGGGGTAGAAGAAGGAGCTGATTTGGTAAGTGAGGCTACATGGTGAGGGGTAATAATGGAGGCCACTGGTGTGGGGTCATTGGGTAAAACTTTAATGGATTGCAAAACCTCAATAAGGGCTTGTCTATGGGATTCAAGTTTGGACGAGATCATACAAAGACATATTTAGAGGAGACTGATGTAATTTTTTTATCATTGTGTGATGGGTGACCCCATCAGAGATAGGGTATGTAGGTTTGCGGATGGTGATTTTGGGTGTGGGTGCAGATGGTATATTGGGCATAGGGTTGGTTGATGGGCTAGTTGCTTTTTCTTTTCCTTTGTCTTTCTAAGCACAGGTGGCAATGTGAACCATGTTAATCTGAGGGGAGGTGGATGGAGAGGGTGTGCCATGAAAGGTGTAATGACATGAGGGAAAAAACCCTAACGGTGGATAAGAGCCTTGTGAAATGAGTAGGGCGCACTGACATTTGGGTGGTGATTTGGCCAACTCTCTAATATGGACCATGTTGATCTCAAATTTTGGAGGTGGATAAAATGGTTGTGGGGGTGGAGATACTAATTTCGAATGGGTAAAGGATGAGGATTTGTAGTAATAGGTGAAGGTGGAAAATGGTCCTCATCAAGAAGGTCATCATCATCAAAAATATTTTCAGGAGGAAAAAGTTGAGAAGAACGGTCTTTAAAGCCTTACAATTTTCTACATCATGTCCTTGGCACACGATGATAGGCAAAAATCTTGATTTCCTCAAACCCTTTTGGTTTGGGTTTGAGAGGATCGTAAGGTCGAAGTGGCGGTAATGTGATGACGTAAGTCTCTAAGAGATTAGTTAAAATGTTAAGTGAGTGTAAAGGATCACAATGGGAAGTGAGTGTGGGTTTGGGTAGAGGTGTGGATGATCGTGAGGGAAGAGGCTTTATAGGAGGGGGAATGGGTTGGTCTACTGGTTTGATAAGTGGTATGGTCTTATGTTTTCTAGCATCTACTTGGGTAAAGGTGGGGTAGAAGAGCTGGTGATGGAAGGTTTTGTTGGTTTGACTACCTTATTGGAGGGTAGTGGATTCTTATCTTTGGGTTGCACCTTCTTGGGTAAAGGTGACATGGGAGTATGGGATGTAGAAGGGAAAGTAGATGGTGGAAGAGGATGGGTTACCCATGGGGGAAACCAAGTTGTGGTGGAGGTGGTTAGTAGAGGTTGGGTAGATAACATGGGTTGAAGTTGTATAGGTAAAGTTGAGGGGATAGTAAGCTGGTAGAGGTATAGGTGGTAAAAGAGCCATTTCAGTGAGGGTGAGGCATTGTTTTTGGGTGAATGAGGTTAATGAGGGCTTTGGTAGTAGGTTGTTTATCTTTTAAACCGAAGTATGAATACCTTTGGGTAGATCATGGACGGGATATATTTAGGAAACATTTGGGTGAGTACATTTGGATGACATAGGTGTGGGTAGGATTTCGTGGTTTTGAAATGGTTTGGCCGCGGTAAAGGTTTGGATGTAGGTATAGATGATGATGGTCATGGATTATCTTAAGGAAAATTTAGGGGTGAAAAGGATTTATGAGAGCCAAAGACGTCCCAAGCATGGAATTATCAACATAATCAAGTGATCGGCTAGCCGTGAAAAACCATGGGACTATTGAAGAAGAAAATGGAGTTGGTTTGATGGAAATCCATGTGAAATATGTGTCAGTGAGATAGGGAATTAGCTTGCCTCGGCAATGGTCATTGTAGGTAACAAAATAAATTGAGATCATGTCAATGGGTTTGTGGGATGTTGAGGGGGCCAACCACCCCCAGGTAGTGGCATGTTTGATGAGTCTCCCATGGGTAGGAGAGATAATAGGTGGGGTGATGTAGACTTCATCCTTGGTGGAGGAGAAGAAATGATGATTCTCCTATGGATGGGAGAATTAAAAGTGTTGATGGTTTGGTAGGTTGTGGGGTAGATGATGAAATGGCATCGATAGAAAGTGTGGGTTCCTCCATGAGAGTAGGGGAAGATGAGGGGGACTCCTCTGTGGGTGAAGGAGTAGAAGGAGTATGCTCCTCTGTGGGTAGAGGGGCTCGTGCCAAAATTTCCTCAATAGATGAAATAGGTGGGATTTGGGGAATGACCGATATGATATCAAAAACTCGTGGAATTCATGGACATTACTATCACTAGATGAAGGTTCACTATTTTGATTAGATGATGGTTTATGATTAGGGAACAAATTTTTAAAGATGTGAAAATTTTGATTTGTTGGCGCGTTCGGGTTGTCCATGACAAGGTCTCCATTATCTATCATCTCTTGGAAAATGTTCTTAAAAGTTATGCAGTTACCATCACTATGGCCTTTAACGCGATGGTAATTACAATAGTCATGTTCTTTATACCATGTAGGCATAGGAAGGGTAGGATCGAAAATGTGTATGAGGTTTTATGTGAGGAAGAGTTATGGCTCTAGCTTTAAGAAGATTTTTCAAGACCAAAGAATAGGGCTCTCCAATTGAAGTGTACTTCGCTTCTCCTGTCAGAGTTGAAAGGCTTGGATAGGGGAAATATTGGAAGAAGGTTGGGCTTGATTGGAAGGATCAGGTGGACCCACCTTGAGGACTACCACGTTGGTAGATCCTTTGGGCTTTGAATAGTTATTTGAAGTTTTAAAGATGAATAAGAATCATTTGATTTGAACGGGGATTCTTATTTCATAATTAGATTTTCTTTTCTTTAATGGGGTGAATTTCTAGATTTTATGCCATGGTGAACACTTCATCAAAGGTTTGAAAGGTTTGTACTTGTAGAGTTAGTGAGATTTTCTGGCATAAGCTCTAGTGAACAACTCAATAAGTTCATCTGAGGTAGATGGAATGTTAATTGGTTGATAAGACTCCACTAGCGAGCAATGAAATCTGAGATAGATTCATCTTCATATTTTCATGTCGAATATAGGTCATCATTGTGACCTTCTTGACTACATTGATTGAGAAGTGGTCTAAGAAGGCTTGGGCTACTTTATTAAAGGAATAAATGGAATGTCTAGGTAGTCCACTATACCAATCCAATGCTGGTCCTGTCAAGGACATTGGGAAGGTTCATAAGAGCAAAGCATCATCATGGGTGATTAGGTAGTACCCATGTTTGAATGAATGTAAATGTTTTGTGGGTCTTCTTTATTGTTGAAGTGATTGAATTTAGGAATTTCCCAATGCATAGGGTAGGGGTGAATGGGAATAGATGGATGGATAAGCTCGTTAGTGATTTAATCATAAGTTAAAGAATTACGGGAGCCAAAAACACATGCTTATAAGGTCTGCATCTTTTCCATCATCATTTTAATGAGGTTGTTGGTAGGTTGTGATGAATGGGTTCCCCTGCAGAAAAAGGGGGTTGATGTTGAATGTATGAGGTGGGTGGTATGCTAGTGTATGGTGGCAATTGAGTATGAGAACTATATAAGAGGAATAGATGTAGGTGGTACATAGCCAGAAAAAGTGATATATGAGGTCGGAGGTTGTTGGTAGTATGTGTAAGTGGGTGGGGTAGTAGTAAAAACTCTAGTGGTGAATGGGGGTAAGGATTGCGTGATAGAAAGGATGAGATTCTAGAAAGGGTTGTAAGTTTCGACACGGGAGGTAGTTGCGATGCAATAGATATATGTGAGGTAGTGGGTGTAAATGGGGCTATACTTAAGATGGTTTTGGAGGAACTACCGATGTCGCAGGTTCGATAGATGATAGATGCTGCATTTATCATGGTTGTGGGACCTAGTTGAGACACCGTAGGTGGTAAAGTGGACGATGGTAGTCTTGAGCTAGTGTTGGCTGACACAAAAAGGTGGGGGCGAGAGTAGAGGGATATATATGAGCATGAAAATATTAACTACCCCGAGGAATCCTAGGTGGATGAGTGGGCTGAGATAATATTATAGGGCAGGGGTTTTGATCAAGGAGTCTTGCAAACTCCTCATTTCCGAGTAGTAATGGGGATAAGCTGAGTTGGATCCATAGGTGACAGGATGGATGATAGTGATGGACTAGGTGGGAGTGGCTAATGGCTGACATGAAATATGAGGGCATTAGTTTGGTTGCGAGTCAACACCATGTGAATAAATGTTGACCTAGTAAGATTGTATTCTGTAAATGACACAGAAAATAACAGGGATGGAAAATAATTGATTATGAGAGGTGAATTGGTAGGTGTTTTGATTAAAAATCAAAATGGAGATACCAACACCGTTTATGTCAACTAATGATGGTCACAAAGATGGCGATGCGCCGAGTTATTGTGGGAAAGTGATAGTTTGAGCAAGTGAGGCAAAAACTGGGAAATTCAATTGGGAAGCTATATTTAGTCAATAATATCAAAATGTAGAGGATATGGTGACATCCAAAGATTTTAAATAGAGAAGAAGATGAGATGAGTGCTCTTTGGGTAGATTGACCAAAAGCAAAGGAACCGACACTAGTCAAGTAAACCGATAATGGTCATATGTAAATTGATGCCGGTTACTGTGAAATCTATAGAATGAAGAAAATTTTCCTTTTGTGAATTAAAGTTGAATGAGACACCAACCCGAAGTTTGGATATGGTAAAAATGAGTCTTGACACACTCAGAAATAGTTGAAATACACCAACTATGATTATGGAGTGTGAAAGGAAAGAAAAATGGAGAATACGACCTCACACCTCAAAACACAAGTCAAAAACAAAGCTAAGAAAAAAACATAATCCTAAAAGTGAATTTAGTGTGTTTAGCTTATGTTATTTAAGGACTAACTCGTGAATTTAGAACATATTTTTTGGTTGGGAAGGCTTCCTACGAAGAAGGAAATTCTAAAGGTGAGGTTTTAGGTTATGTTTTGGCGGGGCGATCCTTTCTCTGAGGTGATGACTTGGGATAGAGATAACCAGCTGGGTGCCCACTATCAATCCTCTAATCATGTGATCATTGAAAGCTTCTTCCAGGTGGGATGTTGTTTAAGAAGATGTATATATTCCAATTTGTGTAGTTTGGCAAAGAGAGAGAAGAAAGAATGTTCTTTCTACGATTCAGTTGTGTCAACCATCAGCTGGTCATGACTTCTAGTGTATAGGTTGCCCTCAATTTTAATGTGAGATATAATGCAATAAATCAAATGCCATGTAATTTGTTTTAAACCCAAATCAAATGTGATATTCGATGTAGCAAGTGATGAACATGAAGAGGGATGCTCTTTCACTAATGCAATACTAATGAAAGAAAGAAGTATTCTTTTTAAAGCACCAAAACACAATTACTTTTAGACAATAGAAAGAGGGGAAGATTCCAGAGAAGAAAATTAATGTGGAAGCTTTTTAAAAGGGAAACAAACACACAAATTTCACCTAGGAATGAATAAAATGTAAAAGAACCCCTGATGGGTCCCACTAGCGTGTTGCCAAAATGTTTCACCATTTTCTTTGTGGATTTGATGAAACAGATAAGGGTATGGGCTAAGGAGGAATACCTATTGTGATGGTCAGTTTAAAGGTCGTTGCACGCATTCTGACTTCTTAATCCAATGCTGATTGTGAGAGCTTCCTTTTGGCTAGGAGGAACTACCTAAAAAATAAAAAAAGACCACAAAAGAGAGTTAACAATATATGTCAGTGGGCTGCCTAGCGTGTGTTAGATCCAGGAAGTGTGGTACTTCCTTGGTGGCATTCAACCCACTATTTAATACAACTTAATGTAAGAAATAACGTAAATAAATAAAATCCTACTGTAGTTGATATGATTTAGGTATCTCATCCAAATACAATAAGAAAATCTAATATAACAGGCTAGGTTATGATCATCTTGAAGTAGGGTAGGTAGTCAAGGTGCTAGAATATAGTCGGGGGTCAGATTTTGGGTAGTTTGGGTTACTTGGGTGCAAGTTATTAGGTTTCTGTTATTGGTAGGATTACCAAATACGAGACTGACGTTGGTCAAGTATGACCGATGATGGTTTAGAGAGAATCGATGCATGACTGTCGTGGGATAAACAAAGTTGGTATGGGGGATGATAGAAACTCAATAAAATGTGGTTTTGGGGTTTATCTCGAGATTAAATAGAGATGGTAAGGAGAGGTAGTTAGGTTTGTGGAGGTTTGGGAGTACTCAAAGATATTTAGGGATTGGGTATAGGTGATCAAATGATCGTGGGTGGTGAAATGGTTGGATTCATAGGGAGGTAAGATTGATGGGATAAAAATGTAAATGGAGGTTGATAAACAAAGGTGAAGAAAATTTATAAACTAAGTAAAGATGAAATGATGCAGTTATAAGCACACTTATTAGTGTTGCAGGTTTGATGGTTGGATGTTGATGATGGTTGATTGGTGAAATAGTGCTCGGTGCCATGACAATGCTTCCCGGAATGATACCATGAATGCAAATACCTTTGGATTTGTCTTGGTGTTGGCTATGGTTATCTGGATGTGCAAAAGGGCTCTGGTTCTTGCTTGCATGTAGATCTCCTTTTGTTCCAAAACTTGAGAATGTGGCCAACCTCTCAAACAAGGTTACCAAAATGAATATATGGTAACCGATGATGGTTTAGGGTGACCGCGTCGGTTAAGGTGGGAAATCCTAGGTTTACTAAAAATGACAGATCTTGGCAATCTCTTGACCGATTACGTCTATTCTCAATGGATCAAAATGGGAATGTTGCACTTAGATAAGTGAGAATGTGGTTAGAGGAAGAATAGGCATGTGATTTTAGGGTTGAACTAAGTCTTAGTTCATTAAGGTAGGTAGGACTAAGTCTTAGTTATGGTGAGTGAATATTGGATCCTAGTAAAGGGAAACATGCTAAGAATAGGTTTTTGATGAGGTGTCTAGGTGAGATGGTGGGGTGATGTGGAAATTAGTTTAATTAGGGTAATTAAATTAGAAATGAAGTGAGGATGAGTATTAATTTAATTATAAATGATTAAACTAATATTAATGTGGGGTAAAAGGGTCATGGTTAGGTGAATATGTTTAAGTTGGCTATTTGAAAAAGGATGAAGGGGATTGTGATCCAATTTTGATGTCTACAACTATAGCTAATGTAATAACATGTCAGTAGTATTATTATCTCTTATACGTTAGGTTGGACCTATTCTTGGTATGCATTCATTAGATCTTTTACAGTCAATTTTTCACTTTGCTTGCTCTAAATGTTCTTAGACCAAGGGCATTCATAATGGGTCTAAAAATAATATTTTTCATTATTTCAACAAATAATTGACATCTTCTTGTTTCATTTGAGTCATTAAAAAATGATTTCCAAATCTTATTAGCTTTTCTTCTACAAGTGTGCTCACCAATATTATTACTCATTGAGTTTAATTTTTTTATCATTTCAAGTAAAATACTAAGTGTTTTATGCAAAATTTTAATCATTGATCTCAATGGTAAAGTTGGTTGAACATCAGGTAAATTTTTTCATTTCCTATATGTTGTTCATCTTTATAATTTGGTAAATTTTGTGTTTTGAATAGGTTGGTCATTTGGTGTAACATCTAAGTTCAAATTTGGCATTGCATCATCATTCATTGAACATTCATTATTTATTGATTCAATTGGTGTTTGAGGATATATTTTACTATCAAATTCATTTGGAAGAGATGACATATCTTCACCTCCATACATTGATTTATTTTTTCACATATTTTTGCACTTGTTCCCTTATTTTTTTCTTTTTTTAGCTCTAGTAGATAATAGACGATCTTTGTCAACATATAATTTCTTTGCAAAGATGTGTTCAATTTATTTTTCATGCCCTTTTTGCATCCATTCCTTTTGTTTCTCCAACTCCTCAAGTGCTTGCCTTTGTGGCCTATCCTCCCCATAATTATCAAATATATATCAACATAATACAATTGACGCCTTGATAAAAACATTTTATGAAGGTTAGGTATAAAAGAAACAATGAAAAATAGTCAAATTTCAAACAATGATAAGAAAATTCTTTAAAACAATGATTCAATATAAGAAAAAAGATACAATAAGAATGTTCTATCAATGTAACAAACATAAAAATACTTAACTATCATATGAAATGCCTCAAAATAATAAATTTATTTAGGAATGTGCGAGAAAACAATGTAGTTCACATGTAATTTTGTGTTTATGTCATTTTTAAAGAGGGTATAATGCGTTTATGTTATGTTTGGTTTTGTTTGGAAATTACCACCCCTTAGGCTTGGATTTGTCTACGATGTCTAAGCCTAAGGATTGACCTCTATTCCATGACTGAATCCATTTTTGCAAAAAAACATAAAAATCTTGAGTGTACAAATTGATTTCTCATTTGTTATAAGACAATATTCCAAAAACATAACTAAAACATCAAGATCTATCCTAGGTTTGTGTCGATGTATTTGTTTCTAAAATTTAAATATTTTAAGGTTTTGATCTTTAATTTATTTTAGTAGTCTCTTCATTTTTCACCAAAAATTAATTTTTAAGATAAATTTTAATACGTTCACCCAAATTAAAAAAATCAACATGATCTACGCTTCATTATACACACAAAAAATAAATTTATTTTTAATTACTTTTATCAAAATTGGGGGTTTACACGTGGATATTTCATTTTTAGATGTGTTCACTTTGAAAATTAGTAAAAATAATATATTCATAAAAAAGAAAAAAATAGTGGGACCTAATACATGATCTTAGCTAATTTTCTTCTAAAATGAATTTGTAAAATATTTTACGAAACTCAAAAAATAGGGGAGGTGCACACACAACACTATGTTATATTTTTGACATAAAAATAGGAACAATTTGTGTGAGACTACATTTGACTCTTTTGATCTCGGCCATTAAAAAAATAGTTTATAAACTAAATTATGATAATTATGATTGTTGTTCTTATCAAATTGTCAAATTTTGAGCATAGATATGCAACATTACTAGTTAAAATTCACTTTTTATTAATTTCGAGGAAAAAGTGGCCACTTTTGACCCCCTTTTGGTCCTCTGTTTCGTGCACATACCCTTTACATTATCCTAATTCCCTTTACAGTAGGTGTAAATGTAGTTACAAAATGGAGAAAATTTTGATAATTCAAAAGAAGTTTGTTGGAATCACTAACATGACATCGACACAAGATCAAATATGAGGTAAAACCATGCATAAACTCAAAAAATATTAACAATCTAAAAGAAGCATTATGGACCCATTAATAAGAAATTTATTATCTTAAACACATAAGATATTTTAAATATTACCTTAGTTGAGAAACACATGTAAATATTTAACTCTTTGGTAATCACCTTCTTTACTAACGTTTTTGAAAATGTTAATAGTGGAAATATATGTAGGATGCTTTTGTAACAACATCAATGTCTATTGGAATGTAGTTGATGTAAACTATTCACTACACCGTTACTAACATGTAGACACATGAACAAATACAATCAATAGACAAATTGTGTATTTTGTTTACACACATGCAAATGGTTATAATTTTTACATTCATGACATCCCAAAATATTCAAATTCTTTTCCACATTCATATCACTCATTATAAACTACAATCACATTAACTCTTGTATTTTTTTAATTTTTCCCTCTAATTGTAAACATACATTTTTATGACCACTAAAAAGAAACACACCTCACTAACCACCCACATTAATAAACACGTGCACCAATAATAACCACAAATAAAAAAGAAGATAAAATAACTATATTTCTAATGTCAATCATATATGAATAAAAGAGTTATGTATAATCTTATAATGAATAAAACCCAATTAGAAAGAATAAACAAAAGAATAATTTCAATTGAGAAGTACTTCTACATATACACACACACACACACACATACATATATACATATACATACATACATACATATATATACACATAATGTATATATGTATATGTATGTGTGTGTGTGTATAAGAGGAGTACTTGAAGGCATCTAGAAAAATGGATTCGAAGCTACTAGGGTTTCCTCCACGCACACTTGTCATTATGTACGGCCTCTTTGGGCACTACGAGATAGTAATACTATCGTTTTCTCTAGGGTTTCTTGTCCTCTGGGTGCTTTTATATAATGAGCTCTTCCACTTCAAGTTTGGTTGTTGAAACTGTAGCTGGAGATAGTGGAGTTTTGAACAATGGCACCGCCACTAAATGCCCTCGAAGTTCATCCCGAAATTTTTTCACGAGGTAATGACTCTCCTCCTGATGTTGTTTTACCTATTCTTGAGTTTAATGTTGTTTGTCAATGGTTGGAACAATTTTGTCTCATTGGGTATTTTGTGGGTCGCATCCCCTCTAAAAGCATGCTCAAATCTTGGGTTAACTTGGCTTGGACTCCTCATGACATCTAGCTTGAGAGTGTATAAAAATATGACCAAAGGATTCTTCCTTTTTCGCTTCTCTTTTCAAATGAATGCCCCCAACATTTTAGCCGATAGGAAACTTGGTATATTCGCAGCTCCTTATTAGTCCTATCTCCATGGAACAAATATTTTTGGTTTCTAAGTATGTTGCAACTTAAAGTGTTAGTCTAGGTGGAATTTCCTAGCCTACCCTTCCTTGTGCTCATTTCTTGCATTAGATTGCTTCTTCCATTGGGTTGGTGCTATGTCTTGAACCACATAATTTTTACAATGCTCGTCTGCAGAAGCATGTATGTTTTGAAGTAGCTCTTTCTCAGGAACTAAAATAATTTGTGGAAATTCACATGGGAGACATGAATTACTCCCAACATATCTTATATATCGACTTTATTAATACTTGCTTTTGGTGCTAGGCCTTTGATGATAAGATCAATGCATATCATCTTTATATCCCTCAATCACCCAATAGCTAAAGTGGCTCTAGAAATAGCCAAAACCCCTCAAGAGGAGGGGTGGAAAATAGCTGGTGGCTGAAAAAATAGGAATAAAACTCAACCCTCTAAGGCCTCTGGTTTAAACAGCCCACGTGAGCCAATTGTTAAGAACAACCCCATAGCCCGCAAACTAAAGAGCCAAATTTTTGTACCTACTTGAAAATCTAGATACCTAAATTCTCCAACATGCCCAAGACAGCCTTGGTTACGATGGACCAGATAAATTCTATTCACAATGTCTCCATTCATCCATAACCACTTTTGTTGTTAACCAACAGATTCATGAAGCCCATCTAAAAGGGCCGAAGCCCTTTTGTCACTCCTAGGATTATATCTTGGTGTGTAATGTGGATTTACATGGAGGAGGAATACAACATTGAATATGCCAGGTGGAAAAAAATTAAATTGTAGGATTTCTTGAAGCATAATAATTCTCAATTGCTGCAAAACCAATTTGACACCTTAGATGGCTTGGAAACAAAGAGGTATGGCCCTCAATAACATTTTACTTTTTATCTTGGAATGTGAGGGGTATTACTGACTCTAATTACAAGTATATTGTTCCTGATGCTCGGAATTTTTTCCAATTTAGATGTGTTGTTTTTGCAGGAAGTGAAAATTTCGGGTTTTTAGATTCTGAGATGGTTTAAAAATCCATCGGCTTGACATCCCGACATTCTATAGTAATCATGATGGAGGGCATGGGGGTTTAATTTCCATTTTTGCCCCAAAATGGAGGCCATTTTTGATGGATCATGGTGTTGACCCCACTAATCATGCAATATGGGTCCTATTTATTATTGACGGTCACCCTTTTGGCCTCATTAATATTTACACCTCTAACGATGTGGCCGAAAGGGATGATATTTGGTGGTGGATAACATGCAAAATTTTTGATGCTTATTAGGTTATAAGTGGTGATTTTAATATGGTTGAGTTTCCCACCGATAAGTGTGGGCACCTTCCTATGCGATGGACAACTGGAGAAAGAGAGGCATGGTTTTCATGTGTAATAAGTTTGGGTTTTATGACCCTAATGCCTCTCGCATTCCCCACCTTTGAAACTTGGTTCACTTGGTCCAAATTTTGAGGAGGATCAGATCACATTCTTAAATGGATCGATAGAGCTATTTTGAGGAGGATCTTTGATCACATTTATTCCTTACCTATGGAGGTCATGCCGAATTTGTCCTTTTGAACCACTCCCCCATTTGATTTCACATCACTTGGCAAGATAGGTGCACTTTTTGTCATAAAGGCCATTTTTTTCTTAATACTACCTTGATGCAACATGGGCCCACTCTCAACCACATTAAGTGGGTGTGGAATTTGTCCCCTCAGCCAAGTCATTGTCAGCACTTTCATCCACCTATGCATGTCAACTGGACTCAATGGTGGGAGGATGCTTATGACTTGGACTACTAGATTCCTTAGAATCTATGGCCATCAGCTGGCTAAAATTAGGCATCGCTCATACTCCACTACCACCTCTGCTCTTATTTGAGTGGTGGTGGTACTCCAAGGTAACCCCTTCTCTGAAAATCTACAACTTCAAGTGGCGAGCTTCACTAGAGAATTCAAATTGCTTGATTCACAAATACCGGGGAGCTTAAATTCACACCCGCATTCACGACTTAAAATTGGTGATCGGGTGTCAAAAGAATTATTTCTTTCCCTCGAGCCAAAAAACCTTCTCAATAAATTCATGTCATCAATGATGGTAGAATTCAGGTTACTAATCCCTAGCTCATGCTCTAGGCATTTGTTGAACATTATAAGTTGGTGTTTCAAGCTCAACCACCCTCTGATGAGTGACAAACAACTCTCGACCAATGTTTGGTTGTTGTGTCGTGCAAGCTCTCTTCCACATAGAAGGTGACATGGGATCACATGGTTACCATTGCTGATCAACATGAAGTGGTCATGTAAATGGCCAATGATAAGGCCCTAGTTGTAATGGTTCATTAAAATTGACTATGAAAATGCTTATGATAAGATTGAATGGTTGTTTATTCTTTCCATGCTTAAAGCCCTCATCTTTGGCCCCATTTTAATTAAATATGTTCAAATGCTCTTTGCTAATGCTTTGGCCTAGATCACCACTAATGGCCATAATTATGAGTCTTTCCACTTTTTCTATTCCATTCACCAAGGGTTCCCATTAGCACCTGCATTATATGTTCTTGTTGCTTTGAAGGCTTTGGGTATCTAGTGGCATAGGCCAAATCCTAAGGGTTTGTCAGTGGAATCATGTTGCCTTCTACAAATCAATCACAATTGCTTAGTGGTCACTTCACAGATGAATCTTTCCTTACTCTCATTGAGGATGAGACCAATATCCGCAATGTCATGCATTACCTTGATATCTATTGTTTAGCCTCTAGTTTTTCCATTCAATGGCACAAAATGCAGTGTTACAGAAATCTTTCCTCCATGTTCCCATTTGAATGGAATCATTCGAGTGAAATATTCTTTCCCATGGTGAGATGCTAAAGTTCCTTGATTTGCCTTTTGCCTTTCGGTGTCATCATGGTGAGATTTGGCAATATGTGATTTAACGAATGGCTAAAAACTTGGAGTACTGGATCACGAGACCATTGTCCCTGGAAGGAAAATTTCATATTTGTTCTAAAGTCCTCGCAGCCACCCATGTTTACTATTCTTCATGTTGGGTGCCTTCCAAAGATTCTATTCAGAAACTGGAGAAGCTCCTCAAATCCTTTCTCTAGGCCAATGCCTCCATTAGAAAATGATTTCATAGAGTTTCTTAGGAATTTTTTGCCCACCCTATAATTTTGGGGGTTGGGCCTCATAGACATTCAATGACAAGGGCATGTGATATGAGTGAAATGGATAATTTGATGCATTGAGGGCCATGAAGTGTGGAAATTTATTTTGCACTATGGTATTAAGGAGGGCTCACCCTACTGACCATTCCATCTGAAAGGATTGGGGTTTATCAATCTTCTCATTGCTCTTGTTCTTGTTAAAATTATGGGCACCTTTGTGCTCAAGAGTATCTGGAAAGCATGGGAATGCATCAAACCATGGCTGCAATGGAAAGGAAATGGATTATGTAATGGTCTTTCCATTAATCATCAATCTCTGTAGTGGTCACATATCATATAAGCTCAGGATCAATGTTTTGTAGAAGTCCCTGGAATTCTAGGTGCTCAAGTTTTTCAAGTGTGGAATTCGTACCATCCAAGATATTTTCTACAAACACTCTCAATCCTAGTTTTATTGGCCTAAGATTAAAGCTTGGTTTTGGCTCACCACCTAGGATTGTGCTAGCATTACTGATATCATCAATTCGATCCATGATCATATCTGCATAAAATTTTAGTGCATCCCTCCTTCCCTTAGTGGACAAATGAGAAGTAGTATTTTGATACCTTGTTTCACAATTACTCGGCTAGTAAGGGTTACCATTGGCTCTCCCCACATTTTCCCATGGTTGAAAAACTCAACACTCGGTGGGGTGCATTCTTCCCCTTCATGTTGGGGAAGGAGATTTGACACTATTTGGTCTGTATGTGTGGAGCCAAAAATTGCTCATTTTCTTTGGTGTATTCTTCACCAAGGTCTTCCAATTGGCTCTTGCTTAGTTCAAATTGGGGTTCTAGCTCCCAAATGTCCATTCTATGGCCATTTGGAAACCTTGATACACCTCTTCTAGTACTGCCCCAAAGCACAATGTGCCTGGAATTGATTCATTCCTTTTTCTTCCCTCTTAGACCTGAATGTTTTACCTGACAACACATTCTTCTAGGAGATAGCCCCAGAATTCCACATATGTTCACCCAGATTTGGCATGTTTTTAGAGGGGAATTTTTTTAGTTATGGAAAGAATGAAATGTTTTTTTCTTTGCTAATTCTGAAGTTGATCAACAATTCTCAATGTATAACAAGTCTATGGTTATCTCCAATGCACTTATGCAGATTCAAGTCCAAGCTAATAAAGTGGCCCTAGAGGTGGAACATCTATAGAATATTCTACAAAATTGGGATGATGCCCTCGTGTAATGTCTCCAGGAATTCACCTTTTCCTTCTTAGCATTCTCCATCGAGTGGTGGCCATCCCCATGGTGGTCATCAAGCCACTCTCAACGGTGTTCTTTCAAAGCATTTCCCACCACTCTCCACATGACATCAACAAAGGAGTGTCTCCTTTCCAATCACTAGCAAGGTTGGGGCTCCCCCTGCAGTAATTAAGATGGGAATCATTGGTGGCTCTCGAGCCATGCACCCATGATGGATGGAACCTAAAACCTCCATACCCGCTTGCCTTTTGACAAGTTCCCTTGGATTCCTCTTGTCATCTCTCCCATGCAAGTGATCGAAAATGAAGAGGAGGCCCCCACTAGTTCGATTGGGACATTCCTAACACCAACAAGGACCTCCCTAGTTCTAGTTGGCTTGATGATCAAGATCCTCCTCCTCTTACTAGGATTTTTGCAATGAAAACTTGATATTGTCCCTTTTGATTTGTTGTATTATTAGGCTTCACCTAGTGTTTCTTGTTTTCTCTAGGATCGGCATAGTTTGTTTTTGGTTTTGGGCGTGCTCTCATTTTCACCCACTTTTTGTTAAAAACTATCTTGTATCTTATTACATTTAATATAATATAAGATACTTTTCATCAAAAATAGTTTATCTTCAATACAAAAATAGATATAAACATACAACGAACAAATTTCACAACTTCCAAAACTACCAGTTGATGTAAATATAATCAATAAAAACTCCATGTAACATATGTGTTAATCATAAAGGTGAACTTGAGTAACCAAGGACAAACAACACACATAAAAGATAAATACAACTACAACTTAAGTATTTCGGAGTTTTGTAAATTCAAGGTACATAAATAATATTTATTGTGAAATTTTATGAAATTATTTGAACCCCAAAAAAATAAAAATGTTAATACAAAAAAATTCACTTGCACCCTTTGGAACAATTACTAGTTATATCAAAGGTGTTATCTAAATCAGAATCACACCCATTACATTTGACACATGACAACCCAATGTGGTATTCATATGTGTTTGGTCATCGATTCATCAACATTCTACATCCCTCCATATGACATAGTTTACATGATCCACAATTTGATTTTTATGCCACACGTACAAACCCTACCAAATACATGACTACCTTGTGGAGCATTGAAGTTGTTTCATCTTTGTGCATTGTGATTGTGATTCTTGCTTATTTTTACTATCTATACTTTTTATTCTATTTGGGCCACAACACACACCATGTCACCCTCAAAGTAGAGACTTGTGATTTCTCTAGCTTATCAAATTTCTTAGAGAGGGCTAAACAAGAAATTTTTCATATTGCTAAGAAACAAGTTACATAACTCAACAATTGATGCCCTCCCAGTGTTGTTGTAGAAGCTGAAAAAATTCAAATGTGATGGTGAGTTGTTTTGCTTACATGTGAAAATTTGAGGAGTCTTGGAAATATTGCAATTAATGGGCCCACTATAGTATATTATTGTTGATGTTGACCTACACACCTAAAAGCCTTTGAAGAAAATAAAATATTTTTTTCCTTTCTTTGGGTATTATTTTTCAATTAAGAAAATGATGATTTATGATGTCCTAAGCTTATTCAACAAAGGATTTCATGTCAAAAAAACATGTTCTACTCTGGAAAAGTATTTAAACATTAGATGTGGGAAAGTGTCAATAGGGAGGCATTGAAGAAGTTAAAGTTTAAATATCGGGTGAAACATTAGATGTGGGAAGAGTCCTGATGAAGAAGGGGGTTTGGGATAATTTTGGTTTGGGAATTTGTTAAAGGGAACATAGGTGATCCTCTTTTTTCTTCCAATAAGTCACATATGGACCACGTGTCACTTTTTCTTACCATTGCCACATCATCTATTTAATGCAATGTTTGTTGAACATTAAATTTTCTTAATAGTTGACAACTTGAAAACCCCTACTTTTTATTATATTTACAACTTTTACGGGTTATTGTAATAAAATTGTTTTGTGTTTTAATAACACAAGCGTGGAAAGTAAATTAAAAATGGCAAACACGAGTGAAAAATGGTATATACTCCCCATAGGAGCACCAAATCAAGGGCTTGGACATCTAAAACTACAATGACGACACTAATTAATTTTTTAAATGTTACATTGTTTCTTAATGGAGAGGATAAGTTGGATGAAGAGGATGAGCTAGATGGAATTGCGAATAAGGTCAAAGTGTGTCAAATTCAAACATAGACAAGCTTCTTATCTTGAGGCAATGGTGAATAAGGTTTTACAAAATATACGAGGCTAAGGAGAATTTGGGTGTCATGGTCAATGGCCCAGGCTTACTCCCTTAGGTATGAGACATCATGGTCATTCAATAGTGTACAAAGAGCTTGTATTTGGAATCATGTTAGGAATTTTGAAACTATGTTTCCTCCTCTATTAAGTATATGTATTGTGCAAAAATTATGATTTTCGGTAGGAATGTTAGCAAGATCATTTGCATTATTCTACTGAATTTGTTTGAGGTCCTCGAATTATATGTGAGATAGTATATTTGTTTTATGTTATTTTTATTACGTGATTCCATCTGATTGTATATACTAGAATTAGGTCACCTAATTATTACACATGCATACGCACCTTAGGACATCCCTTTGTAAACCCACATGACCACTTCACCTCTTTTACCAACCTATATTCACCATTTTACCACCCATAACCACAAAATAAATAAAAACAAAAACAACCTAAACAACCCTAACCCCCTAAAAACTTCCCACGAGCCTGAACAACTTCAAAACCATTATAAAACTTGATAATCCCAAAATAGGAGATGGTTAGAACCAAATTTAACCATTTTCCTTAAAAGAGATAAAAATTGGTGTCGATTCCCTGAATCAGCGTTGATCGATGTGAATCAACGTCTATCGGTGCGAAACAACTTCGATTGCTATCGATTTAATTAAAATGACATTGATCCTATAAAAGGTGACACAAACCACTTTCCAAAGATCAAAAATATTTATAGGTGACATGTCCAAGTTTTGAAAGTTTATAGTGCTAAAGAAGAACTTCCTATCATGTGAAGAAGCCAAAATACCATGTTGTTTTGGCCTCCATTCGAGTGATCATCTTCGTGAACCGATCATCTACGTATCCTCTATCACAAAGGTATGCCATTCACTTGCATCTATGAGTATTTTTCCTATATTTAATCATAGTATTATTCACCTTATCCAAATATCTGTATCTAATAACATTCAATTTTTATTTACATAAATAAACATTATAAAAAAGTTTTTATTAGAAACATAATCTTAACAAAGATTAGTATCGATTACATACATTGACATTGATCATATAGATCAACATTGATCATATAGATCAACATTGATCCTGTCTAAATACCAAATTTTCACTCTTAATACATTTTGATATATTTTCATAATATTTCAAAATCATGGCTAATGTTCTCCTACTTGTAAGCTTGGTTCTCTGTTAGATGACCATTCTAGGAGCAACTTATGATCCCACCAACATTTACGATCTCCCCATATCCTACCAAGCATTCGTGTAGGGCGAGTTGAGCATATGCATCATCATCCTTATACCTAATGAGGATGACATTCATGAATAGTTGGATCTTCTCCTTGAGCACAATGATGAGGACAACTTATACTTGGGACAACATTTTTTTAATCCACCTCAACCTATCATCGAGGACATCGATTGAATCCTAGTATCCAAACATTTTCTATCCATAGTTTATCATCTGTATCACTTTGTATTATCAATTGTAATATTATTATTGATTATTTTTGGGTTGATTGTTAAAAGTGAGTTGACATTCATTAAAGGAAGCCCTTTAGTTCCTGGAATTGTCCTTTTCCAAGAAACTCACCTCATAATTATCTAATATCTCTTTTGTTAAGTTGTCTACATGTGTGTAGGTTTATGTTTCGTGAAAGAGGAGATTTGTGCACACATTTGGATCTTCCATATTTTCATCATCATCCACACAAGTTTCATTAAACCCTGTCATTTATGAGTTTTAGTGATTTATTTCATAAAGTAAAATTGAATCCTAAAATATACTAAAACATCTGACACACTCGATGGGAATTTAGACCTTTTTAATAAAATCTACATTTCTATAGTAGAGTCCATTTCTTGTTTACTTCTTGTAAGTTGACTAAATTTTTAGACCAAGTTCTCTCGTGACTTCTGGAGTGTAAAAAAAAAAGAGGGAGATTTGGTGAATAGAGGTATTTCTTTTTCTATTTTTTCCATTCTCGTTTCAAGCATTACATTTGGTGTGTTGTCCTCATCAAAAGGAAACTTTTCTTTTGGAACTTAAAATAAAATTGCATTTTCATCTTTGCTTGGTCATCTAGTTTAAGTAGGGGTTAAAACTTACATTCATCATTTTCCCCACACACTACCAAACCACTTATAATAAAATTTGCATAAGATCCCCTCCCAAGTCTACCTACTTGGATTTAATCACCAGGGTGAGTTGACTCAGTTTTTTGGCCAATTATAAATAATTGGTGGGCGGTATATTGGCTAAGCACCCAATACCCTTATCATTGCAAGATTGTGAAGTGAGGGGTTGGCCGAATACTAGCCTCATATTGACACCAACACAAATTATGGCCTCAAGTACCTTTAGGTATTTTTAGGAATCTCTCCTAAAATACTTAAAACCAACCTTAGTAGGGACCGATTCTTAGTACCTTCTACAAATTCATCTTTTCTTTTCACACCTTTCTAAAAATAATTAAGATAATTAAAAATTTCTCATTGATTGTGTGATTTGAATTAAACAACTATCTTTCACTCATTGTTTATTTGTTCTCTCATGGTTCTGACTTGATAATAATCTCAAGCCTAGAATATTATAGGTATGTCAAACCCACTACAAAAATTCATAGATAAAACCCAAGAGCTATCACGTTCTTCCAACATTAGATCATACATGCTAGAAACTCTCAAACCACCCCTCCCATAGTTCTTTACTAGTGGATATGCTACCTTCAAAGAATTTCTAGACACCAATCTTATTGCCCTTAGTAGTTACCTCACTTCATGAACTATCTCGTAGTCCTCATCACAACCTAGAAACTTGATTGGACATCATTTTTGTTACTTATAACCCCACATGGCACATTGATCCCACCTATCACTTGATCATCAAACAAGTCACTATTTATCATTTCCTCTGTCATATAGAAACACCCAAATATATCTCATCAACTCCTTTAGTCATCTTCAAGCTTAGTAACATCTCATCACAAAACATGGTTATCTAGTAAGGACCCATACCTTCTACCTCTTCAGAAACTCTCATAGTGTGCCTTTGCACACAACTACCCCATTGCTTATAGTTAAGCACATGACATCTACTTATCTCCATCTCTTGACAAGATCCTTTAGTGTGTTGCATTCTATGAGCTCCTTGGTCACATCCCACCATAATCTCCTAACAATCCTCATCCACAATCCAAAAACTAATTATATCCATCCCGACATCCTCACCACATATCAATACGAGAGTTATCACAAGCGCTCATCCCTTCTCACAACCAACATCTACAATTGGTGTCTCGTAGTATGGTTACATCCCATCTTAACAAAATCCATAGCCCTAACAACCCTTCCTCGACACTTCTATCCACCAATATTACCAATATATCTACTCTTCATCACAACCATTAGGTTCCCAACCAACTTATAGTGTGCTAAGAAACCTTCCCCTTTTAAAAATCCTCCTTTTATCATATTAACAATACCAATCAAATCCTTTTATCTATGGACAAAATAATCCTTCCACAATGAATATATCCAACCTCCTCAGAATGACCCCATGTAAGCCTTGATGAGTAGAATCGTAAGTCTTAGAAGCCATACCATGGGACCTAAATGTGTATTCTCTTATGAATAAATTTGTAACAAACCCATCAATCCAGTAGTACCTTTCAAACCATACCCATTGCATTGGGAACTTCCAAAATTCACAAAATTCTATAACAAGGAAGATTTGCAACAACATCTCAGAGCCTTCTGACACTCTTATTACCACATAGCCCATGATAAAGACTTTCTGCTAAAGAAATTCTTGATGTCCTTAGTCTGGCCTACCCTTGATTGGTATAACAACATCCCCCAATATTCCTTGTACTCATTCACATAGTTAGCTCAAATTTTCCTATAACATTTCTCCATCAACATCACACACAAAATATCCATCATCGATCTATATTCTATCAAACAATTCAAAGATGAGTCTATTTTTGACTTCATCACTATGTGGTGAGGAATCATTAACTAGTTATCTTCCTCTCTACCGCAAACCGAATTGATTAATTTATTCTCTCAATCCTCTTCCAAACACATATCCTCCACCCTCCAAATCTAGTCATTCCAAACATTCGATGAAGCCTTTACCATGGCTCAAAATTGGAACTTTGAGCCCTTGAAGATGGTAAAGTTAAACTCTGATCTAAAAATCCTAAACCTAACTCTTATAATACTTTTTCCAATAATGACAAGTATAAATGTTCGATAAATTTTATTGTCCTAAAAATAACATCTAAAAACGATTCATACCCCAAATGGTCTCTATCTCCTCCTGTAGTACACACCTCTGGGGGAGTCTTATAGTTCCATCTTTGATAAGCTCATGGATTCCCATTTGATAAAACTTCCTTCTATTTAACCTATCGATGAATCTCATCCTAAGCCATCTTGGTATAGGGAATAAGACTATTATAAATACCACCAGGTTCATGACCATGACATTGATATGTGTCTTTCCTTCAAAAATGTCATCCAAAACCTTATCGACCATGGACCTGCAACTAGAAAATCCTAATACACCCCCTAATCAAGCCTTATATGTATTCAAACAATATTTTCCAAACCACCCCATGACCAATAATGTAGTCTAAAATAATGTCAAGACCTCATAACCCTACCACTGATGTTATCAATATCATTAATCAACTCCCACAATCTAAATAATTTACATCTCGTATCTAAAGCACTAGTTAAACAAACATATTTCTTTGATCTTCTTACTCGTAATGCCATGAATCAAAAATCATCTCGATTAGTTATAATGACCACTCCCACATATATTCCTAATATTATCTCTTGGGGTTTTGGAAGTCATAAACATTCCTCCCAAGGATGAGGTACCTCAACACTAGATTAAATTGTTTTGATAGTCATATACAAAAATTAGAAGGTCATCCACACAATTCAAATCTCCCAAAAGATAAACCTAAAACAAGAATACCTAAGGATAAAACGTCACTACCTTTTATTCAGGGCCTAAGCTCACCATCATGGAATCCAAACCCATACTTAAAACCACACTTAAGCTTGCTATTATAGCCCATACACCTAAACCATCTAATGGAACCAAAATCCCCACAACCTCATCGTTGTCTAAACAAGCTCCATCAAGACATTGTCATCCTTAAAAATATTGTTCAATCATCATCCATATCACTACCCCGATCAATCCCTTCAATCCTCATGGATGGAAACCTACTTGGTATAAGTATGATGTAGTTTGTGCTTATCATAGAACACCAAAACATCACACTGGATCCTATAAAGACCTTTGTGTTGTAATCCAAAATATTTTTAATAAGGATGATATCTTGAAAAAAAACATCATATTGATCCAATTATCAATCATAAAATGGTAAAATAAAAATACCGAGTTAAACCTACCCCTAGAAAATATTAAGTTTAACACTCTTAAAACATCACCTAATACCCCATAAAGTAGGGATGTGGCCTCCTCTAGTGAATATCCTTTCTTCAAATTGATAGAATTTGCATAGCCACGAGATTTTGAGGCCAAGACTCAAATGCCCAAAATCAAGATAGTCCTAAGTATCCATCTCTGTATCCCCCACCGAACCATCTAATCCACCTTTTATTATCTAGAGGATAATATAGAGGACACAATGTTCCCTAAATCTCCCAGGATCACTATAGTATGGAAGATCACTTTGAGAGCTTTCCGTGACTATCTCGAATGTAGAAAATGGATTCCATACGTGGAAATGGTGGATACTCAAAGTTGGTCAATGCTAGGATGAGACTTGGATAGCTTAAAGTCACAAAAAGTGGAAAAATACAAGATCGAGAAAAGGAGATAGGTTTGAGTTGGTGTTTAGGGCCTTCGGTCCTCGACACTCAAGAAAAATTATCTTCGAGATATGATCAAGGAAAATATTTACCACGTGGTGGGTCCTCAGCCACCATGTGGCTTGCCACCACTTATCCCCATTATCACATATTTCAAATTTCAGTCGAGCCGAGTTACCTTGCATTACATTATACTAGTGTAGGGGAGAGTTGATTGAGTGGATCATAAATCTATAGGGAGAGATATGCATTGACAAGCTATACATCTATGGGTGAAACTAATAACCGAGTTACCCATAATTACATGACCAAAAAAGCAAAGGATGTGGCCCAAAGCCATGGTATGCATAGTTGGAAAAAGGATTTTTAAAGCCTTTCCTTATCCTCATCGCACACAATGTCCGATAAACCCACATGTCCAAACTATTGGTGGGATCGATGAGGAAGGTTTGAGTACGTGGCACCAAAGCGAAGCCACATAGACGTGGCTAATCGAACCAATAGCGAGGAAGAGGGATAACATGGCAAAGAGGATCGACACATGGATGAAAAATGTGGTTAAGGCACAATGAAGTGATCGACGTGGATAGGTCACAAAGCGCACACGTAGGTAGGTGAGGTCACACGGTTGGGGTCATTGAAATGACCAACCAAAAAGGAGGCGGGGAGTCGATCTCGTGGCCTCCCCTTATCATCAAATTGACCCAAAAACTCAGCCAATGAGTTAGTTGGGCTATGAATTGGAGGATGTGGATTATATCCACAATCTGCGGCCTTCTGAGGCCTATAAAGGGTCCCTCATACACACTCACCCAACACAACACACCGAGCTTCCAAGTCTTTTTAAAAGGAGCCTGAGGAGGATAGAATAAATAACTTCCTAGTTATTCAAAGAAGATTTATAAAGCCTTATATTAAAAAGGAAAATTTTGTGATTAAGTCTTATTAATTAGGAAAATGTGTGAGGAAGTGAAGACCTATTATATATAGGCTAATTGTATAAATTGGGAGTTATTGTAAACTTCACCGAGAGGCCATTTGTTCACACCTCAAAAGTACGAGTCTGGAAGAATGACCTAGGGAGCCATAAGATGTCATCATAGCATCTCGGAAGACCACTTGAGGAGCCATAGGACTTTTTGCCGATAAGGAGAATCTGGGATTGAATCAAATTCATAAGTTTGGGAACCATCTCGGTGGTCGTGATAAGGATTCTTGTTCTCTAAGTATTCAGGTTTATTATACTTCTATTGTAATTTCATATTAAAATTACAGTTAAGGAGTGAATAATAAATTAGTTCGATTACGAACCCAAAGACGTAGGCTATTTCCGAACTCCATTATCAACCTGTGTGCACTGTGGTCATCATTTTATTGTGCATCTATTTTAGAGTTGATTTACTTAAATGGAGTAATTTTTTTGGTAAAATATTAACAACCTATAGGGGTTTGAAGTCAAGTTAAAATTTTGGTAGATTTTAGTATCAAGTTTGGTATCGAGCATGCTGATATGATAATGTGATTACTTCGATTTTGTAGCGGTCAATTCAATGTGATCGAATAGGTATAGGTGCAACATGGGAAATATGTTTGAACATGAAAATATTGATGAGATTGAGAAAATCTCAGATCGAGAATAAAACTTCTCTCCTTTGATCAATGTATTACTCCTTGGAAGAGTAGAATGCTTGCTTGAAATAAGAATTTCAAGAAAAGGATGATATTTTGGCAAGGTTACAGGTGTGGTGATTAGAGAAAGGAAATACCTTCAACTTCAGATGCATAAACCATGACAAATGAATGCACTGTGAGTTATTCACCATGTGAATCTTCTTTTCCTCCGTTTGGTTTTAGATTCAGGTAATGATGTCTTTGGTTCATTTGAAAAGCATAATAGAGGCATTGGATCCAAATTGTTAGTTAAAATGGGATTTGATGGAAGAGTCCTTGGTAAAAATGGCCAAGGCATTAATAACCCAATACAGGTTGAGGATCATCCTCATTTTGCATGTCTGGGTTTTCCTATTACGGAAATGGATATTGGAGATTTATCTAAACACGTTGATGGAAGACAAGCTTCCGAAAGCAAAGTGAATACCACATTAGTCTTGCAAGAAGATTTTGAGTAGGAAAATGGTGTTACCTCATCACAAGTAGGATGTGGTAAGAAAATACAGTGAAGAGGTAATGAGATTTTTCCTCTAGTTTCTTACCATAATCATAAGCACATTAAATACTTTTGATCTACTTTTTAGTTTAAGAAGTATGGCTATGATTTTCAAAAAATGTGGAATGCCTTTCCTTGTACTTTTTCTGGATTGCATAACCATTCTATGGCCAGATATTGGAAGAGAAGGACACTGCTGAAGAAGTTGATGTCTTTCATTAAGAACCAAGAAAATAAAAAGACCAATCTCATCATGCAAAGTTGAGAAATGACACTAAGATTTCCTCATCCTAAAAGAAGGAGATTAAGAGGAATTTTTGTGTTCATTGTTAGAGGAATGGGATCTGGGTGGATAATTGATGGAAACTTCATCCATCTCACCATCAGAAGAATGGTAAATTTAAGATGGAATATAGGCATGTTGTAAAGGTAAAGGAAGTTCCTAATCCACCACCAGTTGATAATTTAACCTAGGATCAGGTAATACCTGAAAGTGAAATTCCTTTAAAATGGGTTAGTCAACAATTTTTCAATTATATATTGCATAGCTCTTATTGTGAATAGTATGCAATATTTGTTTAGATTTTAGATTTTGTGATAAAAGTTGAGGAAATGTTTACTATAGTTAGTGTATTTACTTACTTGGGAAAATTTGATTAATACACCAATCATATTTCCTAATTAGATTTTGAGTGTCTATCATGACTTAGATATAGGATTTAACTCATATGTATAAGCTTGAAGATTTGTCACCATTTGTGCGAGACAATTGATCTAACTGGTGTGTCAACTTCCGATCGTCATTATGTGTCGAGGCATTGTGGTATGCATAAATGAATGGTATTTGATCATCATGGGTGTGATATCGGGTCGCATCTTCATTCTATGTAGAGGCTAATTATGGTTGTATAATAGAGTGGTACATGATAGGTCATTTTCAACAACAGATGACATGACATTAATAATAGCTCGCATAACATGTAGCTTCTTTAAGACCAATTCAATTCTTTGGAATCGACTCGAGGCAAGGAGATGTGTTGTAGAGTAAAGATGAATCATTGTTGTCTAAGCATATCTGGAGACTTAACACCTCACAACAGGAGCATTGAGGTTTATGGAAGGGGCTTAACACCATACATCGAGATGTAGAGGTATTCTAAAGATATCTACATGGCATAGATGTCACATGTCCCAGGGATTGAGCCATCAATTGTTTAATTGTGGAGTTCATAGTATATTGCGTAGATCTCTTCTCAGCAACGTGATTTGGGGTTTACAAGGATTTTGGGACAAAAATCCTTCCCATTGGGGAGGTGTGATCCATAGGATAATACAGAGGACACAATGTTACCTAAATCTCCTAGGATATTTAGAATACAGTAGATCACTCCGAGAGATTTGTGACAACTATCTGAACACGAGAAAATTGAGTCCGTATGTGGAAATGGTGGCTAGTCAAAGTTGGTCAATGCTAGGATGGGACCTGACAACCGGAAAGTCATGAAAAGTGAAAAAATATAAGATCAAGTGAAGGAGATAGGTTCGATTGGTGTTTCGGCCTCCAATATTTGACACTCGAGAAAAATTATCTTTGACATATGATCGAGGAGAAATATTTTCTATGTGGTGGGTCCTTAGGTCACCACATGGCCTATCATCACTTATCCCCATCATCAAATGTTTCCATCTCGATTGAGCCAAACAAAGAGTTGGACCAAGTTACCTTACATTGCATTAGATGAGTACACGAGCGAGTTGATCGAGTTAGCTTGGCAAGCTATGGGGAGAGATATGCATCAACCGAGCTATACATCCATGGGCGAGCTTAAAAATGAGCTACCCATAATTACAAAACCGAAAAAAGTGGAGGATGTGGCCCAAAGCCATGGTATGCATATTCAAACAAAGGATTTTAAAAGCCTTTCCTTATCTTCATTACGCACAATGTAGGATAAACCCACATGGCCAAACTACTGGTGGGCTCGGTGAGGAAGGTTTGAGTACGTGGAACAAGCATAAAAGTCACATGGACGTGGTTAAGCAAACCAATAACGAGGTAGGGGGTAGCATGGAAAGGAGGGTCATCACGTGGATGGTGAACGAAGGGATACATGGTCAAGCCACAGTGAAGGGATTGACGTAGATAGGCCGCATAATAACAAAAATGTAGGCATATGAGGTCTCGGCGGTCGGGGTCATTGAAATAACCAACTAAAAAGGAGGTGGGGGATTCGATCTCATGGCCTCCCTTATCATTAAACTAGCCCAACCAACTCGGCCAATGAGTTGGTCAGCTATGAATCAGAGGATGTAGATTATATCCACAATCCATGGCCCGCCTAAGGCTTATAAAAGGCCTCTCATATACACTCCTCCAACACAACAGAATGAGCTTCCAAGTATTTTCAAAAGGATCCCGAGGAGGATAGAATAAATAGCTCCTATCTATTCGAAGGAGCTTTGTAAAGCCTTATATTAAAAAGGCAATTTTTGTGATTAAGTCCTATTAATTAGGAAAATGTGGGAGGGAGTGAAGACCTATTGTATATAGAAAAATTGTATAAATCGGGAGTTATTATAAACTTGTTGAGAGGCCATTTGGGCCACACCTCAAAAGTATGAATCTAGAAGACCGACCTATGGAACCATAGGACATCATCATAATGTTTAGAAGACCGAATCGGGAGCCATAGGACTTTGTGTCAATAAGGAGAATACTAGGATCAAATCAACTTCATAAGTCAAGGAAGCATCTCGGTGGGCATGATAAGGATTCTTGTTCTCTAAGTATTCATATTTATTATACTTCTATTGTAATTTCATATTAAAATTACAGTTAAGGAGTGAATAATAAATTGTTTGATTACAAACCTAGAGACCTAGGCTATTGTCAAATTGCGTTATCAACATGTGTGCATTGTGGTCGTCATTTTAATGTGCATTTGTTTTAGAGTTGATTCACTTAAATGGAGTAATTGTTTTGGTTAAATATTAACAACCTATAGGGGTATAAGGTCAAGTTAAAATTTTTGTCTGATTTTTAGATCATTCTAAAGTCAAGGTCTCCATCCTCACACCTCCTCAAACTCAACCAATGACATCAATACATAAAAATGTTCTTAAACAATTACATCAAGTACCCATCAAGAATTCCTATTACCAACTCATCCAAAACTCCCCTCAACATTGATAAGCTATGATAAGATATCTCTAAGATATCTTGGTGCATTCAAATGATCTCGCTATTTTCCAACTTTTCGACACTCCAAAAATGTCTACAACCATTACATTTGACAACTCTGAAATCCCATCTTTATAGCCTAAAGACCACAATCTCCCCCTATTCATCACTACCCAAATCAATGATACCCTTATTAAAAGATTCATGATTAAAAATGGGGCCAACATCAACATCATTACATCCCATGTTTTCAAACAAATTCATATACTTGAAACCGTCATGGCTCGGCTTACCTATCACCCTACGTGTTTTCAATGATATTTTCACTCCCACCTTGGGCACAGTGATCATACCTATCAAAGTAGGTGTGAATGTCCTCCATGAACTATTCTACCCTCTAAGGTAATGTTATGGTGACATCACATCACCCTCGAATGGCATGGTTTGAGATGGGACATTCGACTTATTTGGATAACATGGAGCTATCTCGAAGTGTGGGAAATTGTGAAATAGGATAGCTCTTCAGAGAAGGGTAGTTCATGCTCCTAACCTACCTGCCACTAACTACTCCTAATGCAAGAAAACTACTGACTAATCCTAATCTAATGCTTCCAAGAGGACATGGAAATAAGGATTGCATGAAAGAAACCTACACTATGTGTGGTGATACACCAAGAAGGAGTGTTGATCACTTCCCCAAGCCTGCAACAATGATGAATAAATGAATCTAGAAAGGGTGGTCTTGCACCACAAACTAGATCACATCCAACACATCATTCCTAAAATGAGCACAACACACCCAAATCTATAATGAAAAAAGATATACATGACCACCTATTTGTAATGAGAGGCAAGAAAAACACTAAAATCATGTAGAGGTTAGAACAATCAACACAAAACAAAATTTTATTGCTCCTTAAAATTTACATAGTACATTACATGTAGGGGAAGGCATGAAGCCATTACAATGTTTGGAAGAAGGCTTGAAGCCCCAAGAAGAATGGGGTGCATGGGAGGAGAGAAAATGACCAAAATTTTGCACATAATGCAACCCCTTACAATTTATAGAGGAAGAAAATGAGGAGAGAGAGGGAAGAAAATCTGAAAATGCACTCCAATCTCTTGCAAAATCCATCATTGTCCTTGCGGAGTGATGGGAAAGTCTGATCAAGCCCATACTCCATTGTACCTTTCTTGTTGGGGAAGAAAAGAAGCCCATACCTCATCATTTTGGGTGGTGATAAATTTGAAACCATTCTTCTAAAATGGCAAACTATATTTCCTCATTTTGAAATATTTAACCTTATTAAAAAAGTCTAATTTTGTGCAAATCTGAGCTCCCAGTCAAAAGTTATGGCCATTTGAAGATGAGGTTATCATACTACAATAAATGTGAGTGGTTAATCGACTCTTAGACTTTGATCTGCATCGCACCCTTGTAAATCTAAAATTTTAGACTTTCGTGATTCGAGTTTTGGGTGTTTATGCTTTGGAGGTCAGTTAATTAATGTTCATCCGATAAATTGGCTCAAGAGTTCCAAAATTTGAACCTCCGAGTCCAAAATTTGAACTTTAAAGTTTGGACTTTAAGATCATATTTTATGTGACACTATTCACTTGGTTGGCTAGAAAAAATGTTCTGAAATTTTGAAAACCCGAAGTCCAAAATTCGATCTTCGGTTTCAAGATTTCTAGGGTTCGGGCTTCAGGATTTTGGGGTTTGAGTTTCAAGATTTTAGTTACTATTCATCCATCTTGAGTGACACATTTCTCTGAAATCCCAAAAACCCAAAGTTTGAATTTTGGACTTCATGTTTTAAACTTTTCTCCTCCTCCCGCGTGGCATTGCACTTGACCCTCACTCGCTTTCCAACTCCCAGAACATCCGAATGTTTGAATTTCTGAATTTCAGACTTCAAACTTTGATGTCCTTCATACCTTTTGAGCTCGTCATTTCAAATTTTCAATGCATTGAGTCCGAAAGATCTACCACATCAACTCGCTTGGCTTGGGCCTAAAATGCAAGTTCTAGTGACTAAATCAATCCCTCTATTTTCTCTGATGCGAGGTCATGTTTGTCTAATTTTACCTGAGGGGAAAAATTGGATAACAATTTGGTGACTCACAGGGTCACCTACCTGCTAGGTGGAAGATTAGTTTCCTTGAAGTATCCATTAGGCACAAAGTTACTATATACCGCTAATCGATTTGACCTCTACTAAATTTGAAACTCGAGACCACCCGTAATTGCTGAACTTGAACCCTTTTTTTGCACTCTTAATTATCATAAGAAAATCTCAAAAATAATATTTGTAAGAGTGAAATTTTTTCTTTACCTAGAGCTTTCATGTGTAATCGCCCGAAAGGACTCAAAACATGAGAACTCAACAAGATCTTTCCTTAACCTAATTTTAGTTTCTCTGCATTTGTTTTATCTTGAGGATTGCAACCATTCCATGTAGGTGTGAGCTTCTTCTACATGTGGAGGCCTATTGAAACATTATGTACTGTGCTGGAGTAACACAAACAAAACTATATACAAAATATAAAATCATACATGTCTAAGTAGACATGCAGAGTGTACATAGCACTTGTGATACTGAAAACAAACCCTACTCCTACCCTACACTAACTAGAAGGAGAGAAAACTTCAAAAAATCCCACCACTGGTAGCGAAAAGTAGCTTCCTTTTCTCAAGACTAGCAGCCATGCAGATGATTTGACATTGATCATGGCTATGCTTATGAATGAGAAATTGTCATAACAGATAAACTTCTCACCCATATCATCGAGATATCATCCGAAACCAAACAAACACTTGTTCAGAATGATTCCCTGGGGCTCTTGGAGATGTTGCAGTTGATGTAGCTGATCCTTGACACTATGAGACTCACCCTCATGTTTGGAAGTGAACATGACCAATTGTGGCAACTCTGGTTTTAGCTCCAACGAAGCTAAGTATCTAATAGGGCATGGCCTAAACCACTGAATGTGTATGTTGTTTTGAATTGGAATTTCAATAAGAAAATATTTAAGTAGAATTTCCTGGAAAAGGTGACTATTTGTATTTGAAATTTCTTCTCTTCACACATCTACATACAACTGATGTGTCACCTTGGTGGATGGTCCCTATTATTCCCTTTAATTGCAAAACAACCATGGACATCACCCTAGATTGACAAAATAAATTAATTAAAGTATGAGCATTGATGACACTCATCACTTTTTGCCATCATTTTCAGGGACTTCAAGGTGTTATCAAAGGTTAAGGTACTAGCTAAAAGTACTATTTGTTTGTTTGGTAAGTTTCCATTCAGAAATATCATTTCCATAACTCTTTCTTTTACAAAGATCAGAAGACCTTGTAGTGATAATAAGAATCCTCTAAGTTGGAGTATGTGGAACACACACAATTAAGTTTAGTACTAATAGTTAGGGAACCATTTTTAGTATGATAGGATTGTATGTTTATACCTAGAGACCATAGAGGTAGATTCATTAGACTAAATCCTCAAAACCCCCTCAAGACTATCATGTGGAACAACTTGCTGACCAATGAAGAATTACTGATGAAGTACATAACCATAATGGTGAATGGGAATCCTCCAATTGAAAGAAAATTTACCTACCCTATTGAATTGGATCCTAATGAGGATGCTCCTATGAAAAATATATCCCCATCAATTCTTCCAACTTTCAGGGGATTAGTTTTAGAAGACCCTGACTAGTTCCTTTTTGAGTTTAAGGTTTTATGCCAAACATATGACTACACTTCGATAACCAAAAACTTAAACTATTTCCCTCTACTTTGAAAGAGGTAGCTATGAGGTGGTTTATGGGTTTGAGCCCAAATTCCATTCATAACTGGGAGGAGATGGAACATGCCTTCTGGAAAATATTAGGATTACTGCAAGGTTAGAGATAGAAAAGAAGAAATTTTTAGGATTCAATAGAAGGAAGATGAAAGTGTAGAGGATTATTTGGATCGAGTTCCTCTTCCTTCATAGAAGATGTGGAACTGGCCTAGATATTAACCTACTCAAAACTTTATTTTGAAAGGGTTGGATGAAGACACACAAGAGGCATTCAACTTAATGGGAAAGGGAGATATGAACAAGTTAGAGTTCACAGACATAATCAACCTCTGTCGAAATTACTCACGAACTCACCCCAATTTGAGGAAGCAAAAAGGAAAAATGGCTAATGGGGACCTATCCAAGTTAAGGGAAGAAATTGAAAATTTGAAAACAGACCTCCTGATTCAACTCAATACAATTATGGATAGAGAGAAGGCTAGGAACATAGAGCCTTTGTTCATTTACTACCCATGATGTAGAGCTAAACATGGACTTAAGGACTATCCTTTGGATAAGACAGAGATTTTCTTCTCTATGAACTTAAGCATGCCATAGATCAATGTGGACTGCTTCCCTTGCTAAAGAATCACTTAAAACAAAGCAACCAAGAGGAGTCTGAGTTGAACTATATGGCTTAGAGGTAAGGAGGACAATTTCAAGCCAACCAAAATCATCCCTACATCCCAAGATCACAATGGAATGCACCATGGCCATACCCACCACCTTGGGTTCAACAAGCCCCACAAGAATGGAGCCCATAGTATGCCCCACCAACTTATTATCAACAACCTTGGGCTCCACCTCTGAACATTCCACCATATCAACAACAATACCAACAATAATGGAATGCACCTCAAGGATCTGGGCAAGTAGTAATATAATCAAAGAAGACCTCAAAACTAGAAAAACCTATTGACTAGTCCCACCAATGTCAGTCCAATCTAATCAAACTGCCCAAAAAAATATCCCTACAAAATGTGGCCAATCCTAAGAATGTAAGGTAGGGAAATCCAACATATATGGTAGAAAACAAAGAAAAACCCCATAGTGAATTCGTTGGATTGCAAGAACATTTTTGCGTTACGGAAAGGTTACATAAAAACCTTCCTCTCTATTATTGAGGAGATTCCTAAAGAAAATGAAGAACTAGAGAAAACATAGCCTAGTACTATTGAAGAAACTCATCAACCGACATTGACATTCCCTTCCCATCTAGGCTCTTTGAGAAACAAAATTCCATAGTTCCTAAAAGTTAGAGTCGAATTAATCCAAGGATTGAGGAAGCTAAGTATTGGCATTCCCTTGTTGCAAGCTCTTAAAGATATCCCTGAACTAAATAAAACAATTAAAGAGATTTGTTTCAAGACTCCAGGGAGAAGGAAGAATCAACCCAAGACCATTCACGTTGATGGGAAACTTGCTAGAATTTTAGAAGGAAATAATCCTCCTCCTAAGTATGGAGATCCTAGAAGTCCCATTGTAATAGTCTGCATAGGAAATGTTCAGATTCCTAACGTCCTTATTGATTTAGGAGCTTCCATAAATGTCATGACTACAGAAACTCTATCCACATTGGCACTCCCTAAACCATAGTCCACACATATAGTCTTGCAAATGGAAAACCAGTCAATAAATAAACCCAAGGGAATAATAGAGGATGTTACTGTTATAATCGAATCCTAGGACTATGTAGTAGAATTCATGATAATAAAAACAAAGAATAGAAAATTGGCTACCCCATAATCCTGGGATGCCCTTGGTTAGCTACAACTACTACCCTTATCGACTGTAGGACAAGAAACATGGTCATCACCAATGGTCAAGATTCAAAGGAATTGTCATTATACCTTGCAAGCCAAACCATTTTCTACAGACAACAAACAGTGGTCCAAGGATGACTCTGATGATTCTAAAGATATCATCTCCTCTCTTGCCATGGTAGTAATTTGAGAACACTTAGATCAGATTCAATGTGACTACCATGACACTAGTGTTGTACATAGCCTAAGTCTTGCACTAGGTTCAGTTCGAGTCTTGCGCTTAACTCATGCATTGAGTCTTGTTCTAGTCCTACGTTGTGACTTACTGAAATAAGGAATGATTTCATGGATGAAGATAACACACCCATTATTTGTCCTTTCGCAAAGAACATAGATCGATAGAGTGCATCTTCCAAAACATAACCTTTGTGCACATAGATTGCTACCACATAGGTGTCCATTAAACGCACTTTTAAGAAATTACCCCATGGTAAATTCAATTCATCTTGATACAAAACAATTTCTTGTTCTCCCGGAAAAACATTGACAATAAATAGTTGGTTGACTGATCAAGAGGAAAATACATTGTTCAAACTTCTCTACTCTCACCCCCAAGCCTTTGCTTGGGAGTATAGTGATATGAAAGGTATACATCCTAGCATCTGTACACATCACATCTACACCACGGAGGCCAGACCAGTTAGGCAACCTCAAAGAAGGATAAACCCAACTCTGAGAGACATTGTGAAAATTGAGATTGAAAATCTTTTGAATGTAGGATTTATTTACCCAATCTTAGACAGTCAGTGGGTTTCCCCTTTGGTCATAGTGCCCAAAAAGAATGGAAAATGGAGAGTTTGTGGACTATAGAGAATTGAACAAAGCCACTCATAGGGATTACTTTCCATTGCCTTTTATTGATCAGGTCTTAGATAATTTGTCTGGTAAAAGGTACTTTTCATTTCTTGATGGATTTAGTGGATACAATCAGATAACAATGGCTCTTAAGACCAAGATAAGACAATGTTCACCTGTCCTTAGGGGACATTTGCTTATAGAGTACTACCTTTTGGGTTATGTAATGCCCCGACACTTTCCAAAGAGCCATGTTGGAAATCTTTTCTGATCTCACCCATGATTGTGTAGAAATCTACATGGATGATTTTACCTATGGGGAAACATTTCAAGAGGCAATAATCTGGATAAAGTTCTTGCTCACAGTGAAAAACACCAACTATCCTTGAATCATGAGAAATGTTTATTCATGATGGAATAAGGTATAGTTTTAGGCCATCATGTTTCAATTGAGGGAATTAAGGTTGACCTAGACAAGGTGAGCATCATTGTAAAATGAGGTAAGAAGTTTTCTTAGTCATGTTGGTTACTACCGTAGGTTCATATCATATTTTAGTAAAATTGCTTCTCCATTATTTTCTCTTCTAACTAAGGATTTTGAGTTTGAATGGACAGAAGCATGCCAACAATCTTTTGATGCAATTAAGGACAAGTTGATAAGTACACCGGTGTTGAGAGGTCCTAATTGGAAGTTTCCCTTCCATATCTAAACAAATTCCTCAAACGAAGTAGTAGGTGTTGTCTTGGGACAACAAGAGGAGGGAAAACCCATGCATGTAATTTACTATATCAGTAAAAATATTTCCCCTACTGAGAGAAATTACACAACAAGTGAGAAAGAATTTTTGGCAGTAGTATATGTAATCAACAAGTTTAGACATTATATTACAACATATGCCATGATTGTACATACTGACCACTTTTCCATTAAATATATAATGAATAAACCTTTAGTTCATGGCAGGATTGTTAGGTGGTTATTGCTACACGAAAGTTCAATCTCAAAATCATTGACAAACCAAGAAAGTCCAACGTTGTAGTTGAATTTCTTTCCTAGGCTTACCACTTGTAGGAAGATGAACAAGTCAATGATGAATTTCCAGATGAGCATTTGTTTGCACTTTCCACTACCTCTCCTTGGTATGCAGACATGGCTAATTACTTAGCCACAAGGAAGTTTCCAAACTTTTTCACACCAAAGCAAAAGAAGCAATTAATTAAATAGAGTGTAATGTATACTTGGTTAAATGGAATCCTTTTTAAATGTGGGCTGATCATGTCTTACATGGGTGTGTAGCTGAAAATGAAGTATTTGACATACTTAGAGCATGCCATGATGAACCATCAGGAGGACACTATTCAGTGCAAAGAACCATCCACAAAATTCTTGGAGTTGGTTACTATTGGCCTTCCTTGTTTAGGGATGTCAAGAAGTATGTATGGAGGTGTGATCAATGCCAAAGAATGGGGAAAAAACATTTACATCAGAAATTCCCTTCCAACCACAAATTTTCCTAGAACCATTTGAGAAATGGGGACTAGATTTCATTGGGCCATTTGACCCAACCTCCCAAGGTAAGGAATACATCTTGGTTTGTACTGACTATGTGACTAAATGGGATGAAGTGCAAACACTTCCACATGCAAGAGATGAGAAGGTTGTAGACTTTATCTATGAGTGTATCTTTCAAAGGTTTGGAGCACCAAGATCAATTATGTCAGACCAAGGGCCATAGTTCATGTCAGGAGTAATCAACTCTTTCATGGAGATATATCAGTTGAGGCACAAGAAGTCATCCCCCTATCACCCAAAATCAAATGGACAAGTAGAAGTGACCAATAGAGAATTGGAGAACATACTCACAAATACTGTAGACATCTCAAGAAAGAATTGGGCTCAGAAACTACCAAAAGCAGTGTGGGCTTACAACACCACATGGAAAACAACAATAGGGTTTACACCATATGAACTATTCTATGGTAAGAAACCAATATTGCCCATAGATTTTGAGATCCAAACATTAAAGACAACATCTGAGGTGGGCATTGTATTGTCAGAAGCACAACATGCAAGAATTGTTTAGTTAAATGAATTGGATGAAATCAGGCTTCAAGCACTACACCATACTGAGATCATCCAACAACAAAGGAAACTTTGGCATGACAAATAGATAAAGCCAAGAAAATTTCAAAAAGGAGATTGGGCATTACTATTTGATTCAAAGTATAAAGACTTCAAAGGAAAACTACATATGAGGTGGATGGGCTGTATCAAATTATAGAAGTGTTCGACAATGGGATAGTCCAATTGGTTCCGATTGATGGTGAAAGGAAGGTAATGTTGGTTAATGGGAACAAAATGAGGTTGTACCATAAACCAACATCTCGGGAATATTTTTAAAGATAAATTCAAGAAGATTCAGATCTTAATTGTGTAGGCAAAGTCTCTTTGCCTATCACAATCCAGACTTGAGCACCCACTTGCTAAAAATAAGAGGGGATGGTTGAAAACTAGAAATGACAATCATCTCCCTCTGGAGTATTGGTTGAAAACCAAAAATGGCGGCCAATAGTTTGTAAAATAATAATAATAACAATAATGTAGAGGATCGAAAACTAGTAATGGTGGTCTTCTCTCTTGAATCTGATCAACAAAATAAAAATGGAATACCATGTATACATGGAGCATGACATCATCATGGGAATAAAAACGAGATTTGACAAGTACAAATATCAAGGTATGCGTAATTGATTACTTCTAAAGTAGGAAAGATTTAAATTTAAAGTTTTAATTGTTGCCATCGTGTTTATTGATTTCCCATCCTTTCCCAAGTCACTTCACATGCTCCCAAAATCCAAATCAAATCCACAACCCATTATTTACCATCATGCTCACACATGTCCCATTACTCCCCTCATCACCTTGGGATTTTAGCACCACTTTCCATATATACCCTGCATGTTAAGTTTGTTTGAAATATGCTTTCCAACTTAGTCACTTTCAATCCTACGCCATCACTTTCTTATGCTATCACCCCGAGGCTTCGTACTATCGATTTATGTGCCTTTATTCCTTTTATTAACTTGCTCACATTTAGCATGGGGCCCAGACTATGACATGAACCCACTAGTTTTTTCGATCTCTTGGCAAGACACAAAGTCAATGGAGATATTTGAGAAGGCGGGATGGTTAGATTTTCTATTGGCATATAAAGAGTTTAGTATCCCAATGACTGAAGAATTTGCAAGGAACATGGAAGAGGGATACTCCACTATAAATGGTAAGGAAATTCCTTTCTCTCCCACTATAATCAGTCAATTGTTTGGTATACCTAATGATGGGTTAGTTATTAGCGATAGGACAATGTATCATGAGATAATCAAGAGATTTGCAGTAGGGAAGAAAGAGAAATTACAGTTGGTAATTGAAAATAAGGGAAAGGAAAAAGGGGTTAAGAGATTGAGCATACTCAACCTTGGGCTAAAGTGGCCAAGTGGTTAATTAGGTATTTCACATGTGAAGGCCAATATGAAATTATACTAGGTCCAGTTTTAAGAATGCTCATTCATTTGCGACATGGAAAATCCAAGCCCTAGTATAAAGTCAATTTTCCCCAATTCCTTTATGAGTCCATTTGTGTTGCCACAGAAAAATTTCACTAGGGGGCTTCATATCTCAAATTTCGGGTTTAATTCACTTAATTTGCAAACAAAAATTTGTGAAAAAGAGGCATGGACAAAGAAGTGGCTTAAATTCCAAAAATCATACTCCTTGAAGCTTGAGACTGTTGTGGAACACACTCCATCCACCTTTGGTAGACCCAAGAAATGCCTCCGTACTTCCCGGTCTACCCCTATTATTCATGAAACCCCAGTTGATAAGCCACTATCACAAGAAGAACAAGAGGCAACTAAAATTATGTAAACATTGGTTCAAACTCCGCCCAAGTCTCCACATAAGCCAATCTCTCCATCTATTCCTAAAGAGTCATTAACTAAAGATAAGGGTAAGGCACAATTGGAAGGAGGACCTAGTTCTCCACCAGACCCTGATACTATTTTACCCCAAGTCCTCTCCTTATCAAAACTACAATTCGAGTTACAGATAGCTCAAGAGAGAATTGGCCAACTACAGTCACTTTTGGAGGCTAAGGATACTAGTTTCTCCCAACAGTTATCTTCCAAGGACCAATAAATTCAAAAGCTGCAAGAAATGATAGTCCACCATGAGGAAGCCACTCTCCAGATACAACAAAACTTAGAAGAAAAAGAGCAATAGATAAAATTCCTAGAGGCTACAAATTTGGAGTTGAACACATCTATTACATTGTTGCATGAAAACAGAGGAGGGCAAGAACCAATGGCCAAGAAAGATCAGGCTGTGGAAACTAGTTTTGTTTTTCCCTAGATCATTGTGTTGAAAGGTATGGCTAAATGGATGGAGGAATGTTATAGGCTCAGAGCAGTGGAGGAAGAGAATAAAAATATGAAGGAAGAAAATAAATTGTTGAAACAAAATGTGGTCACAGTTTAGTAGGCTCTACGATCAGTACTCTCTTGCAGAACCCCTTCCAAATTTTATGCCCTATTTTTAAAGGAACAATTTTTCAGATGGAAAATAACTAGAGCTAGGGAAATGTTGGATATAGAATTTGAAGATGACAGTCAGTTTGTAGGGGCATATACTGTCACCAATGATATTGAGAAAAATTTGCTATGTGAATTCTATGTTCATAAGTTTATGCTTCCAGAGCAGATTGAAATTCCAATCAATCTATATGTGGGGAAATTTAGCTGAGAGCATTTATTTCGACACTCGGACATCGTGAGAGTGGCGAGATCATAGACTAATCTTTAAGTAGTCGATTCTAACATTTTCCTCTTAATGAGGCATGATTTACTAGCTCCCCTTTGGTTTTTCAATAGATTTCATTCACAAGTGTATTGTTTACATCTGGTAGACAGTACACAGATATTCTTCAGAATTGTGTCAAGAATTTTAGAGAACAGTGCTCCCCACATTCAATGTTAATTTTCTTGCCTCCCAAGTATGATATCAGTTGCTTGCATATCCATACAAAAGGAAAGAGGTCATTTCACCAACGAACCTCCTGGTGGTCCTTAAAACGAGAAAAAGATATTTGCAAAATCATTTTGGGCCTCAAAGAACAATGGATTGGAATGAGATACAAGCCCCCTCTGATTCTTGCACTAGTGCCATAGTGGAGAAGTGGATTTTGTTGAAACAACATTACATTTGAATCGATTGTGAAATATTGTTTTTAGTAAAGTGCGTATAGTCAATGGTTGAGTTGTAGACATTTATTCGATTTTGAAATGTTGATTTAGGACGATGATTTGAAGAATTGAGTATTATGGAATATTGAATGTTTTTGAAGAACCCATGTTTATTTGCTGGAGTGTGAAGTGGTAGGGGTGTCACTTTTGTATAAAAAGAAGCTATATAGTATATGAAAGAGACACCATTAGAGTCGGGTAGGCAATTATCACAATTGTAGTATTTGAAAGACACACCATTAAAGTGAGGTTCAGTAATAGTTATGGATGTAGTTGTAGTGACAATATTCTATGATCCTTTCTTCCTATGTGTATATAGGGGTAGTTTTTCATTTTGTTGTATATTTCAAAAGAGAACGCTCAAAAGCATGCACAACCTAGTGATGGAGCGAACCCTAGAGGAGGTTATGAAAGTAAGCCCTTGTGGATCTTTGTTTCCTATGTTGATTGTAGCTTTCTCCAGTGTCAATCCTTGAGATTTGTGGATTGTTAGTGCCCATGCCATTTTGAGGGGAAGTTGTTTGCGCTACCATGAGGAATAATGCAAATTGGTATGTGATGGGGATTATGGGCATCCCATGATGGGCTAATGTAATTGCTGAAGTTGATAATCACAAATGATGGTTGAAATGGTAGTTTTGAACCAAAACATAGGAAATTGAGTGTACAACTCCAATTGCACCATTAACAAGGCCAACTTCGACCCAGAGTTTGGCTAGTAGCATAACCTTTTGGCCGATGCAGGATTTTTGTTATAACTAATCATTTTCAACATGGCCTATTCCATTATGTTTGGTGTTTTTGCATTCACACGTACAATGGGTACATTTAAAGATTGTAACATTTGCAAATTGTGTAGGTCAACTAAAGTATTTATTGCAAACAAGTGGTTGGAGGAATGGAAATATTTTTTTTTGGAAGAGAGGCATCTATTTTGGACAATAAGTAGCTCCCATCCTCAAGATTTGCATCTCGTGCATTTCATATGTTGAGAAAGAGGTTGTAAAACCTGATTTGTGAAGGATTCTAATTGAAAATTGTGTGGAGGGTCATCGATACGAGAGAAGCTTTGCAAACATGTTGAGCCGTAAGAAGTTCTTGTATACATGGATTTGTCGTTGATAAGAGGAAGTTCACCAAAGTCAACAATGAGAATGATGGAGCATTTGTCAAATGCTTCGCTCTTCTTTTTTGAACCCCTCCTCGGACACTCGATCAATAAGGAACATCAAATTTGGTCCTATGAATCTCATTTCATCACTCTAATGTACCTTATATCCTTTATAGGTATATGCAAACATGCATGAATGATGGACCCACAAATGGTGAAAGATGTAACACCCGTTGGAGTGAGCAACAATAATGGAGTGGATGTTTGAATTGAAATTGAGCATAGTGCTATTTGTATCATCTTAATGAGGAATGAATTTCCTATACTGCATTCCTCAATGATCATATTCAACAGAGAATGTTTATTTTGGCGATCAGTAGTGGTGAATAATAATGTTGAGGGAAAGTTATTTTGTTGACAAGGGGATTCCCAATGCAAAGTGGAAGGATTTATATGAGGGAAAATGTGGCTTTCTCGATTGAGGGATATAAAAGTATACATAGGCTCTTGTAATGAACATGAAAAAAAAGAGGTCTAGTTGTGATGAAGAAGAAAAAGTTGAAGGAACATTAGAGAAACATTGTAAGAGGTGGGGAATTTAAGGCATGGAATGAAGGACACATTATGGAGTGGAAAACAAATACCAAAAGAGTTTGTAGATGGAAAGTGCATTTGTCAATCGGGGGGAACCAAAGGAAGAGAAATAAGTGTCCTTCACTACATATATAGGCCCATTTCCACTAATATACTGGAAGTTAGTAATGGAAAGGATGCACAAAGAGGAAACTATTTTGAGTACCATGAAAGTTGTAATGTTTTTTACAAATGTATTGGTTAGGCATTCTCATCAAAATTTGTAATTAGATGCAACCATTTTCCTTTTGAAAATGTATTTAGCATTATGTCGTTATTATTCCATGTTCTTAATAGTCATTGAAATGGGGGGATTTCCATGTGGATATTCTTACGCTTGCTATTTTGAAATTTTGGTTATTGATGATAAATTATTGTGTTTGTAACAATGAGAGTGACCATTACCTACATCTACTTGTGATGGCATAGTTCAATCTAGTAAAAACTATATTATTGATTATAAAGATTGAAATGTAAAAATTGTAACTTGAAAATATAATGAATTTTATATAGAATTGAAATCCTTAATTTGTTTGACCATTTGGGATGGATTAGATAGAAGGGATAGGCCCATGTTATTTGTCCTTTGAGTATGTTGTAAGGCCAAAATCTATGAGCTAGACATGATCGAGTACATGCCGACATTAAAATAGAAAATATGTTTAGGGATTCTCATATTATGCAAATTCCCTACTACTAGGAAGGACAACAATATCATGTTCCTCTATTTATACGAATTCAATCCAAAAGAATAAAAATTATTTTTTTAAAAATCGGAATATATGACCGCTATGTATTTATATTCTAACACGTGTAATAATAATATTTAGAATTTATTGAATTTGTTGCTACCTTTATAATATGTGCTGAATTTTGTTACTAATATATCATATTTTTCTTTCTAAGTTATTTTTAAATGTCATTGTGCTTACAATTTTTTTGTTGTATTATTTTAAAGCTTATGTTATTAAAACACATAATAATATAAGTACATAGTAATCCCAACAAATTATTTAGCCAATAGAAATGAAGGAAAACCTTTAGAGGTTATGGCCTTTTAATTTGGCACCTAGTAAGACAAATTTAATACTCAATAAACATTATAGTAAATAGGAAAACCATTTGTATCAATCGTTCATATCTAAGTTTGTAATGACGCATATCTAAATTTTCAAATTATTTACTTCGAGAGTAGATACAATGCCCTGGACAATGATGGAAGGCACATGGTGAACTTGCGGTGAATGTTGTGGGAGATTACAAGTTCGAATGCCATAATTTAGGAGACCCCAATCATTACGCGATTTTATTCCTCACAAGTGAAGACCACCCTTGAAACTTTCATACAGAAGATGAGTTCAAACAACAGGTCATGCACAATGACGCCACGTCTTGTGCAAGCTCAAAGATTGGTACACTTTCCACCGAACTAGACACCTGAATTTTGGAGGATTTCCTCTGACATTAGATATAATGTCATGGCCAATAATAACAAAAACATGGTGAACTTGCGATGAACACTAATGGAGATTGTAAGTGCGGACAATGTCATTCAAGAAACCCCAATCATCCTGCGATTGTCTTCCTCATAAAAGAAGACCACATCAAACACTTTCACATACGTGTTAGACTTCTAACAAGAGGTTATGCACAATGGCAACACTTCCCGTGCAAGCTCAAGGTCAGTTACTCCTTCCACCAATCATGCCCCTATGGAAAATGGGTTTCGTCCTGCAATAACATACGATGTAGACAAATTTCTTTTGTCTACAATTCTCCTCCTTGAATCCCCGTCTCTATGAAATATTTCCCCTTCATTCTTTCCTCTCTAACTTCTTTTAATCGTCCCTGCACCACTTGGGTGCAATTGCTAGTTAGTAACAGACAGCACCCTGCACAACCTTCAAAATTCTCTCAGCTAAAAGATCAGCGAAACATTCAATGAAAGAACAATCCTTTGCAAGAACAATGGAATCATCATATTTTCTAGGAAAAACCATGTTTTATTTCTTTTTTCTCATCGTGTCTGCTGTTTTAGTAAATCCAGAGGAAAGAGAAGCGCTGCAAAATTTACGTAAAATTCTCAACGTACAAAATTCTGAGTGGCCCGACGAGATTCGACCCTGCTATTGGTGGGGAATTACTTGTTGAGGCAACCACGTCATAGCACCAACATTCTGTGGTCTGCGAACTAACAACACTTGCCGCACGGTTCCCTTTGCGCTCACACGGCTAACCGCGTTGAAACACCTCGACCTAAACAACGCCACGTTACAGGCTCGAATCCCACAGTGGCTAGGCAACTTAAGAAATCTGCATACTCTGAGATTATTTGACAACAATCTTGCAGGCCCAATACCACCGCAGCTTTCCAGGCTTCCCAACATCATATCGCTGGATTTATCACACAACAATTTCACAGGAACTTTTCTGGTCGTCATCTTGAATTTGGCTGACTTGATGACCCTCAATCTGGTAGCCAGCTGCTTCAGGAGGCCTCTTTCTCGGTCGATTAAAAATCTCATTAGAATGCATAAATTTTTTTGTGAAGAGAGGCATCTATTTTGGACAATAGTAGCTCCCAATCCTCAAGATTTGCATCTGCATTTCGTATGTTGAGAAAGAGGTTGCAAAACCTGATTTGTGAAGGATTCTGGTAGAAAATTGTGTGGAGGGTCATCGATACAGAGAAGCTTTGCAAACATGTTGAGCCGTAAGAAGTTCTTGTATACATGGATTTGTCGTTGATAAGAGGAAGTTCACCAAAGTCAACAATGAGAATGATGGAGCATTTGTCAAATGCTTCGTTCTTCTTTTTGAGGAACCCCTCCCTTGGACACTGATCAATAAGGAACATCAAATTTGGTCCTATGAATCTCATTTCATCAATCTGAATGTACCTTATATCGTTTATAGGTATATGCAAACATGCATGAATGATGGACCCACAAATGGTGAAAGATGTAACACCTGTTGGAGTGAGCAATAATAATGGAGGGGATGTTTGAATTGAAGTTGAAGATAATGCTATTTGTATCCTCTTAATGAGGAATGAATTCCCTATACCTGTAGTTCCTTGAATGATCATATTCAAAGGAGAATGTTTATCTTGGCGATTGTAGTGGTGAAGAATAATGTTGAGGGAAAGTTATTTTGTTGACAAGGGGGATTCCCAATGCAAAGTGGAAGGTTTTATTTGAGGGAAAATGTGGCTTTCTCGATTGAGGGATATAAAAGTATACATAGGCTCTTGTAATGAACATGAAAAAAAAGAGGTCTAGTTGTGATGAAGAAGAAAAAGTTGAAGGAACATTGGAGAAACATTGTAGGAGGTGAGGGCATTTAAGACACGGAATGAAGGACACATTATGGAGTGGAAAAACAAATACCAAAAATAGTTTGTAGATGGAAAGTGCATTTGTCAATCAAGGGGAACCAAAGGAAGAGAAATAAGTGTCCTTCACTACATATATAGGCCCATTTCCACTAATATCTTTGGAAGTTAGTGATGAAAAGGATGCACAAAGAGGAAAATATTTTGAGTACTATGAAAGTTGTATTGTTTTTTACAAATATATTGGTTAGGGCATTCTCCATGCTAACCCAATCAAAATTTGTAATTAGATGCAACCATTTTCATTTTGGAAATGTATTTAGCATCACCTCGTCATTATTCCATGTTCTTAATAGTCATTGAAATGGGGGGATTTCCATGTGGATATTCTTACACTTAAGCTATTTTGAAATTTTGGTGTATTGATAATAAATTATTGTGTTTGTAACAATGATAGTGACCATTACCTACATCTACTTGTGATGGCATAGTTCAATCTAGTAAAAACTATATTATTGATTATAAAGATCGAAAAGCAAAAATTGGTAACTTGAAAATATAATGAATATTATATAGAATTGAAATCCTTAATTTGTTTGACCATTTGGGATGGATTAGATAGAAGGGATATGCCCATGTTATTTGTCCTTTGAGTATGTTGTAAGGCCAAAATCTATGAGCTAGACATGATCGAGTACATGCTTGATATTAAAATAGAAAATATGTTTAGGGATTCTCATATTATGCAAATTCCCTACTACTAGGAAGGACAACAATATCATGTTCCTCTATTTATACAAATTCAATCCAAAAGAATAAAAATATATTTTTTTAAATCGAATATATATGACCGCTATGTATTTATATTCTAACACGTGTAATAATAATATTTAGAATTTATTGAATTTGTTGCTACCTTTATAATATGTGCTGAATTTTGTTGCTAATATATCATATTTTTCTTTCTAAGTTATTTTTAAATGTCATTGTGCTTACAATTTTTTTGTTGTATTATTTTAAAGCTTATGTTATTAAAACACATAATAATATAAGTACATAGTAATCCCAACAAATTATTTAGCCAATAGAAATGAAGGAAAAACCTTTAGAGGTTATGGCCTTTTAATTTGGCACCTAGTAAGACAAATTTAATACTCAATAAACATTATAGTAAATAGGAAAACCATTTGTATCAATTGTTCATATCTAAGTTTGTAATGACGCATATCTAAATTTTCAAATTATTTACTTCTGAGAGTAGATACAATGCCATGGACAATGATGGAAGGCACATGGTGAACTTGCGGTGAATGTTGTGGGAGATTGCAAGTTCGAATGCCATAATTTAAGAGACCCCAATCATTACGCGATTTTATTCCTCACAAGTGAAGACCACCCTTGAAACTTTCATACAGAAGATGAGTTCAAACAACAGGTCATGCACAATGATGCCACGTCTTGTGCAAGCTCAAAGATTGGTACACTTTCCACCGAACTAGACACATAAATTTTGGAGGATTTCCTCTGACATTAGATATAATGTCATGGCCAATAATAACAAAAACATGGTGAACTTGCGATGAACACTAATGGAGATTGTAAGTGCGGGCAATGTCATTCAAGAAACCCCAATCATCCTGCGATTGTCTTCCTCATAAAAGTAGACCACATCAAACACTTTCACATACGTGTTAGACTTCTAACAAGAGGTTATGCACAATGGCAACACTTCCCGTGCAAGCTCAAGGTCAGTTACTCCTTCCACCAATCATGCCCCCTATGGAAAATGGGTTTCGTCCTGCAATAACATATGATATAGACATTTCTTTTGTCTACAATTCTCCTCCTTGAATCCCCGTCTCTATGAAATATTTCCCTTCATTCTTTCCTCTCTAACTTCTTTTAATCGTCCGTGCACCGCTTGGGTGCAATTGCTAGTTAGTAACAGACAGCACCCTGCACAACCTTCAAAATTCTCTCAGCTAAAAGATCAGCGAAACATTCAATGAAAGAACAATCCTTTGCAAGAACAATGGAATCATCATATTTTCTAGGAAAAACCATGTTTTATTTCTTTTTTTCTCATCGTGTCTGCTGTTTTAGTAAATCCAGAGGAAAGAGAAGCGCTGCAAAATTTACGTAAAATTCTCAACGTACAAAATTCTGAGTGGCCCGACGAGATTCGACCCTGCTATTGGTGGGGAATTACTTGTTGAGGCAACCACGTCATAGCACCAACATTCTTTGGTCTGCGAAAACAACACTTGCCGCACGGTTCCCTTTGCGCTCACACGTCTAACCGCGTTGAAACACCTCGACCTAAACAACGCCACGTTACAGGCTCGAATCCCACAGTGGCTAGGCAACTTAAGAAATCTGCATACTCTGAGATTATTTGACAACAATCTCGCAGGCCCAATACCACCGCAGCTTTCCAGGCTTCCCAACATCATATCGCTGGATTTATCACACAACAATTTCACAGGAACTTTTCTGGTCGTCATCTTGAATTTGGCTGACTTGATGACCCTCAATCTGGTAGCCAGCTGCTTCAGGAGGCCTCTTTCTCGGTCGATTAAAAATCTCATTAGAATGCATAAATTTTTTTGTCGTGGATTCTTGTGACTCTTACAAAGCGGTTTTACAATTGCTGCCTTAACAAATAAAACTACCAGCGGATTTATAAGGTGCTTTTTTTAACACGTGTGTGGTCGAGATGTGCCTGAGAACTATGTCTGTGCAGCAAACATAACCGTTCTAGCTTGCATAGCACCCACATGTTTGTGCGACATTTCATTCATCCGCCACTGCTGGGTTTCCGAGTTTTTATTTGTTTGCTGTTTGTTGTTGGACAGTCCATTATCTTCTTCTTTGAATCGTTTGTTGCCAGGACCGCCACCATTGCATTAAAGGTTGTTGCTTTGTCCCGTCTTTGCTTTTGTTTACCCTGTTTTTGACTTTACAAGTAAATGTAACTACTACAATGGCTTGCTTCATAACAATGTAAAATGATGGGATTTTTTCCATGAAAGGAGGGAAGAGACGATGGCCTTTGACCAGGCCTTAATCAATTTTCCCCATGTTCAATTATCTTCCCATGTTTCTACCGTAGCAACAAAACCTCTGCCCTTCGAACTGCCTGCCATGGAAGCATAATTACCCCCTGCTGAGGCCCCAAAAACGTTTCGGTTGGTCAAGCAAGACATTGATTATACCTGCAACCGCCATTCGGTTAGTATAACCAACAAAATTAAAATCCAAATAACGAATAAAAGAGAATGTTTGTCAAATACAGAGGCAGAAGAAATAGGTCTGAACATGAAAGGTGAGAAACAATAGTGGGAGGAAGGGTATAAATATTAGTTATTTTGATCCCCACCATTCTACGACCGCTCCTCCCTGACATGTCCCACGGGCGCTGAGGGAAATAATTGGGCGTCAAACGAGTCTGAGGGTTGTGGTTCAGTGTTAGTCGCCAATGGTGTGGCAGGTGGTGGATTCATTCATGGGCAGACTCTCTATATGATAGTTCTTTTGGAGCACCTGTAACAAACGAAGTTTAGGGGTGGAACCCAAAGTAGCCATATCTAATGAAAATATTATTACCATTTTGCTTAGGCCTCTCAACTGGTCTTTATCTAGGGGGGATTCATTATCTAGGAAATATCCTAGCACATATATTGAGATAATTAAAATTGATAAAATCAAAGTCAATATACCAGTATACATTAGGGGTTGAAAGGGTTTAATTAATTAATATTTAGAATTAGGTATTGGGGGTAGGTTACAACTTGAACCCTAGTTTTAAAAACTAATTACCTTAAAATTGCAAAAGGAGTTTGGTTATGAAATTAAATTATAATATCTTTTTGAATAAGGAAATCTCAATTAGGAGATTCTTAACCAAGAAATAATAATATGGTAGGAAACTGGGATTGAGTATGTTTTTCAACACAAATGATATTATTTTACTATCTTAATTATTTGAAGAACTATTGATAAATGATTAAAGTTTAACATTAAGGTAATTGGTCTCAAATGGCTTCAAACTCTCTTTCTATAGAAAATGTGTATTAAGAAAATAATCATTGAGTGGGAAACATGATATATTTTATGTTTCATATATTAGGGTAGAAATAAAAAGGGGTAAATAAAATTGTAATGGAAAAATGGGTAAGTAAGGTACATGGAAAAATAGGGGTATTATCAATTGAATAATTGAAGGTAAAAACTAGAATTAAGGGTATTCATTAATACCCTTCGAACGAACGTGATATACAATAATTTTACTAAGTGAACCCCCCGTGTCTTTATCGGTCCATACTATTTTAATCCCATACTTGTCCTCAGAATAAGGTAGAATTTATGAAGACAAAATTTGCGAGGAAAATGTATCCCAAAATATTAAATGCATTGATGTTCAAAACGGAGAACAACACAGTGGAAATAGGTAGATAATCATTACAATCATGAGGGCTTGCATTCTATGAGAAATGAGATAAATATTTCGTATAGGTAGAGCTTCAATTTTTTTAAATAACTTATTTCACCCAAAGAAATAGCTACTGGACACTGTAGACACCAAAATTGGGTCACACTCCCCTTGATCCCTCATCAAGTAATCACCCCAACACATTCACCTAACCATGACCCCTTTCATCCCACTATAATATTAATTTAATTAAATTAATTCATTATCCCACAATATTTATTATTTTAATATCCTAATTGAGATAATACCTACACATCCACCTCACCTAGACACCTCATCTAGCCACCTCACCCTAAGACCTATTCTTAGTATGTTGCCATACCTAACTAAGACCTACCCAAACCCTAAAAATCAAAGCCTATATTCCCTCTAACCACATTCCCACCCATGAGAAGAAAGCTTCCATTCTATTCCGTAGAGCAAAACGGGTGAGATCCAAGAAAATCAAGGGATCTCGCCGGTTTAGTAAACCTAGGAAATCCCGCCTAACCAACGTTGGTTACCCTAAACTGCCGTCGGTCAACCCGAAACCGCGGTCGGTTACCATTTAACCCCCAAAACAACCTTATTTCGAGGTTAACACATTTTTTGAGTGGTTGGGACATTTTCTGAGAGTTTGTGACATCTTATGAGAGAGAGATACAAAATAGAGCTGCATGCAAGTAAAACTAGTATTAGTACACGCATTAGAGCATCCATAGCCAACACCAAGCACCCATAGAGCCATCTTCCTTCACAGAAACATCTCAAGAAGCGCCAACACCATACAAGGTTCCTTCCATCTCGATCATCCACCATTACTAACTGCACATCAAGTTTGTACAAATGGTAAGTTCCTTGTTAATCAACATACATCCATTTATCATTTGATAGATTATTTTACTTCGTCATTAGTTTCTACTCTCATTTCATTCCCCCACCATTTACCTACATGCAAACTTGACCATCCTTTTGTCCACACCCTCAACTGCTCATACTCGGATATCAATCATTCCCGCACACTGAGACCCACATGAGCCTCGACCATTGTCCTTCCATTTCAATCTAACCTCGATCTCGCACCCCACCGAAGTTTTCACCGAGTTTCTGTACTCATGACTATACCAAATACCCCAAACCACCTGAATCTCATTTTGACCAGCACAGATTACCACGACCCGCACTCGACCTTCGATTTTGTCATAGCTTAGCCTGTTTGTGAACGAATTTGATTATTGTAGAAGAATGAGATACTTAAATCATTTTAACTACAATAGGATTTCCTTTATTGATAGCATTAAGTTGTCTTAAACAAAGGATTGACAACCGTCCAGAAGTATCACACTTCTGGATCTAGCTTACGCTGTTGGCGAGTCCACCGCATATATCTTCGTTTAACTTTTATTTGGTGGTATTGTTATCCATTTCGTAGTTCCTCCAAGCAAAAAGGAAGCTCTCATGATCAGATTTGGATCAAGAAGTCATACGCGCAACAACCTATAACCAAAGATCTTAATGTATTCCTTCTAGCCCTTTACCCTTATTTGTTTCATTAACATTCAAAGAAACGATCTAGAATCGTGTGAAACATTTTGGCAAGCTCGGTGGGACCCATTTGGGTTTCCTTGCATTTCTTCATTCCTAGGTGAAAAAATTGCATGTTTATTTCCTTTCTACAAGGTTCTCACATTAAAATTTCTCCCTTGGAATCTTCTTTTCTTCTATTGTCTAAAAGCAATCATGTGTTGGTGCTTTAAAACAAACATTTCTTTCCTTTCATTAGTATCGCATTAGTGAAAGAGCATTCCTTCTCCTGTTCATCATTTGTGTCATCGAATTCCACATTTCAATTTGGGTTTAAAAATCATTTCATTTCATTCTACCTTTCTGCATTAGCTCACATTAATTGAGGGCAACCTATATGCTGGAAGTCATGCCCAACTGATGGTTGACAAACGAATCGTAGAAAGCACATTTTCTTCTTTTTTGAGTCTAAACCAAACCGCACAAGTTCAAATATACACACATTCTTAAACAACATCCTACCTAGTAGCATCTATCCGTGATCATACAATCTAGTTGGTAGGTACTCCCACTTTCTACGTACCTCGCTGTCATATCTCGAGAGGATGGCCCACCCCTGCCATAACATACCTGAAACCTCTCCTTGTAGATCTCCTTTTTCATAGGAAGCCATCCTCACCAAAAATTCTATTCTAAAATTCATGAGTCAATCCTAAAATAGCTTAAGCTAAACAAACACAACAGAAAAAGAACTCTTAGGATCGTATTTTTCTTAGCGTTTCTGCTTGGCTTGCATTTTTGAGGTGAGAGGATTTCGTTCTTCATTTTTTCTTATTTCCCCTACACGCTCCATATCACAGGTTGGTGTATTCCATCTTCATCCGAGTATGCGTGGACCATATTCTCATCATTCTCGCAATGGGTTTGATAACATGCCTAATTTGAATTCACAACCACTTTTTCTTCATCTCTCGTTTTAATTTCACAAGAATCGCATCGATTACCCTCGTGATCATCGGTTTAACCCAAATGCACATCGCCATCGTCCCTTTGTAAACCTTCTAAAAGGACACTTGATTCACCTTCTTGTTTTGTTTAGTCTTTATCACTCTTGTCATATCCACTATCTTGATAACCTTCATCAAAGATCTTGCATACTTGCCAAATTATTGGCCTTTTGTCTTATTTTGACAAATTGTCCATTTTCTACAAGAATCGACCATGGTTAACTATGACTAGCGCGCTTTGTCATAATCGGCATCGGTTAGACTATATAATTTACCACCGACATTTTTCCCCAATTCACCTACCACCACCTATTTTCTCGCCGATCCTACCCAACCCATCACTATCGCCACAGGGGACGAGGAGTTCACATGACTCCCGGAACAAAACCCCGTTGCCTTGCAATTTTAATTTATCTCACTTGTCCAGGGCCGAGATGCCTCGAGTTAGTTGATATATGGCATGCTCGTATCTACCCCCAACACTTGCTCCTAATTTTGCTCCATCCTCTCGCAAGCTCCGCACCGCCCGCACTCCGCCTTACCCCTAGTCATTTCACAAATGGGCTCTATACTCGATGTGACTTCAAAGCATCTGCCACATCTATTGCACCCGCTACATCCACTATACCTTCGCCAACCAACCACAACATAACTTCATCTGCACTTATTACCTCACATATACCCGTAGCTACATAACCACCCTCGATGTCGGTGACCCCTAACCCTTTTCAAAATGTTGTTCTTTCTATTCCATAATCCTTGGCCCCCATTGCCACTAGGGTCACCACGACCCTTCCACCTCCATATACGTACTATCAGCAGCCTCATGTTTCATCTATTGTTCATTCTGGGTACGTGCCCCCTATTTCACTTCCTCCTTCTCAATCTACCTATATGGCAGCACCATATACTGGAATGCCACCTCCATCATATGCCCAACACCAACCACCTTTCGCTACAAGAGGTACCCATACATCACAACCTACCAACGACCTAATCAAGTTAATGATGGACAAGATGCAGATGTTACAGGCATTAGTTTCTGGTACACACAATTCTCTCACCTACGATGAGATTTGTAATGAGCCTATCCACCCATCCATTCCTATTCGTCCATATCCCATGCATTGGGAAATGCCTAAATTTAACTCGCTTCAATAGTAAAGAGGACCCACAACAACACTTGTTGTCTTTCAAACATATTTGTTATCTGATCACCCATGATGATGCTTTGCTCCCGAGGACCTTTCCCATGTCCCCGATTGGACCCGAGTTAGATTGGTATAGTGGGTTACCCAAACATTCTATCTTCTCATTTAACCGGTAGCTCAAGCCTTCTTGGATCAATTCTCCATCAATGTTGTTAAGAAGGTTACCATGACCAACTTCTACTCCATGCGTCAATACGATATGACGATGAATCTATCACAAATTTTATCACTCGTTGGCATAGCCTGATCAATCAACTCACATTCCAACTACCACAGACCAAACTCATAGAGCTCTTCACATGGGCTTGTGCTAGACATATCTCACCAACCTCTGCAGGTGCAGACTTTTACACCTTTGATGAGGCATTCACCATGGCACGAAAGCTAGAGATTCAGGCCATCAAAGAGAAGAAAATTCAACTACGCAATAAAAACTTGGTATTTAAGTCAAATGATACCTATTATTCTTCGAAACCACAGAAAAATTATCCAAAATCCAAAGGAACCGCTACACAGTGGTACTCAAAGCCAATCCAACTCATCCCTCAAATTAGGCTAACCCCTCATCCAATATCTCATTTGTTTAGACTTTTCAATTTAGACGGAACAACGGAAATACACCCCAATTGAGGAACCTTATTCTTCTCGTCTTATAAAATCTCATTAAAGTTGGGGCCATTACTCTTCCTCCTATAAAACCACTCACCGGTTTTGACTGCTCACCCCACACCCGTGTGGTGCAAAGAACACGATTTCTATAATTATCATCGAGTAAAGGTCATAGTGATGGCAATTGCATCACTTTCAAAAAAATTGTCCAAGAAATGCTCGAAAGAGGCGAGTTGACCTTGGATAACCCTAACGCACCGCCAACCAAAATATACACATCTTCAAGAAACCATTTCCTAATCATGACCCATCTTAGATCAAACCAGAGAGACCTCAACTCATGATAGCCATACCCGTGATGTCCACGCTATTTTCAGCGAGGTACCCATTGCTTCCCAATTACCTCATATTATTTCCATCGAAGAAATCCTATCCCGAAGTCCTCCACCTACACTTAAACCCGCTTCACCTATTCCTCCACCCATAGAGGAAGAACCTTCATTCCCTTCCTCACCCGTGAAGGAGCCTCTTGTTAACATCGAGATTATTTCATCTTTAGCTTCTCCATTACCCATAGTACATCTTTGACCCGCAGAGGAGCACCCTGTCATCTCCTCCACCCATCAATGATCTAGTAGAGATGCCATTGCCACTAGGTGACCACTCGCATCACCCACCCAAGATCCTACAAACTTACTTTTGACTCATACCCACGGAGGTCGAAGTTAGAAAATTCCCGTCGTTGAAACAAATTTTACGGAATTGCCCTTGATCCTCACAACCTCACCCACAACAGTGCCTTTCTCACACTTAGCCGATCACCTAGATTATGTGGATAGAGCCTTACTTTGGGGGCGTCTTCTACTCCCTGTCTCAACACAAATGCAAATGTCACTTGCTGACACTTCCACTATCTACCCAAAAATATTTCAGCCAATCAAACCAAACACAACCAAAACTATCAAAAATTCTTCCACGATACCACTCATGGATCAACTCACATCCCTACCCATAACCCAACATGCATCTAACACCAAACCCACACCTACATCATCTTCCTTGCCTAAGTCTATTACTACCTTAGGGGTCATCCCAACCACTAGCCTTACTCATCGACCCATCAAATTAGATTTAGCTACGTCCTCCAAGGCCAATAACAAACCTACTTTGACACCCAAACAAGAACCAATTCCGTAAATCTCGTACTCCAACCTCACCGATCACACCTTCATCACCTTCACCCTTTTCGCTTGTCTTAGGACCTCACCCTTCTAAAGACGGTTAAGAAACCTCCACCCATCGGTAAACTAAAAACGAAGTAGCCTATTCCACCCTCACAGACCTCTGCCATATCCAAGCACCCGACATGACTCTTTCCCACACCCGCGATGTCCTTACCACCCATACCTCCAATATCATTGATCACTTCTTCACTACCCATAATGCTTCAGTCCCTTTCCCTCACACCTCCTGCACGACCCGCGCCATCTACCTTCACAGCACCAAAATTATCCTCGTGGGTAACTCGCCCTCTTCCACCATCTGAATTTACCTTTAGACTTCATGTGCCCATATCACCTTTACCCAAGAAGGTACTACCTAAAACCAAAAATCCGCTACCCCCACTAAGGTAGTCAAACCAACCCCACATTCTCTTTTTGGTCCATCTACCATACCCTTATCCAAGCAAACACGATCAACACCTAAGACCACACCAACACCTAAAACCATAGCTTGACCTACTCCCCTCGGGTAAAGACTCGGCCTCTACATTCAACCGCACCTACACCCAAACCCACTTTCACTTCCCATTGTGATCCACTAGCAGGATCCTATGCCAAAATTTTAACCAACCTCCTTGAAACTTCTGTCATCACATTACCACTGCTCAGACCTTATGACCCTCTCAAGCCCAAACCAAAGGGGTTTGATGACACCAAAATTTGTGCCTACCATCGTGTGCCAGGACATGATGTAGAGAATTGTAAGGATTTGAAGAACGTTCTTATCCAATTGTGTCCTCCTCGAAGAAAACTTTGACGATGATGATCTTCTCGATGAGGACCCCATTTCACCAACACCCATTCCCATAGTTCTCCCCCATTACCCACTCAACGACCGAGACCACCACCTCCACAACTCCTAGAGCCACCCCCAAGATTTGAAATTAACATGGTTCGCATCAACGAACTCTTGCCAAACCTCCACCCAAATGTCAGTGTGCCCAGCTCATCTCACAAGGTTCCTTCCCACCACTTGGCTTTTTCCCCTCTTGTCGCTATACTTTTCATGGCTCACCTACTTCACCTACCTCCCCACCTCAAATCAACATGATCCACGTTGCTACCCATGCTCAGAAGGACAAAGGAAAGGAAAAGGCAACCAACCCACCAACCAATCCTATACCCAACATACCATCTGCACCCACACCTAAAATCACTATCTATGGCCCCACATATCCTATTTCTAATGGGGTCACACACCGCACGATGCTCAAACAACTACACCAATCCCCCCTCAAAATTTCCCTATATGACCTCATCCAAACCTCAAAATCCCATCGTCAAGCTCTCATGGAGGTTCTTCAATCTATTGAGGTTTTACCCAATGACCCTACACCTGTAGCCTCCATTATTACACCTCATCATGTCACCTCTCTCACCAAATTACCACCTTCATCTACACCTCCACCTACTCACCAAGTGGCCACACTCAGTTTCTCAAATGAATAGATCCCACTACACTAAACCGATGACCCGATCTAGCTCTCTTCATCTACATCCACATTGATGATATACATGTACAACATGTTATGATCAATGGGGGCGCTAAAGATTAAAATCATCTCCTCCCATGCATTTTCCCAAATGTGCATACCCGAAAATTGCATGCATAAACATCCTGTCATGTTGCGTTCCTTCAATAACGCTATTACCTCTACACTAGGCACCATCATCCTCTATGTTCGTGTGGGCCCCCGCACTATTCTAGAATCATTTTACATCTTGGAGGGGGAATTTCAATATAACTTGTTGCTTAGTAGACCGGATTCATGTCATGGGTCAGTGTCCCTTCCACTTTGCATCGTTGTATAAAGTTGGAGCATGAAGGACACACCTATACCGTTTCAGTTGACCCATCCCCTTTCAAAACTTGCAACATGATTTACCGACCCAATGACGTGCTTATACCCATCTAAGCATCTACCTCCACAACCATTGCCACATCACCTACACCGACCCTCACTAGTGCAGCCGCTACCTCAACCACACCTACATCCTCCATTCCCACCATTTCCACAACCTCCACTTCCGAAGCATCACCTCCCACTCCATTAGCCCCACCTCCGAGCCAACCTCTGACACATCGTCTATTCCAGCTACCCACATACCAACCACCGATCCCTTGGAAGGAATTTTTCAATGCCTCACTCTAGGGGAGTATCGCCTATATAGTGTCAACACATTCCTTACTTCGCAAGAGTATGGAAGTCTTCAACAACACTCTCGCTATGATCACGATATAAGAACACCTCCTTTATGGTCCTTCCCACCTTCGTACAAATTTCACCTATGGGGGACTTGATATTACCACTTATATACCGAACCATCAACACAAACCCGCCCATTTTCCACCGACCTCTAGTCACTCACCAATCACTGCTTCACCCACACCTTCGCACCGATGTGCATGAAAGGGCGGTTTCGCTTTGGATTTTATGAGCAAGGATTCCATACTATTATTCGATGTACTACTTATAAGCATAACGACCGTAGTGGTATCAGATTTGCTAAACCACCTACCAAGAAGGCCCGCATTGAACTCATTGAGGACATCAACCCTTCTCCACCTTCTTCACCACCATCACCACCTTCGCCGACAGAGTCAATGGATCTAGAATCCATTCCTCCTAATTTTTTTCATAAAACCATCTCCTTGGGGCCTCTGACTTATCAATGTGAAGACGAGGCTCCCTCTTCTCTTCCCTTTTTGTATCCTCGAAATGATCGATGACGATACACCTTCGATTAACGTAATTCAATGCCAAGATGACGAATCTATACTTACCTACCTTGGTGCTAAAGACTCATATATTCATTGGTTGTTACCATATGAGATGCAAACCATGTTGAATGAATCGACTATCGAAATCAACATTCATACTCAAGATGACCCTCACATTCTAAAGATAGGAAAATCTTTAGATCTTCTTTCAAAACAGAAGCCATTAATTCTTTTCTCAAAGATCATAATCACGCTTTCGCATGGTCTTATTTAGGCATGCCCGGTATTGACCCCACCATAGTGGTCCATAATATCGTAACTATTCCCGATGCCAAACCCATCAAACAAAAGTTGCGGAAAATGCACCCTCGCATTACGCTTCTAGTCAAAGAAGAACTTCAACGTCTTCTTTCTGTGTCCTCCATTTTTCCCATTGATTATCCCAGGTGGATTTCTAACATTTTCCCTATCACTAAGGTGACAGGGGGACTTCACATTTGCAAGGATTTCCGCTACCTCAACCTAGCCTGCCCAAAAGATGACTTTCCTCCACCCTTGGTATTGACCAACCAAGGTTGACCTTACCGCTGGTCACGAGTTATTATCCTCATGGATGGTTTCTCAGGTTATAAACAAATATTTCTTGCCCCAGAGGATCAAAACAAAACCACATTCATTACCCCTTAGGGGACCTTCTGCTATTGAGTCATGCCTTTTGGCCTTAAAAACGTTGGTGCCACATGTCGGCGCCGGCTATGACTTACATCTTCCATGATATCATGCAGCATATACTAGAGGATTACGTAGGTGATCTCCTGGCCAATTCTAAGTGCCACTCTGAACACCTCACCATCCTCAAAGCCATCTTTGACTGCCTCATTAAATATTGTGTTCGCCTTCAGCCCAAGAAATGCGTCTTCGCAGTTCTCTCGGGAAATCTCCTGGGATTTATCGTCTCATTACGTGGTATAGAGGTTGACCCTGCTAAAGTCAAGGCCTTCCTCAAAATTCCTCCACCCACTAATCTTAGGCATTTTCTTATCCTACGGGGTAAGTTGCAATCTATTTTCCATTTCATTTCACAATTGTCAGATTGGTGTCAGCCATTTCATCACCTTCTCAAAAAGGATGTCTCCTTTAAATGGGATGATGATTTCCACAAAGCTTTTGAGGCCTTAAAACAATACCTTCTCCAACCACCCGTACTCATTCCACCTAAAGATGATCAACCCTTCTACCTCTACATCTCAGCTACCAATCACTCCTTAAGGCCATGCTCGCTCATCGTGATGAACAACACAGGGAGCAGGTAGTTTATTACATCAGTCGTACTCTTTTAGACTAAGAAACTTGATACACCCATGCCAAAAAAATCTCGCTTAGCCTTAGTTTTTGTTGCCACAAAACTCTACCATTACCTACTTAATCACAAAACTTATGTTGTGACCAACACCGACCCCTTACACTTCATGTATGCCAAACCATACCGAATCAATGAGATGCATGTTGGCTTATTCTTTTAGCCAACCTCGACCTCGAATTCATCCATCAAAAGTCCATCAAGGGCAAATCTATTACCGACCAATTGGTGAGGCACCTGCTTTACGGGATCAACCTTCTAACTTTGACTTCCCAGATGAGTCAATTGCTACCCTTTCCCTAGACAAACCCGCTTACCAAATGAAACTCTTCTTCGATGGTTCCAAGTGTCAGCATGGGGGTGGGGAAGGTGTTATCCTCATTCCACTTGATGGTGAACCTATTCCTTTATCTTTAAAACTTGATTTTGATTGTACAAACAATATTGCCAAATACGAAGCGCTTGTATTAGGTCTCCAAGCTGCCTATGCCTTAGATGTTAAGATGATCAACATCTTTGGTGATTCTGAATTGGTCATAAACCAACTCAATGGTGTATACCAATGTCATAACGAGACACTTCAAAAGTATAAATATCACGTGGACATAATTTTTATCACCTTTGACCGTTATGACCTCCAAACCATTCCCAGCTCGACCAAAAATTTGTAGAATCCATGGCCTCGCTTGGCCTCTCAAATCCTCGCTTCACTGCGCCGATTCTAAAATCTTTTTCACCATACAAAGACTCTAATCACCCTCTTATTTACTTCGTGAGGTTTACTCCATCGAAACCACTACTCCCGACTCCGAGTGATCTTTGGTATAAACAATATTCGACTACCTTTCTCTCTCCATTTTACCTCCCGACCTCACTCATGCTGCATAACGTGCCTTTCTTAAAAAGGTCTCTTGTTATGTCATCATGGGTGGCCTCCTATATAAGAACATATTCAATGACATTCTCTTACGGTGCCTTACGAGTTCTGAAATTCCTTATACCATTAAGGAAGTTCATGATGGCATATGTGGGGGTCACTTCAGTGGCCTTGCTGTTACTAAGCGTATTCTTTGCCTAGGATATTACTGGCTGAACCTTAACCATGATTGTTGCGACTATGTTAAGCATTGTGTAAAATTCCAACAACATGCCAACCTTCATCATACACCCAATCATGCCTTACAGGTCACCCGTGACCTTTGGCCCTTCTCTCAATGGGGTTTGGATCTTTTCAAAGAGATCAATCCCCATTCTTCATAATGACATCAATGGATCATCATTGCCACCAAATATTACACAAAATGGGTTGAAGCCATACCCCTCATCTCCACGAAAGTTGAGAAAATATGTGATTTCATCAACCATCACATCATCTCGCCACTTTGGTCTTCCATATCACCTCATCATTGAAAATGGAAAACAATTCAAAAATAAAACCCTGCAAAAACTTTACGACACCTTCGGCATTCAGCTAAGTTTCTTGTCACCTTATTACCCACAAACTAATGGCCAAGCCAAATCCACTAAAAACCCTAAACAAAATTCTCATGAAAGTAGTTAACTATACTAGAAAGGACTCGCATACACACATTCCTTTCGCTCTCAGGGCATACCGCACTAGTATTCACAATTCCACTGCTGCCGCACCTTTTCACTTTCTACGGTGCGCAGGGTTGTTCTACCTCTCAAAGTCCAGATTCCCTCACTTCACATTTCTCTCCATGACATGCTCAATGATGATGAATTTCATCAGGATTGTTTAGCACAACTTGAGTTATTAGATGAATGTCGTCTTAACGCTCTTGACCACCTTCAAGTTTACCAAAAACATATCAAACGTGCCTATGAAAAATGTGTCCATGAACAAACCTTCCAAGTCGGTGACCTTGTCCTAAAATAAAATCAACATGTAACCAAAGAAGAAAAAAGTAAACGGGAAAATTTTCTCCTAATTGGCTTGGACCATACATCGTGACTCATACTTATGGATCAGTGCTTATCATTTATCTTCACTCGAGGGTAAACTCGAACCAAATCCCCTTAATGCCTTGCAACTTTGATAAATTTTTTGTTGACTTTTAGTCCTACCTCACCTTCTACCTCTTTCCATGCTCGTCCCTTGAGTGCTATCCACTTCCTACGCCATCACCAATGATTAAATAAGAATCATGTGCATACCCATCACTTTTTATCTTCTCTTAATTATGTGTACCATGGCATTGCACATTGCATGATTCCCATGGATAATTTTTGTCTGCCTTTAGATGAGATCCCATGGTCGCTTTCACCCTCGCTTTACGAACAAGAATCCAATTCTTCACCTTAGTCTTGTCCATGACTTAAAAGCCCTCACATGGGATCCAAATCCTTGAGTCAAACTTCCAATAAAGAGATGACTCCCTCAAAGGGAAAATTTTCTCTCTCTGAATCACTTCTATAAATAGACTCGCTCCTCGAAGGATAGCTATGTAAAACTCTTTAAAAAAGTGAGAGAGAATCAAGCTTCCCTCATTGATCAGCTTTGTGAAGACCTTAAGAAGCTAATTTCCTCATCCCATATAGACTTCCCGCATCAATAAGTCTATCTCAAATACAAGTCAAAACAAACAACTTTCGTCATGGACTTGACCATTGTGACCTTGGATATCTTGTCACAAAGGCATGCTACCTAGTACCATATAAAATACTAACCACTTTTCACCCTCTTACCATTTGCACTTTCATTTCCTACCCCCTCAAGGGCCTCGTGGAACCATGAAATTTGGTGGTCATGTGACTAATTTTCACCTTTCGAATAATCCATCATTCAATGTCTTTATGGTCTTACGTTCATTAGTCTATCTCGGGTGTGATCTACTGATTATGATCCTAACCAATCGTGTGGCTTTCTTGCCTCCTCTTATCATTTTAAATCGCTTAATTACATATTGATTACCTTATACAGATTAGCTTCTCGACGCTTATCTTTAGGTACCTTTTCCTCTTTCATCAATTCCAAATAACCCATACCAATGTGCCCACAATCTACCCATACCTAATAGACCTAGACTCAATCATGCCTAAAACCTACCAACTCATTCTCATACCTCCTTGCATTCTTCCCTAGCTTATGGGATAACTACATCGGCTTGAGGTCCCTTTTCGTCGGACTATGTAGGAAAAAATCTGAGGGCACGAGGCCCTTGCAGTTAGCTTGGAAAATATCTACCCCTAACCAATTCACCTTCCATTTTCATAAATCATGATCTATCCTTGTTTGATTTCTTTTTATATCAATAATTAGAAATTAAAAACCAACATACAATAATTTTTTTCACCTTTATCATCATCCAACATCCATCCATTATGTCTACCATTTCTTTACCACTATCATGCATGTATTAACACATCTTAAATATGACCCATATCATCATTCAATGGAAATTAATGAATTAAAACCTCAACCAAACCTAACTCAATCCATGCCTAAACCACAAATTTGACTCAATCCATACCTATGACCTGAGTCAATCCATGCCTAAACCACAAACTTGACTCAATCCATGTCTAAACCACAAACTTGACTCAATCCATGCCTAGACCACAACCTAACTTGATCCATGCCTATGACTTGACTCTATCATGCCTACACTACTTGATTTCCATCACATATACACATCAAAATAGCAAGATAACCACAACCATGTATACACATAATGACCATAATCATCATCATCATCATTATCACCTCTATAAATAAAAATATCCAAATGTATACATAATCTCAAAATATCTTTGCACGCAGGATTTGCAGACATATAATTAAATCTCCCAAAATCTCATATACACCTCACCATCTTTGGAAAACAGCCAGTATATGATAAAAATATACAAAACTCTTGTACATCCTCACTTTGCCTCTTACGAACGCATGCCGGTATATATCAAAAATGACTAAAAGACATCAACATACAGGATGGGCATCATTCCTCATCCTACTGGACATCCTCCATGACAGCCTCTCCGCCTCCTCCTCCGCTCCTTCCCAACGGCTCGATATCATCTCACCACCCTCCATAGGTTATGGTCAGCCCCGTACTAGAACATCACTTGGAGTTGGCCTCTATGAGCTGGTGGCTTCACCCCCCGATCTGTCTCGGGATCGCCAACCCATGTGCTCTCCATGCTATGGGTGCAGGGATCTAGTCATCTTACTCGAGGCTCGCTGTGCCTGTACTCTACATATGATAAACAATCTATCCCTCGCATTGTCAAATGGTCTGATAATATCTGGACACATCTCGCTCTCGCAACTTGGCAATGGGTACTATCTCGAGGTGGCCCCATCGGTCTCTCTCTCCTGCACTACTCCTACCTATAAATTAGGACCCCGTCCCGAGGCTCTGTGGTGGTGTTATGATCCTCTCGCCCCTATGCCTTTATTTGAGCCTATAAGGTCTAGATCCGTGCCTGTGTAGTGGCTAACTAGACCTACAACCCAAAGAACATGTGCCTCGTGTGGTGGCTAGCTACCCTGTAACCTCAGTAATTTGTAGGGTGGCAACTCGACCATCATCACCATCCTGTCTCCACCCCGGGCCATTTGGACTGAACCGGGCACTGCGCATGTAGCTCAACCACCTCGCCTCGATGTTTTTGCTAGCTACCCCCGTACCATCCCAAACCGTAATCAAGGTCGCACTTGCCCCTATAGGGTGTCTCTCTCGCATGCGGTGATGGTGGCTAAATCCCGCTTCTCGTGTGCAGGTGGTACTACTTGTAGAATGGGTCACCCACCACTATTTGTACTTGTCATGTCACTCTAGCATCATCAATCCGCCAATCTAAAACCTACTCCTCCTACCCAATAGACTGCTTGTTGGTGTGGAAGTGGCAGCTTGTCTCTCCACATCATCCCTTCTGTACTATGGGAAGGGTGGTGGTATATCTGTAGTAGCCCAAACCGCCGTTAGACCTGTTTACGGGGATCGCCTTGTGCTCTCTGCGCATGTCGCCCTCTATCCATTTGAGTAGTGAAGGCCGCCTAGCTCCTCGCCATCTTTCTATGGAGGGGTAACCTACATACAACCTCCATATAATATCTACCTCAGACAACCCCTCTAGTAGCCTCTGGTAATATGCTACATCATGTGTAGCCTTGTCTCGATTGCCGCTTCTCTAATAACAGTGCACACATCATTTTTACCCCACCCGCACAAAACCTAGCGAGAAGACATCTACTCGGGGCATACCTACTGGACACACACAAACAATGTGCTCATAGGACCAACAATGTAAAATGAATGTGCAACATAGGCTAAACCTCCGCAGTCACCCATAAGCCCATAGCTCCTATATATAGCTTTGCACCAAGAATGCTGGTGCCTAGGAAAATTAGGTCCTCTCCATCATCATGTCATGTAGCACTCCCATTAGTGATCATGGGAATCTCCCACCCTTTGCATTCGGTAGTGAAAAACAACAGACTACCTCCATCAGTAATACTACTAGCCTTGTCTCCTCTTGGATGGGCTAGGTACATCTCTCCATAGCTTAAGCTGGCACTATGGAATGTTAGCTCTACCATCCCCTCCCCAAACACCATCAGCATCAACTCCTCAGACGCCTCTAAGGAGATCGAATATACCTACGTACCCAATATGGGTAACCGCAGGATCCTGAACACGTCCTCTAGGGTGACTGTCATCTCACCCGTTGGTAGGTGGAACGTGTTGGTTGCTAAATCCCATCTATCGATGAGGGTGACCATTAGACTCGGATACCGGACTACATGTTGGTAGTGTCAGACCCCACTCATGCCCACCTCCTCCATATACCACAACTCCTCGGCTATCGCCGCACTCGAATCGCATCACGAGTAGGGGTGATACCACTGTCTCACATCCTCGCTTGATCTCTCATCTACATCCAAAAAAAATCACATTATTACAACTTGACCATATCTACATTCACCCATACCAATGTGGGCCTATCCTCTACCCCAAACCAATCGACCTACCTACCCTAACCCTACCCAAACCACTCTCACCTTACCTATTTACACGCACCCCAACTTGCACCTACCTACCTACCTACTCAATCCAACCCTAACTTACTGACCTACCTACCCTAACCCTACCACACCTCAAATCACCTCACCTATTAAACCGCACACCTCAAACCCTCACCTACTTCCATGTTTACCCTCTCCCCAACCTTACCTCTTTCCTACACATCTATACATTTTTCCCTAACAACTTCACCCTTACCTATTTTTACCCCTTACCTATGTTATGATTTTCATCAAAACCACTTTTCTCACCCCTATCTACCTCACCCACCCAACCTCGGACACCTTTTGGCCCTTTTTCCCTAATTATGACCGGTATCGGTTACCCCTAATTGACCCTGGTCCACCTTTAACCGGCATCATTCACCTCGCTTCATGACCGATACTGGTAACCTAACACCGACGTTTGCTAACCTTTAACCGACGCCGGTCACTATCACCACAAAACCATGGTACCCAACCCCCATTTTCCCTCAAAATTCCCTTTTTTACTCCCTCCTACCCACCCAATCCTACCCAAATTCCCCTTATACCCTTCCCCACCCCTTCTTCACCCAATCCCCTCCCTCCATTTCCTATTTTACTTGATTTCCCTCCCATAATTCAAAATTTATTTTCCCCCAAAAATAAAAAACCCGTACAACCCACTAATTTAATTTAATAAACAAAACAACAAGTCAGATTGAATCCTACCTCATCGCTGCCTTTGCCTACGTGGTGGCACCTCGGCCGCCGCACTAGTGGTCCTCCCGATCCTCTCCCTGCCTCTGTCATCATCAATCGATCTCTCTTTCTCCACCCAATCGATCCACTCAAACAAATCCAACCTAGCTTGTGGATCCACTTATCACCCAACTATCACCTACCACGTGGCTCGCCAACCTAGTCCTCCATCTCACTCGGTCACTTTCCACCCTTTTCTCTCTCCTCTGTCATTTTCTCCTCTTTTGCAAAAGACAAATGAATTGAAAAAATGCATTTTTTTCTCTTTTTATAACAACCCCAACCTAACTAACGTCGGTTTACCATAACCGACATCAGTCCTGTGCCTTAGCTTACCATGGTCAGTCAAGCTTGACTAGCATCGATTTCCTTAAATCGTCATCGGTTTCCTTGCTTAGTATTTTTCCTACCCCCTACCCCCATTTTTTTACCTAAATCCTTTTTTATCCTACACTCACCTCACTTGGCCCAACACTTGACCTTCTTGACCTTACCCTTTACCCCCTCACCTCGTCCTCATTAGGGGACTCGTTATTCTACCCATACCTCACCCTACTCATACCATGACCTAGATACTTGGACTTGGAACATTGTTAGTGGCTCGTGACCTCATGTGCCTCTTTGTACCTTGCGAAACTTTTACCCATGTTATTGACCTAATGACCTTACCTTGCCTATTTCCATGACTATTTATCCCGACCTAACCTTTGGTGTACTAGAACATACCTAAACGTTCTCGCACTCCGACCTACGTTGTGTTTCCCGACCATATCTTATACCTTGATATTGGAATCACTTGAACCTTTTTGGATAAACCTATCAACCTAAGACAATGTAGAGTTTTCCTACTCTTCAACCTAGTAGTGTGCTACAATTTATATGTGTGCGTGCGTTTGACTGTTACTACCTTTGACCCTGACCCATTACCTGGATTACCCGATTGGACCTTTACTTCTTTTTACCCCATTTCCTACATTCCTATTCCTCACATTCCTCTTTTATCAAACCACTCACCGCTTCTTCTTTCTACCTCATCGCTTCTGGTTTGAGGGGAATCACCTTCACCCACACATGGGGTACATACCTCTTATTTTTGTCAGGCGTCGATTACCAATACAAGCTACATAACAAAAAGGGAAAATGTAGACACCAAAATTGGGTCACACTCCCCTTGATCCCTCGTCAAGTAATCACCTCGAACACATTCACCTAACCATGACCCCTTTCATCAAACTCTAATATTAATTTAATAAAATTAATTCATTATCCCACAATATTTATTATTTTAAATCCTAATTGAGATAATACCTACACATCCACCTCACCTAGACACCTCATCTAGCCACCTCACCCTAAGACCTATTCTTAGTATGTTGTCATAACTAACTAAGACCTACCCAAACCCTAAAAGTCAAAGCTTATATTCCCTCTAACCACATTCCTACCTGTGAGAAGAAAGCTTCCATTTTATTCCATGGAGCAAAATGGGCGAGATCCAAGAAAATCAAGGGGATCTACCCAATTTAGTAAACCTGGGAAATCCCACCCTAACCAACGCTTGCGGTTACCCTAAACCGCCTTCTTGGTCCAACCTTAATCGTGGTCGGTTTCCATTTAACCCCAAAACAACCTTATTTCGAGGTTAACACATTTTCGAGTGGTTGGGACATTTTTTTGAGAGTTTGTGACATCTTATGAGAGAGAGATACGAAATAGGAGTTGCATGCAAGTAGAACCAGATTAGTACATGCATCGAGCATCCATACCCAACACCTAAAGCACCCATAGAGTCATCTTCCTTCACAGAACATCTAGAGAAGTGCCAAGACCATACCAAGTTCCTTCCATTTGATAATCTACCATTGCTAACTGGACATCAAGCTCGTAAGAATGGTAATTGCCTTATTAATATACATTCGTCCATTTATCATTCAAGATATTATTTTACTTCATCATTAGTTTCCGCTCTCATTTCATTCCCCCGACCATTTACCTATGTGAAAAAGTGACCATCCTTTTGTCCACAACCTTGAATTGTTCATATTTGGACCTCAATCATTCCCGTGCACACTTGGGACCCACATAAGCCCGACCATTGTCCTTCCATTTCAATCTAACCTCATATCTATCACCCCATTGATTTTTCACCGAGCTTCCTGTACCATGACTATACCGATGTCTGTTAACCACAACCATTACCGGTTAACCTAAACCGACATTGGTCATACCAAACTGACGTCGGTCTTTGTGCTTTTTACCAGAAACCAAGAACAGAACCTCCAAACCTCCACCAAATACCCAAAATTGCCCAGAATCTCATTTTGACCAATACCAAGATTACCCTAACCCGCACCTTGACCTTCGATTCACCATAGCTTATCCTATTGTGAACGAATTTTCTTATTGTAGACGAATGAGATACCTAAATCATTTTAACTATAGTAGGATTTCCTTTATTGATAGCATTAAGTTGTTTTAAACAGTGGATTGAAAACGTGTAGGAATTATCACACTTCCCGGATCTAGCTTAACTTAGGAAGTCCACCGCATATACTTTTTAAATTTTATTTGGTGGTATTTTTTCCATTTCGTAGTTCCTCCAAGCAAAAGGAAGCTCTCACAATCGGTTGTGGATCAAGAAGTCATACGCGTGCAACAACCTATAACCAATATCTTAACAGGTATTCCTCCTAGCCCTTTAACCTTATTTGTTTCGTCAACATTTGAAGAAATGATGTAGAATCAGGGTGAAACAAGACTGCTTGGCTTATAGAGGCATGTCCTAATAGCTATGTATGCAAAATGTGGAAGCATGCATAGGGCATGTGAACTATTTGACAAAATGCCTCAAAGAGATGTGGTCTCTTGGACTGTAGGAATTTTAGGCTATACAAAAATGGATTTTTATTACTATATTTAAAATATCAAAGAAATAAAATTCATACCATGTCACAAAGTTCATACAAAACACACATGTTCATCTAGGTATTTTATGGGTTTTATCTCGTACTGAAATTCTAGCCATCAACTTTCTAGGAGAGCAGACTATTAACAATGGAACATGGATACTTAAATTTGCATCTACAAACTTTAGGTGTGAGTGGGTCTTGACTCTTTATTTTGTAGAATATAAGGTGCATTTGAATTGTATTGGATTAAGAAATAATCAATAAAGCAACTTGTGTGTATGGTAGTATGATCAGAAATAGCTTCCCACCTTGTGTTATATAGAAACTGTTATTTTCCCTTGATGAATAGGGGCAAAGGGCGAGAGTTGTTTGTTGTATTAAACCCATGGTTTGTTCCCAACCCATACCTTTCCTGCAACACCACATAGTGGCCCAATTCATGAATGCTAATAGGTGCCAACCCCAAACTAGATGATCCGTGACTACGTTGAGGGGCATATTACCATGGTTTATCATCTCCATTATATGGTTTAATTTTAGAATGATCGAATTACACTTAAGTTGTTTTTTTTGGTTTAAATTTACTAATCTTTACTCTAGAATGAGGGCTATGTTTTAGGTGTTTTGTTTTAGGTTGTGTATCCATAAATAGATTTATGGCATTTTTGGTGCAAGCCTACACCATTACAGAGAGATTGGCTTTGATTCCCCAAACCTTGAATTTTTCATAATGTCACATATCTGAAAGTATCCACTTTTTGCATTGTATGGCCTGTTTTCATAATGTTTTGACCTTTCACATGATGCTCTTCCACCATAAAAATCACACACATAGGGGGTATCCCATATTCCCATTAGGTCTATCACTTGTAATTAGACCCGCTCATCCATATATGAACAAGTTATGTGCTTTTGTTGGGTAGATGCTTACTAGTTTGATTTTTAAATTTCGAGTTGTTGCATTACACCTAACAATAACAGAGTAGTCACCTTGAGATTACACAACTTAGATTGTAAAATATTACCACTTTCTCCTTTGTGTTTATCTTTCGAGAAACAACCATATCTTACCAACCCATTGTTATAATGGCCCATATAAAAACTATACAAGTGAGCATCTGTACCCATTTCAATGACTGAACCCACATGATTTCTTCACGAAATGCTTACCCAAGCAAACCCTATTCCATGCCCATAGGTACTCACACAAACAACATAAGCTTTGACCATAGCTACATATGCCCAACCAATACTCAATTATACAACAAGAGAATGAGGCAGGTGGATTCTTCATAGCCAATTTGACACTCACCCAGCTAAACATCACTTCATTTGGAATAATTTTCCTACAATGCTTATAGACGCCACAATTTCACCCTTTCCACCATTTTCATTCTCATTCCTAACGAGATTAACACCATATTACGTATTTGTATTTAATAACAATAACATTAAAATTTAGCAACACATGTTGTGTTCATCCGACACCAAAAACCGTTCCCCAGAAATTATGCTACTCTTTTAGGATATTCCTATTAACTGTTTGAACGAGAGGAATGAAACTCGATTGCTTGCTAAAATAATACACCTTATGAGCATGAGCAACACACTCGCATATACGTAACTCTGCAAATGCATAATACCATAGTATAGTTTTTACAAATATATTTGTCTTTGTACCTTACAGCTACCTTGTGCACTCATCAACACAATCATATAAATAATATTTATAGTTAATACTATTAATTAATCGTTCTACAAAAACCAAAACCAACACTCCATTTATTATTACGTCACACACATCATCCTATTACAACTCTTGAGTAGCTTCTCCTTATAAAACTCCGCACCCCATACTTGTTGGCAACAAACCTAAAAACCCCTAACCTAGCCTCAACAACACAACCTATTTAAGTCCTTCACCCTTTCTAAACTTCACCAATATTGATTTCCAACACACCCATATCATTCGCTATAACACTTCCTCCACTAAAAACCACATTCAAATCACCAACACTACAACCTACTTTAATTTTTCGCGAGCCACCTAGAACTAGATTATAAAGGATCCTATTTGCTCATTGTGTCACTAAGTTATATGTTCCTTTACAAGATCTTAGGCCCAACATGGAAGTTGACATAGGCATTCAAATTCTCGTGTTTTAGGAAATTGGGCCTAAAATTCATAAAAAACTTGGTTGCCTCATCAGCTCGTTGAGTGAGTCAGGATTTGTGTTTGTATTTTTGGCCAAATAAATTCCAACAAGATCAAAATGTATCAATATTATTTTATATAAGCTAAGTGTTTTTGTTATTGTTATTTTTTTATCACATTCAATATTTTGGAAAATTTAGTGTTTGAGACTTTGCATCGTCATTAATAGTGTTTATTTTTTGAGTTCGAAGAGGATAATTGCTTGAATAAGAGATGGAAAATATATGACGAAACTGTACTTATGGCTTTCCTGATCTCATAACCATTACACTTGTCTGAGGTGATATAATGTTTACTTTTGCTTTGGCTGGTAGGAAAAAACCTAGGAAACGTAGGGAAGTGTATATCCATCAAATACGACCTATACGATCTATATGTTTCTACAAGGTTCATTCCATTTCTTACAACATGAACAAAAATTTGGCCATTACTAAATGATTAATGAAAGCCTTGTATAAATTTATGAAGTTGTTTATAAGAGCTTTAATAACAAAATGAATGTTGAAATGTTCCAATCAGTGTATAACCATGCAACTTGCTTTTACCGCACCATGATCTCATGTTTGGTGTTTCAGCGTATGTTGGAATGTTGGACAATCAAGTGTGTAAGCATGTAAAGTACTGTAGTTGCCATCATTATCTCATGTTTTTCATCTTATTGTTGAAGCTCTCTTTTTTTATCTTGTTTTTATCAACCAAAGCTTCAAGGAGATCAAATAAAACACATTCTCAATTCTGATATGTTACTTGTGGATAAATCCCGTGCTCCCACTATAATTGTACTCTCCTTGAACAACATGAAATAACTGATATCCAACTAAGTGGGTTAGTACCCTTAGAGTTTGGAAACTTGCTCCAACTCTGAACACTTAATTTATGGAACAATTTTAGAGCATATGATGGACATTGGATTCTTATGAGGTAATAGATACTAAGAATAACATAATAGTTATGGAACTAAACAAAATAATATGAGTGTAAAATATTCAAAGGAAAGGATGGGTTTTAATTGCAACAAAATCAATTTTGCCATTGATGCTCAAACAATGGGAAAACCACTTCACATTCTTACTTGTGTTACTCATACATTTGAACTCTAATATTAATGCTTGTATTTCCTGTTGCTTATATTTCTATTTGAGTTCCATTTTTTATTTTTACTATACTCCAAGTTTCCCTTACAATAGTAATTACATTGCAATTACACAATTTATTTTGTAACACCTCATAACAATGACAACCAAGATCTGCACTTTTTCAACTTGGTCTCGATAAATAACCATTAACAAATTACATCCATACCATATGTCATGGGTGATTGAAGACATGGTAATTTGCAAGGGAAACATACATAGCTATGTCAATGAAAAAGGTGAGGGTAAGGTTTTCAATTTCAATGTGGTCGATGCTCTAGGTGATGACATGAATGTGACATGCTTCGGCAATGCTACTACCTATTACCATGAAAAATTTCAGGTTGGAGTGGTTTATTTGATGTCCAAGGGTATCCTAAAATATGTGAAACAAACAACTCTAAAGAGCCCATGGGAGCTGATTCTTAACATGGATTCTATTCTGCAACTACGTGTACAACCCACCCCCACAATACCACCTTTCATGTTTTCACTTTGCCAATAGTAGTGCAATCCAACAGTGGCTCTTAGGTTTAGAATAAATGTCATTGGTGTGGTTACCTCTTTGTCTAATGTTTCTATCATTACCTAGAAAGTTGGGGCTGCACTTAATGCTCTACTGTTACCATAAAGGACCACACAAGATATTCTATATGTTGGGGATGGGTCTATGCGGAAACATTTACAACTATAGAATATCGAATCCAAAACATGAAAATATGGATCTAAAAATCCCCACAAAATCTACAACAGTGGAAGTATAAACAAGAATAATCCAAATCACATAAAATTACACACACATAACACAACATGTACCGTAGTTCACCCAATGTGGGCTATCTTCACTAAAGACAGAGATATCATATATATAATACAACAAGAGATTACAAACCAACTCTTCTGCACAAGAGTACATGTATCTCTATAAGAGTATCTCTTCCTCCCAGATCTCCAACTAGATCTACCTAAGTACACTAAACCGTGCCTCCATACCACCACCTGTGTCTCCTCTAGATCTATAACCAGATCTACCTGAGTACGCTACAACCGTGCCTTTGAAACACCACCATATATCACATACCTAAAGCTACCCTACATTTGCCACTGTGTAACCAAGATCTCACTGTACTATGAATCTACAAACAAGACCTCTAGAAGGGTCTACCAATGTGCAAATGTAACCATGCACCAATAAGTAAGTCTCTCCTCCATCGAGCATCAACTTGTACAAACATGGAGACAAATTCCTCTATAATACTAGATTCCTATTGATCAATAATACATCATGATTTCATGGATATGTAATACAAGATCTCACAACATGTGGATCTACAAGAATGAGCAATAACAAGATCTCACAACAACATGTGGATCTAATAAGAAGAAACACTAAATATGCTTTGCATACTATGCAAGACATTACATGAGACTAAACAATACAAAGGAAATACAGTAGAAGATAATACCATCTTATAACAACCAGTGTACCTGAACTTTCCTTCTATTCAACTTCTCTCTATGAAAGCTTATGTATTCATGCAATTTGATTTTTATTTTTCTTCTTCTTCATCATCCTTTCAACCAAGGATAGCTCAATTCTTCTCTTTCCTCATTCCTTATGTTCTAACCCTATTTTTCTAGCTTATATAAGCTTAGACAAACTTAGGGCACCTTAGCTATGCATTTACAACCTTTAAATCAGCTTTAAAACAAAAGCTAGATTAAATTCCCGTGAGTTAAATATAAAATTTCACGCATTGTGTAATCTGTGCAGTTACCCTAATGTTGATCGACATCGATTACCCCGACCGCATCGGTTACCCCCTAGCCAGGGCTGGTTACCCCGATCGACATCGATTCGAGTAAACCAACAAGGTGTAAATCATGCTAACTGTGAAGCAATTCAACTCCAAAATCCTAACAATCTCCCACTTGGAGATAAATTGCTGAACTTGTACCTATACCTGTACATCACCATCCTCTACATACTGCCGATTATTTACATCAACAATGATCTCAAATGAAATCGAAGATTAAACCATCTTCTAAAAGAAGGAAGATAACAAACCCGTGACTTATCATATACCGCATTTGAAGCTACTCATGATCCGTGATACATGTGCTATCCATACATCAAGCTCCCACCAATCATAAATCTAAGCCTAATCATACCTGTAAGAGCTCCCATTCAAATTGAAGTACTCGAGCTTCTATCACATCCATAGCCATACCTATAAAACCAGCAATGTCTCCATGTAACCACCAATGCAACTCGACTAAGACAGTCAAACTAGAATATGCAAAAGCAAAACAAGATCCTGGGGTAAAGACGACCCAAATGAGTTCTATCTAAAATAGTGGGTGATTAATCCACAAACTTGCATAACTCAAAGAATCCAAACATTACAATCTACAAATCCAACCCTGCATAAAAAAATAGCATGTCCAAGACAATCATCTGTAGATAACATCTCCCATGGAGTAACATAGTAATCAAGAGGAAATAAAAACATCCCCTACTCATGCTCAAGGCATCCATGTGCAAATCAAACATCAGCATCATCATACACTAACACAATTGAATCTATCCACATGTACAAACTCACCATATACATCCATCCATATCACTAGGCTCTCTAGAAGCTCCAAGTTTGCCACCGACTAACTCCAAAGCCGAATATGAATCCTGTGCTCATCAATGTTAATAAAAAAATCCATGCTAAACCATGCCACTAATACCAAGTGCAAATACCAACATACATGTCATCAACATACTACACAAACCAACCAAGATGAAATAAAAACAAGGGAACCATCTAAAAATGGTAAATAAACATTGTTGTCAAACCTATGACCAAATCGACCACGGTTTCATAACCGACCCCACTCACTACCTGACCAACCACGGTTAACCTTAACCGATACCGGTCTCTGTAACTAGCATATTTTCTCCCTTTTCACCCTTCAAACTATGAAAATTGCTTTATCATCTAAAACTAGCTAAATCAACCATCAAATACCTTCCCTAAGGAATATCCATGCACCACAAAATAAACCAAAAGTGACATCACAAAGCAATAAACTCAAAATACCTGCAAAGTCATGACTACCCTCTAAAACCAACTTGTGCCTCCTGCCACTCTGAATAGTAGCAATCTCCTCTCACTCTGCATGTGCATCATGTATCCAATCTTGCAATGCCAACAACCATGGATTTCTCCCAATAAACATGAAATCCCCTACACTGCCTCTAAAACCAAGCTGAAAAGCTAATATGTCAGTGAGAAATAAAACTAGATGAAAGAACTATAAAATTGATTCCCTTTCTTCTCTGAGAATACTTCTACATCACGAAGTTTGGACTTCTTGTGAAGTAGGTGAATCACCTTCTTTCCATCTATGTGTACTCAACATCTCTCGTTACCTACAACTATGTCTAATCATGAATTTTCATTGAGGATCTCATCCTTAGACTAGAAACCCTATCCTCAAGATTCCACACAACCGGAAATAAAAGTCAAACAACAATGAAAACCATGGTGTAAATTTGTTCACACTATCCAAACATGATAGCAAATAAAAGAAATAAAACATGAATCATATAGAGATACCTAACTCAAAGTCTTAATGGACTAACCGAGCCAACTCTCGTCCTCTTTCTGATCTAAACCATGAAGTGATCTACACCATTTTTGCCATATACACTATGTACAAGAAACTCGATCATCCAAACCAGGATAAAAATTCATTTGCCCCGACATGCTACAAAAACCTTGTACATATAAGTTGTCATAGAGATCAACCATGACCATCCCTATATGACCACGATTAGTTGACCGATACCAGCCTCTCGTGACCGACCTCTGCTCTCGACAAATGTCGATGCTGCTGGAACAAACCCAATGCCACACAATTTGGGATAGAACACCACACCAGGTGCTTACATTGATGAAGCCAATAGTTGAGCTGAGCTAGTCATTTCAAGAAGCATCCAAATCATACAAAACCACTACAACAATAAACCATGCAATAAATTACATCAAGGTGAAATACCTCACCTTACCAGATACCAAGATACTAACCCACATCTTCAACTGAAGAACTTTCCTCTTTGATGTAATCATCATCTTCATTCTAGTGCTACAACCTCTCTACCGAAGCCTATGCATCTAATTACACCAAGGATACATACCTGCTCCTTTTCTTTATCTAGATCTGCAATCCAAAACCATGCATGTGTAATTAAACCATATGTTGTAAAACCAAGATAAAACCATACCTCAATAACCGGATCTGCAATCTGACTACCATGTTTGTGCCTCTAAGAACCAAGGAAACCTCAAAAAACAAGATATATTACATGCATCTCTCCATTTCTTCGATCGGTGATTTTCTGCTTAAAAAAAGGCTTCCCAGTGATGTGAATCCAACTGCAAGAGGTTGAAATACCTCCAAAACACACATAAACAACTTTACAAATAAAAACCAGGAGTTTCAAAATAGATTTCTTGTCATTCTGGAATCCAAAATAATCTTTTACATCATTACAATCCACCTTTTATTTCACGTCTACTCTAAAAACCCTAAAATGCCAAAAAACCCTAAATTGCCAAAAATTACCTACTAGCAAAACAACTCAGATGGGCCCCAAAATTTGTGTGCCAAATATACCTTCATAAATTATACACAATATATATATATATATATCATATATATATATATATATATATATATATATATATATATATATTATATCATATTTAATATATAAAATTAAAGAATTTAATATAAGTCGAATGGCTTAAAACCTAAGTTTGTTTTATGTAACAAAAAATATATAATCAAATATTAAGGGGGACCGAATGGCCGTAGGCTCGTGTTATATTTTATACAATTAAAAAGGGATTAAGGGGAGGGCGCTGCCACCACCCCAACCCCATATATTATAATATGGGGTTGTGGTGGGGATCAGCACCCACCCCCCCAATATTAATAAACCATGCACAACCTATTTGGTCGCAATCGCTCCAATATATAATGCACCGTGTATTAGTTTATATACGGCGATGCTTATTTAATGAAATAATATAAATAAATACACGTGTGTGTGTGTGTGTGTGTGTGTGTGTGTGTGTGTGTGTGTGTGTGTGTGTGTGTGTGTGTGTGTGTGTGTGTGTGTGTGTGTGTGTGTGTGTGTGTGTGTGTGTGTCCATAAATGTGTGTGTGTGTGTGTGTGTGTGTTTTTGTGTTTGCTAAAATATATACAAAATCCATAATATACACACACACATTCAAATCTTCATTTTTGGATATATCTTTTAAACCATAAATAAAAAAGACAAAAATGACCATACACAAATGGGGTAATATATATATATATATATATATATATATATATATATATAAATAAAAAACAATAACAATGCAAAAAAAATGAAACCCCTAGGAATGGGATGCAAATAATCTATAAATGTATGTATCCATATAAGAACAATGTGCAACCTTCCATGGCCTCCATACTCCCAAAACCTACAAAACAAAATGGAACAAATGAATGAGTTTAGGGTAAAGGAAGAATAAGAAGACCTCATAAGGATTTTAGGGTATTTCTAATCAAAGGGCCCAAAATGATTCAATCTAATGGATGAGATTTCACCCTACAACTTTAAGTGATGTGATTTTGTGGGAATGAGAATTAATTAAAGTGGTATGGGTAATATGTGAATGGGGCCACTTAAGGGTATTAGAGTGTTAGGATTAAATTGTGACCTTTATTGTTATAGATAAATGATTTAATAAATGACCTTGGAGTTTTGCAAGGGTTCATTAAATTAAGTAATTATAAAAGGGTAATTTGGTTAATAAATCACAAAGGTTAGTGATTGGAATGGAGTAATAATAATTTAATTGTTAATTTAATCACGACAACCTTACGAATATGTGGAATTTATTAATTGTGAAATATTTAAACCTAGTTGGTGGTTATCTTGTTGCAACCTTTTTAAACAAAAAAATTATTCCGTAATTTTTCCTAATTAATTATTGGGTTTTATCTTGGGTTTTGTGCATGAAAATGTGGGCGTTACACTTAGGAAATCTCATTTTTCCCGAACTTGAGCTTTGGGAGGTCATTATGGCATGTGAAAGGACAAAAACATCAATTTTTCTCTTCCACAAACTTGAACCATGCCAAAAATAAAAAACTTTTCACAAAAATATTACCATCGCGTAGGGGAGACTATTAACTTCGTAGAAATAATTATTTAAAGTGAATAGAATATGATAAATATCATTTTATAAATTTTTACTAATAGTTGGTCTTTAAGACACTTTTTCTCGTGAATGTTCATGTCTACGTTTAAGACTACAAATTTTGTTTCACTTGTTAGAATGTGATAAAACCTATACCATCCCAACTCATGGCAAAATTCTATACACATTAAAAAAGTATTTGATTTCGATATTTTTGATGAATTTATGGCGGAAAATAGAAAGTGCTTCGTTTTCTTTATGTTTTCAGACCACTTTCACGGAAAAATCATAAAAAAATATATTGCTAAAAAAAATACAAAATAAAATCTATCCCAAGATAGACAACAACATCTAACTTTTCACCAAAGGAAAAAAAATCAAGTTTTGGTCATCCAAATCGCAAGCAAACGAACTACATTCTTATAGGTTTTTTTTTTAAAAAATCCAGTTCATTGAATTTTGAGTGTTTAATATAGATAAACTTGTTTTTTAAAAAAAATAGTTTAAAAACTAGATTATGGATTCTACGATTCATATTTATATAATGTTTTCTAATTTTGAGTGCACACATTGCTAATAATCCCTACAAGTTGAGATTTCATTGTTATTTGTAGTATGAGGTCCACTTGAACCCCTTTTTCGCCACCCAACTTACTGCACTTACCCAATTCTCTCCAAGTGCGTAGGGGTTATCTCCTCAATGTTTTCCTTGTAAAGCTATTCCATTAGGTTGTTCACCAAAATCTCAATTCAACCAAAATTTTGGACGCCACAGCCTACCACATGCTTTCATTGGTCATCGAAGCCAACATCACCGAGAAGGCAATCACATTTTCCTTCACATGGGTTATGTTTTTTATAACATTCAGTGTTTCTTCCTTATCTCTCTCTTAAATTTCTCCCTTATACACAATGGCCACATTTGTGCCTTCTAAAGCATAAAGGCATGCTACGAGAATGCCATGTTATTAGAGCTATTGTGCCTTGTAGTTTCCCTACAATTTTTTTTAATTTTGTTCACATGTTATTTCGTAATGAAAGTGAGAGTTCAAGAAAATGAAATTAAATTGTATAAATTTTCCATATTACTTGCTGGTTTGTAAGTTGTAGAGAAGAATTGTGGACATGGCTCAATTTCATGTTTTACACCAGGATGCTACTTTTGAACCTATTGAGGAATCACATCTTTTGGGGTTTCAACCATGTTGCTCATTTTCATGATCTTTAATGATATGGATTACAAACTGTAGGAACTGTGTGCTTACGTTAAACAAGTAACATTTTACTCGGTTTATATTTCACCATGCATACCCATCTAGAAGGAGAGGTCGTGGTTAGAAATGGTGAAAATATGAAGTGGGGGAGACATGTGGTGGAAAGAGGAAGAGGAGACAAAAAATTAAATCCCTGAACGGGTTGAATATCAATAGATACAAAAGTGCCCAATGAAGCAAAATTGCATATATGCAAAAATAAATATAAAAATATTAACGAGATGATGGCGATGACTAAGTAGCGAGTTATAAAGAAAGTTACCTTTAGAAAGGCCTATCAACTAACAAGCTCATCCTAAACTTCATACAATTGTATTAAAAGCGCTCAACGTAAACATCATATATTTGCAAGATTGACTAGTCAACCAATCAATGATAAATATCCCCTAAAGAGGTAAATTGTCTATTGGTTGGTTGAACATTTAGTCTTTGTAAACACATGTGATAGATAGACTCTTCCTATAAAAATGATCATGTAATGGAAAGTGATGAAGGATTGATTGTGTCAATCCTCATTGAGGGTGTGTGCTAAGTAATATTGAAGAAAGCAAGAAACATGTACCATTTTATATTTTCACATTTAAACTCAACACAAATTAAGATTTCTATATTAAATTCAAAAGCACTTCGGTGCTTACAAACTTGCTTCAAAAATAAAAATAAAGGGCCTCATATTTGTAGAGGGAAATTACGAATTGAATTGATCCTAACTTGAAATGCAAGTAAACAATAAAATGACTAAATATGAAGATTGTGTAGCACATGGGGATATGTTAGTTAACTACTATATTTTGGTCACATCATGGAAGGGAAGACCAACATCTACTTAGATGGTTTCCTAAGACAAGGGATGTATAGTCTTTGTGTTAGGTTGTGGAGTTTGTTTTCATGTGTGAAAGTGTTGAAGACTGTACACTTTCCATAGTTGCCTCGATGGGGTTCGGGCGGGCCGGGCCTTGAGCGGGAATCATGCTTTTCTCATATGGGTGGGATTTTTGACCCATAGGTTTATGGGATGGTTTTGGCCCATGGTTTTAATACCCATGGTTTTGTAAAAGCTCGCTTAAGCAGCTTGTCTACTTATGTGGTTTTCTGCATATGGTAGGATTATGATGTAATATTGCGAGATGTGTATGAATTCGACCAGTGTGGATTCTCAGAGTTTTTGAGCATAACTCCAAACAGATCCGGGTATTTGTATTGAGAGAGCGGTGTCTTGTAATAAAATCTGAGCAAGTGATTCTTAGTGGACATAGCCCAAATTGGGTTAACCGCGTTAAATATTGTCTCTTTGGGTGAGTGCACCAAGTTGGGAGGCCAAAAGGGGGTCTTAAGTGGACGTATTTTTCTGAAAAAAAAAACTTCAACTTGTATGAGTTTTTCAAAATAGTTACACTCAAAATTGGAAGATGTTGTATATATATGAATCGTAGCATTTTGAGTTTAGTTTCTAAGCTAATAATTTTTATTGAAAACGGATAAGTTTAAGTGGGTCAAATAACTAAAATACCAACAAATGCTCATGTTTTTGTTAAAAAAGCATAATAGAGTGACTTTTGTGCCCCTCACCATTTTTTGAGTACCATTTAGTGTTTTTGAAAACCCTTTGGTAGAAAGATAACTAGGAGCATCTAGTTTGGGCTCCATTTTTAAGATTTTTTAGCGAATATTTTTTTATTAATGATTTTTCTAGTACAAAAATTTTATGTTTTGAAAAATAATGGAGCTCCGACTGTGCCCTCCCGAGCTACCTCAAAAATATCAAAAATTAGATTTTTATTTTTGAATATGTATAGAATTATGCCTAGTTTGGGCTAGTATAATTTTTTTTAAAATTTTGATCACCCAAAAAAAAGATACACCATGAAAGATAGACATATTTACACTTCAAAAAATAGCTATAAAAGGCATAGTTAGAAAATAAATAATATGGAAACCTTATATTAGTCAGAAAATTTGGAAAATTATATTTTTAGAAAGAAGAGACTCTGCTCTACGTCGTGGTATAATTTTTTAAAAATGGATCGATTGTTTTATTTTGATTTATCATAGAGGAAGTGTCATTTTTACATTTTCTTGTAAAAACTCACTGTTTGTTGTGTTTGTGCAGGTCCATGCCTCAGGCTTGGGGATCCAAACTAGATCCCAAGCCTTGAGGCATGGCTTGGGAAAAGAGAAAATGAAAAATGCATATGCATTACGTAACGCGTATACATTTTTCTTTGTTTTATATATTGTGGCCCCCAACGTCCCTTTCATCTCTTTCACGGGAATTCTGCAAACATTTTGTTTTGTCTGCAATATTCTCTACATTCTTGCACAATTTTTAGTATTTCATTTTGTCCTCTACCCCACTAGTTGATTTTTCTAATCATGGGCGATAAACGTCAAGCTAAGGACAAGAGGAAAGTTAAGAATAAGACACCGAGCAATTGGAAGAGGAGAATAAATAATTTGAAGAGAATGCAAAAACTTTGAGCGAGGCAGGTATATCTCTGCTACATCAAATGTAGCTAATGTATTAGAAAATTGGGATGAAATACATAATAAAAATGTAGAGAATAATGATTTTGCAATGAATAATGATATTGAATTGAATGATAATATTGGTATGGATTAAAAATTGATATGAGTCCAATTGTTGAACCCTTACTTGAGAATCCAAATGTTAACCCCGAAATTTGTATGAAAACACCGAATTAAGAAAGTAGCCTTGTAAATGAATCTTCACCTCTAAGAAAACCTCCTTCCATTTTGCGAAGAAAACCAATTCACTTAATTGAAATTGATGAAAATATTATAAAACCAATGCCTAACAAAATGTCTGAAAGAAATGCGAGAAGAAAATCTAGTGGAATTTGGGATAATTACTTTGAGAATTTAAATGACACACAAAGATGTCAATTATTTGTTTCATTGATGAGATTAATTAAGATGAGACCTATAATGAAGACCACAGGGTTAAGAACATCTAATGTTGTTGATCAAAATCGTCAATTGTTGAAAACATACATAAAACATACCAAACTATAAAATGATAGAGGCTTGGGCCTCTTTTTTTGTTTATAGTCGGCATAACGCGTCGCACGCGTTATGATTTGGTGATTCTCGAGCCAAAAAAATTAAAACGCGAGCATGTTTTGATTTTTTCAGATTCTTGTCCGCTTTTTGGCCGCCCAACTTCGTGCACTTACCCCTTTGTGTTGTGTTATTTTTATTCTCGCACTTTTATTTCAGATCTGTAATATTTTCTGCTTATTAGTTTCTCTTGTTGTGATTTTGTGAGGAACTCATCCACATATTTTATCCCTTATTTCCTAACATGTTGCTTGTTAATTTGGTGAAAGATCTCTCTTCCATGAGATTTCGGCAGATCCACTTTCCATTAGAAGAGAGATTAAGACCTTCCAACACTCCCACCAATTTTTACTTCCTATGTCTATAACATCTAAACAATCATAAAGATATTCAAAACTCTCCTTTTCTAATATATTTTTGAAGATATCGATTAACTAATCTTCTTATCTAAAAAAATCCAAGTATATTTTTTTCGTTGTTGACTAACTCCTTGATGAAATGATATTGTAATGCCCGTTCGACGCCTACCTTAGTTCTTGTCGCAATGACCCTCTTGTGGAGCGTCAAATGGCTATGTGTAATTCCGATGTCTTGGACCATGTCTCAGTGATGTTTTATCACCTTCCCTCTCCTTCTTGCTTTCTCGAGTCGTTATTGACACCTCTGTGTGTGGACTGTATAATGCTTCCTGTGCTGGCCTCCGCAACGATCGTTACTTTCCCTTATTTAATGAAAATTGTGTCTTCGAAGCCTTGTAGGCAGCCGGAATAACGTTTGGGTTTTGATAGGGCGTGTCCAGTTAAAAAGAGAATGCCCATAATAATAATAATAATCCTTTTAAATTCGTCGACCTCGACTATTGACCATTATGAATATAATGGATAATTATTTTGCAAGCTGTAAAATGATAATAATGATAATAATAATAATAATGACATTATGATTGTATTATCGATCAACGATTGTATTTTATTATTATTTTCTTTATATCGATTGTTATCGATATCATCCTCTGTTATCGTTAAACTATCCTGTTGTTTTGCTTGTCGCTCCCGCTGATCGAGCCTCGTTGCGCAAATGAGGAAGAGTATGATTTGTGGTGGCGCCATGGTTTGGGGGTGGTGTTCGCGTAAATATTTTATTTAAGTACTCAACCCCGTTCTCCTCCTGGGTAGACCGATCCCTCAATCTTAGAATTGTTTTAAATTACTAATTTTAAATATGGATTTTTATGTCCCCAACCTACCTTGTCTCTCCCTTTTGATCTCCTTGTGTACCACGTTTGGCGTGGGGAAGGGAATGTTAATGTCTTTTGACTTTGTTTCCTTGGTTGGCTGGAGGTGGGTGGCTTTAATAGCCACCTGCCATTGCATTAAAGAACCCGCATCCTGCTTGGCGTGTTGAAATCTCCCTTGTAGGTGGCCGCACTTCCCTGCATTCATTAATGTTGACTTGCTAATCCCTTGAAAATTGCTATCTAGCCTTCTATTTTCTGTTCTGGCCGCATACGCAGGGAGGAGAGTCTATTGTTTAGATTTGGTGAAGAAGGGTGTTAAAACCCCCAATCTAATGGAGTCGCAGGTTTTGGGAGCTCCTCCTTTGTTGTATTCCCTCCTTGCCATGGCCGCAAAACTCCCTGCCTATGCCAAGTGTTGCTGCGAATGCGTATGGGCGCAGTAATGGGTTCGATATGGTGGGTTTTGATGAAGCTTCAAGCTAGTGAAGTAGGCGTGTTACCTCCACTTTCATTGGGTGCTGCGAGGTGTGTTCTAGTTGGGAATCCACAAAGAATGGCCTCTGATGATGTTGATTAGCCAGGCGGCAGGCATGTTGCAGCATGATAGAAGCCTTTTGAGCGCTTCCAACAAGCAGGATGTCCAACTATGTTGTTATCTGTTCAGTATCGAATGCATCCTCAAATTCGAGATTCTCCTTCAAGATATTTTATCAAAATCGACTATGTGACAGTGAGAGTGTTACCAGGAGACCTGACGAATTTTATTGCAAAGATTCTCTATTGAGACCTTACTTGCTTTACGATGTAACTCATGGAAGAGAATCTCATAGGCGTGGATCTGTTTCATATCAGAATATTCATGAAGCACAATTTTCTTTGCAATTATGAACTTATTAGGAGATCGATGAAGGATAGAGGAATTAAAAAGAAACTTGGATGTAGTTGGATTAAAGGCAATAAAATGGTGCATGCTTTTGTGTAGGTGACAGATCACACCCACAGGCACAAGAGATCTATGCAATGTTGGAGAAAATGTCTTGGGAGATGAAGGTAGCAGGATATTTTTTAGATTCAGAACATGTACTGAGTGAATGGGAAAGTAAAAGTATTCCTCTGCCACCATAGTGAGAAGATGGCAATTGCATTTGGATTGTTAAGCCTTCCCCGTGGGACAACTCTCAGAGTTGTCAAGAACCTTAATGTATGTGTTGACTGCCACACTGCACCAAGTTTTGTCCAAGATTGTTGCAAAGAAAATTGTTGTGAGAGATGCAAAGCGGTTCCATCACTTTAAAAAAGGAAAATGTTCTTGTAGAGATTATTGGTAATGCCATGTGAAGCAATCTGCAGACATAGTCTGGCACTATAACAAGGTGCGCACTGTGCCAGGTCTGCAGTGATAAATAAGGGACCAGATTTTATTTCCAGTTTCTTAAAATATATATATATATATATATATATATATATATATTCTAAGCACTTGTAAGATCTAGACATGGTGGCCGCCCTCTCCCTGACTGTACCAGGCGCTGCCATGAAGCTTGCATGAGAGATCTACGTGCTGAGGAAAATGAATGTTTTTGGAATGTGTTGTAGCTTCTGGAGCCTTGGTTCGACGTGGCTGCATTGAGGAAGCCCCAAACAGGCATGATAAGACTAACCCTCTCTCTTAATGATTTATTTCCTTTAGCATTTGGATAAATCGACCTTTGCAATTTTGTTCGACTGCTGTAGATGTGGGTTTCTTTTGGAATGTTGATGTGTTTTTGTTTTACTAAGTAAATAGCGTTTGGACTCTGGATATTATATAACATGCATTTACATATATTGACTCTTTCTTGAAAGAGATGCCCAGAAAGAGATGGGTTCCAAATGACTTTAATCATAATTGCATGAGCTGATCTCTCTCCCCCTTTACCGTTTATCTTAATTACTATTTGACAAGAAGAAATCTCTCCAGTGATTCTCGCTTATCGATCTTATAAAGTTGGTTTATCATTTTGCCATGATTATTCCTGTGAATAGTGGTTTCTGTAGAAAATATTGTGGTGTGTGTATGAGATTTAGAATATTCCTTGTATTGTTTTTATTTGTAGAACATGGCTTGAAAAAGGAAATTTTCTTGGAAGACTATGTTTGTCTTTTATTGTGGTTTGATAACAATATAAACCCCTTTAGAATTGGGGGATTCTATTTGGGGAGTCGTACTGGTTTTACTGGTCTTTCTAGATACCATCTGACTCTTTTGATTACCGTTTACCTTGGGGATTATTGAAAACCCCTCACCAGGCCCTCTGCTATTATTATTACTATGAGCTTATTATTAGATTGGAACCCTCCTGAAGCATGTGTTAATGGGTTTTCTATGACCTTTACGAATATGTTAAGCACGCAAGTCATTATCCTGTGTGGATAATTCTATGGCTTAATTTTGAGGCACTACTTGGATCTTTGAATCGGTTAAAGTAATATTGGATACATCGAACTCTCATGAATGTCGACATTCTTCAAGTTTGATTGATATGTGATGTCCTCATGCATATGAATTCAGGCAATGCTTGAAATATGAAATTATAAATTTATCTTATACTTTGACCTTGAAGCTTGTCGAAAGACTTTTGGTAGGAAAATAGATGAATAGGGAAGTTAAGATAACTACCCTAAAATGGAGTCATGCATAGCCTTAAGTAAAGGTGACAGCTACCATAATGGGACTGTGCATACCATGTATGACAGTAAGGATATAAGTCCACCTGAAATTATTTAACTTCATTTTATAGAACAATAATTAATACCCATAAATTGGGGTATGCAAGTGGAGGTTGAATTATATAACAGGGTATATTATGTTATCAGGTAACCAGTAAGGATAAATATGTTATTTCAATACTTGGTTAACGAGTGGAATATTTTCTGGCATTTACGATGATTATTATGTTAGCTAAAAATTGATACTCGCATCTTATTAGGAGTTGAGATAATGTTGATACTTGTATTCATAGTGGCTTGGACCGCGCTTGCATATCTTAGCTAGTCAAATGTATCTTTGGCATATTACCAACAGATGACAGTATTGTCGATCATAACTCATTCTTATGAGTTGGACTCTTTTACTAGAAGAAATATATAAAGACATGGAATAAGCAACCAAAAGGATACCTAAATAATATATGAACTTGTGGATTGGTGGAATCTTTGTTAACATAAGTATATTCTTAAAATTGTGAGATAAATATCCAAATTATACTTACATATCACTGATTATCTATGAAGGTTTGATACTTGGGTAATATCGATGAATAATATAAGATTGATACTTGTATTTATTATATAAACTTAATGTCGTTGGTGCTTTTATTTAATTGAAAGATAATATTGTTGGATACTTATATATGTGAAGTAGGTCGAGGGTATTAGGTGAGCGTTATTATTATTACTGTAATTTAAGTATGATTTATTGCATGGTTAAGGTTGTATATCTAGTCACTTGGAATTGTGTCCTTATGTAAGCAGATCTTAAAGAAGTGAACATTAATGAGTAGGAAATGTATTATCATGAGATGTGCAGTTAAGTTTTAAATGTATGTTAGAAATTTATTTGATAAGGAGTATTGCAAACTTTCATTTATTTAAATGCTAGATGGCATAAATTATTAGGTGAGGTTTATATCTTATCATGCTCAGTTCTAGCGAACTGACTCTAGTTAATATTTGTGCAGATGGATTATGCGAGTAGATTAAAGAAAAGAGTGTAAAAGTTTCATCAGTTCAAATTATGAAGTTCTTTGTAGAAAGTTCAATGCGATGTAAATTTTGTAACTTTTCTTGCAAGGAGTTTAGAAGATCTCTTGTCTTGGTATGTTTGGAAAACTATGTGGTGAAGTGTTCTTTCCCTTTTGTTGTTAGACTAGTAACTTACCTTGGTGAGAAATGATATTCAATCATTACATTGGCATAAGTATTGTAAAACCCTGATTTTGAGAATAAAGTGTTAAGTCAAAATTCTCTGACACCTTGTAATGATGTGATATAAGTAAAATTAAATGGAGTGGTTAACCCTTATAGAGGTTAACTAAATATATATATATATATATATATATATATATATATATAAATTAATGTAGAGATGAATTACTTGAGAACAAGAGATTCCTGAAGTAATCAAAGGTGAAACTACCCTTGTAAAGTAAAATTTTATAAATTGATATCCCTAGCTAAACTAGTGAACACTACCCCTTTTGGGTGAACTCTTAAACAAGCTTAAGGGAAATAATGGTTAGTTCTGAAAGATAATAAGATTTAGCAAGTAGGAGAAGACTTTAAGTGAACTACTCTACAGTGTATAAGAAAATAACTCAGTTGGTAAGATGAATCTGTGCGAATCATATATTGAATCTTTTTGAAAACATAAGTCATGAGTTAAAGGGTGTTTTATCAAAATAAATAACCTTCAATCATTTCTTACTGTGGCTTGCCCTAGTTGTGAGAGTGTCATGTGGTTGGACTTCTATGTTGTTCTGTCAAAAGAAAAGTGTATTATCCTTTTGGGTGTGAACGTTTCCGTGCTGACCTTGTGGTCATCCCCGTAACAAGTGGTTCCCAGAGTTGGTTGTAACTTTGTGACAACATGTTGTGTCATGTTATGTGTCAAGCAAGTAAAAAAAAAAATATCCTGTCTTTTACTGTGTTGTTCGTGTGTGAATTTTTGGGTTGCTTCTGAGATATCTTTTAGCATTACACTTGCTCCTTTTGTGGAACACATGCTTGTTGGACAATGTGATATTGGAGTTGTTTTCACGAAGATTTGAGATGATTCTAATTTTTGATACATTATGCTTGACAAAACTCTTCTCATCCAAATCGCTTGACATGTTATGAATGTGGTTACCACAAACTTTGTTTCTATTGAAGAGATTGTAAAATGGTTCGTTTCTCGGAATAACATGCGACTACACCTAAATCAAGGTTATAAACATATGTAAATATCATATTACTATAATCTACATTTCCTACAAATTCACTATTGGAACAAAAAAAAAAAAAGACCTTATTAATCAACATAACCTTCATATGCTAAAGTCATTGAACCTTCATGTGGATCAATCAATTTTGTAAAGGACCGAGGCATAGCAATTCCGATGAACATGATGATGATCAAATCCAATATAAGATATTCCTTTGCAAACGGAAAAAATTATGATCTTACAACTAATTTGTGGGTTGAAATTGGCCTTGTGAATTGTGCAATTGACACAATCATCGAGATTGTCTACAACAACTCTTCCTCGTCGTCTAGACAACCACTTTTTGTTGTCATCAAATTTGACAAGTACATTGGCCCTTGTTGGGATATAGATAATTCTTCGCATGTTCCAGTGCCTCCAAGTTCAAGAGGGTTCCATAGGCGATTCCGCTTAAAATGGTTTTGGCTTTAAAAATCCACATATCCGAAGGACTCACATCAGACAGGGTAATAATGGATATTGGCGGAGCGGTAAGACAAGGACTAACTTTTACCGCTATCTTCAGGGTGCCTTCACTTCAAGACCACTTTGCATCTCCCCTCCTTTCTCTTTTGAACGATTTTGCAAAATGTCTCTCGGCCCTCATGTGTGTAAAAAGAAAGCTAAAGAGGGAAGAATCGCTTCCCTTCCACATTTTCCTTCTTTGCAAAAAATAACTCCATCACTTCCATATATTTCAAACTTTCATTTCATTTCCTTCTACACTTGTTGTTTTCCTCTTATGCTCCCTCCTACTATAATATTAATGCTTGTATGCATTGTCCCTTTAAATCATACCCATTGCTCTTACTTTGTCCGATTGTTAATTCCACACCAATGAGTTAAACTCTATATCGCAACTTGATAAATAATCTTCCCAAATTATTTAAATCAATCATAATTAATTTAGAAACATACCAGCAGAATTCAACATATTAACTATCTATATTCCAACCAAATGAATTAAACTTTATAGAGCACATATATACACGGCTAACTTCAACTTTATTTAAAAAAATTACACCCCGCACTGTGCCGCACATGTTTTCTTAATGGTATGAGTTGTGTTTTAGTCACGTTCCCATGTGTGTATAAAAGTAGTTCTTGAAATAGATAATTTATGTCCGCATGTTTTTGTTATTACTAGGAAAATTAAAAACTTAAAACAAAAATTAAAATAAAATAAAAATTAGTTTCTATTTTAAAAACTTAATTTTAATTAGATGTTTCTATTTTAGAATAAAAGAAGTAGTTTTATTTACATGATTATTTGTAGATGATAACAAGGCCGTTCTATTTTTAGAGTTGTATGATGAAATCCTCTATATATTGCAGCGAATTGCAAGTGTTTTCACTTACAGATTGTATTGAGCTCTGAGTTCTAACAGGGAAAAAGATATTACCATGGAAAACCCATCAAAAATTTCATGGAGATTATCTCTCTGCTTGTTCCTATGCATAACCACGGCATCTTCTGTGTGCTCTGCAGGTAAGTCAAATTAATTGAAGGACAAAAAGATTTCGCATCATTAATGTTTTTGTATGGTGTCGTTATTTGTTGTGGTTTGTGCACAGATTTGTCCAAGAAGACCATCGAACTGATAAATGACTGCGAGTTCCTGTGTGGCCTGGAATTGATTCATGGAACACGCACGAATACGACATACCTGCGGGATTCCGACCGCTGCTCAAATCCGGCGATTCGTATTCAATCTCGTTTAATATGTCGTGGCAGGGAAGTATCTGGGGAAGGCTTGGATGCACCTTCAATCGATCAGAACGAGGCCATTGTTATTCCGGCGACTGTGGAGGAAAGCTGCGTTGTGAAGAAGCGTCGGCTCAGGAGAAGATCTTAACGGCAGTTACACAGGCCGTATTTATGAATGGGTCTTCTGCGGTTGATCTCCAGGCAGGCTATAATCTACCACTCTCAGTAATTCCTTCTTCTTTAGAAGAAGAATGTGGATACCAATACTGCAGTGCTTATGTAGACGCTGTTTGTCCCACAAATTTACAGGTAAAACAGAAAGATGAGGTGATTGGGTGTAATGGCAACTGCAATGCATATTTGGAAACATGCGGTCCGCCTGAGTTTTCCTCGGCATTCCAGAAAGCCTGCCCGCATGTCTTTCCTTTCCAACAGCGCGTCTGGTGTTTTTCTAGCACTGATTACACCCTCACTTTCTGCCCCAAAGAGGCTCTCATAAAGCCGGTTATCTTTGAGGGGAAAATAATTCGAACATCTTTGTAATAATGAAAAAAAAATAAAAAGGTTTCTGATACAGTTTGTAGTGTGATTGTAAGACTCGCTTATATTATTTTATGGTATAACAAAACGCCTCAACGAGTTTTAGGGTTGAAGGTATTATCACTGTAATGCGCAATTTGGCACGCCACTTAAAAATTAATGCAACCCTATTCACGCGATCATACTTACTTGTACGCTTTAGAAATAAAACGTATACAATCGCAGAGCTTGAATTAAGGGGCAAGGCATACTTTGTCTTCTCACCGGCTCTTCATATATTATTAAAAGAAAAATCATGCTTACCAATTAACATCGGTGAAGTAACAAACACTTAATTAGGGGCGATCCTCAACCGCACACACAAACGGAACGCCTTGTCTCTTGCGGGTGTGTTCGATTTTAACGATATATTATAGGTAAAAAAATTAAGAAATCTTAGATAACGATATGTTGAAAACTTTATAACCCATAAACTAAGTGGTTTATATAATAATATAATACCTATTTTTATTATCCTTCCGTTAGCGAGTCTTATAGGCACCAAAAATCATTTCATTTGTATGAAGAAGCCAATTACAAAATTCCAAGTGGCACTTTATATATCTATTGTATAGTTTTCCATAAATGTATATTTATTTATTCATTTTTAAACAATTAATTCAATTTCCTGATTGGTGAATTAATTTTATAGGCCTTTTGATTTTTACATTAAAAATAAGATTTTCTTGGATTTTTTCCTATGCATAGTTTGAACATTAGAAAAGACAATAAATGTCATAAATATCATAGTAATTACACCAATGCTCTGACATGAATAAATCTTATTTATGACATTTATTTGTTAGTGGATGCTAGTTGTTTAAATGAACCATCTGTGCGACTGTAAGGCTGATGTGAATGACATTGGGGTATAATCACAAGCTTGAGGCCAGCTTTCTTTTGCGATCCAACCCTTCCCATGTAAATAATATAGTACTAGTCTCTTTAGTTTTCTCGAGTTCAAGAGCATCTTTTCGACTTGGTTTTCATTGCACAATCATTCCTGGATATAGCGTTTTGCTAACCAACTTTTGTAATGTTCGAAAAAACCTACTTTGTCATGTCCCGTGTATAAACAACAATATCAATATTGTATATACATAATAGTTAGCACTTTTTTTTGGCATTTCATCTTAGCTTTCTACACATCTTTCATATGTGTGTTGCATTCTCATCTTCCATAGTTTCAATTTCACTTTCTGGAATGCACAATTTATATTGTGTGCATGGTTTGAGTTCCATACATAATTGTGCATAGCAGAACTTGCAAACCTAGTTAAACTGCTTGCACCTGTGAATTACATCCTTGCTGGATGGAAAATAGGAGTGGTAGTGAAACTCAGAAAATATTCAGCACACCCAGAAAATATGGAGCAGCTTCACTTTAACCTTACTCGTCACTAGAATATGCTTATTTAGCATTTCACTGCAAAAAAACAAAAATCTGTGGTTAGAATCTTTTCTTTCATTTCCTGTTCAGCGGAAATTTCACCTACATCGACCTAGCAGCATATTATTGTTCTGTTGCAGTTTTCCTTCAAGGTAAAGGAACACAATAACTCTAAACACAATTAACAGAAGACTTGTATATGGACATTACTGCTACCATTTCAGCGATGTCGTGGTCCACAGAAGCGCATTTACTTCAATTTAATTTACACTTGTTACACTATTTGCAAATGGAAACAAATTCCATGTACCCTTCACGGTTGAAACGACCCTCGATGCAAACAGAACACGAATTATGATTATCATGTCTATCTACAGCTGCATTTCAGAGCATTTTTAATGGTATTTGCCGTCACATTTGCAAGTTTTGTTGTGCACCTCAAACAACATGCCGAGAATGCTAGGGATCTCTTTCAACGCAGCTATAAAGTTCTTGATTTCTTTTGCTCACCGAGGTTTTGTAATTTTAGGCAATATTCTAATTGTTTGTGTTTTTGCTCGCTTGTAATTAGCTTTCTACTCATTATAAATGCTTATGTGGTTATTGTCCAAAAGATCGGTCTTTGATTTTTGTTTGTGCATCTGTATGTGTAACATCTTCTAAACCAACTGCACTCATTTTAGACATCACCTAGAAAGCTAGCAAAAATAACGCTTTGCACAAGTCGATTCGAGCCCCAACAGTGGGATTGCCATTCCATGGCCTTGTGTATATATGAACAAATTATAAAAATTATTGATATTTACAATCACTATTAGCGAATTTTTATTTGACAGGCACACCCTGGTTATGAGTATATGTCGACGTGGTTGGTGGGACCGGTTATTAGAATGAAAGCAGTTCGTAATGGATTTTTCATTTAATGTTTTGTTTAACTGACAAGGTGACACGACCAAAGAGAACATTTTGGGGTCACAGGTGTACATAGGACACTTAAATGTAAGAATTTAAAAAGTGAAGGAAATGTTTTTTCAGTCCACAACACATCTTTCAAGTCAATAAACTAGCAATCGCATGTGTACAATGCAATGTGAACACCGAATGGTATATGTTATTTGTTTTAGAGGGATATTTATTACTTTTGTAATTGATGTTGATAAGGGGTGTGATTGATTTTGTAAGTGTAGGAATATAGATGAAGCATTACATTTAAAGGTTTTATCTCTACATTTCAAATTTGTTACAAATTCGTACATATGCATTTGCAAATCTTATATATTGATTTTTCAGTTACATATCTTGTAAATTTGGAGGGTAGAATATGCTGCAAGTATGTTCAACCCTAGAGCAGTAATAATAAGGTTGCATCATACACACTACCCA